>LR749502.1:1803374-1841688 GCA_902729485.2 Mus minutoides
TTCTGAGGAACTGCCAGACTGATTTCCAGAGTGGTTGAACCAGCTTGCATTCCCACCAACAATGGAGGAGTGTTCCCCTTTCTCCACATCCATGCCAGCATCTGTTGTCACCTGAATTTTTGATCTTAGCCATTCTTACTGGTGTGAGGTGGAATCTCAGGGTTGTTTTGATCTGCATTTCCCTGATGATTAAGGATGTGGAACATTTTTTCAAGTGCTTCTCAGCCATTCGGTATTCCTCAGTTGAGAATTCTTTGTTTAACTCTGTGCCCCACTTTTTAATGGGGATATTTGATTTTCTGGTGTCCACCTTCTTGAGTTCTTTATATATATTAACTTCCAACCTTTTCAAGGAACATCTCCACTAATTTCCACAGCAGTCACCAAAATGTATTCCTAGTAACAGTATATACATTTCTCAAATGCTCACCCATCTGCATTTCTTGTCTTTTGTTACCTTAATTTTGGCTATTCTGACAAGGGTAAGATGAAATCTCATAGTACTTTTTAATGTACTTTTAATTTGCATTTCCATAATTGCCAATGATGTTGAATGGTTTTAAAAATATCTCTTAATTTTCATGTCTTCTAGGAAGGCTCTGTTCATTTTCACAGACCTTATATTTACAGATAAATGTAACTCTCACTCCATATCACAGAAAATTAATTTTTCACAACAGGTGGAGTCTATTACAGAGATCTACAACTGGTCAAAATGTAGGAATAAGTGACTCCAGGATAACCAAGTGCAACTGACGTAGAAGCAACAAAACTCCTACACTCACGGCTCAGGGAAACATGAAAGATGGATAGAAAGACTGTATGGTCCATTGAATAAGATGTCTGCTAATGTCTCAACAATATAGTCACGTAAACAAGAATTTAATGATGTCAACACTATAGGACATGCCATACCACATGACAATAACATAGGCAGAGGAAATTTCATATAGCCCTACCCTTAAGTGGAGAACTATATGTAGTCAATAGTTGTTGAGAAAAGGAGAATTAATTTTCTTCAAGGATGAATTCACTCACAGTTTGTGAAGTAACAAATGCTCAGCCTTGGACATTTGTACATACAAGCAGTTCTAAATGGACTCAGTGTGTAGCCCATAGACATATGCATAGATAGATAGATAGATAGATAAATAGATAGATAGATAGATAGATAGATAGATAGATAGATAGATAGATAGATACTCTTATTATATATATCTAGTAATTAAGGAAGAAATCATGAACCAGGGAGTGGGGACTGGAGGGAGGAGCTGGCATGGTGTAAATCAAGTATTCATGCTTGAAGTTCTTAAAAAAAAATACCAAAAAGGAAAAAGAAACTAAAAAAAAAAATCATGTGAAATCAAAAAAGACCTCAAAAAAGCTAAAATAATCTTACAAAATTAAAACACTGCCAAAGAGTTCAACATGTTTTCAAGATATATTACAGAGCCAAAACAGTAAAAGCAACATGGACTTGACATTAAACCATATATAGTGATCCAAAGAATACAAATGAGGGTCCATAAATAAGTGCACACATCTATAGCTCTTAGATCTTCCGCAAAGATGAGAAGAAAACCCACTGGAGAAAAGAAAGCATCTTTAACAAATGGTGCTGCTGAGAAAGTAAAAATCTACATGTAGAAGAATGAAACTTAACCTGTTTCCTCCACATACATATCAATTACAAATAGATAAAAGATCTGAATATCAAAACAATAATTCTAAATCCTTGAGAAGAAAGTAGGGAATCCTTTTTAGGTTATAGTGTTAACAAGGGCTTTCTGAGTATGATCCTCATTTCCCAGGAAAACCTTAGACTAGGAAACTAGAAATTGACTGAAGAGGTAGTTAACAGAATGGAGAACAATGGTTGGAAGCTTGTTTTTGTTTGTTTGTTTGTTTGTTTGTTGTTTTGTTGTTTTGTTGTTGTTGTTTTAAATCTTGTTTGAACTCAAGTGAAAATTTATGGTGAGATTGGAAACAATCTTGAAATTTCCATTACTGCATGTCTACAGTAATCTCAGTCTATCTTCTTAGCCACACATATATCTCCATACCTGTCCATCTCTTATTATGGAATTTCAGGACCCATCATTGTGCCTTACCTCAGAAGATATGAGATGGTTTATGTTACCCATATCCTAATAAAGGAAAGCATATCATCATACCTTGTTTTGCTTTCTTTGTTTGCTTATTGTATCTCTACTTTGTTTAAATCAGTATAATCACAGCCAATATTCCAATGTATTTTGTCTATACACAACTCTCTTTTAATTCTGTTGCACTACTATGTGTAATGGGCTCACTAAATTCCTGTTTTTATAGGAATCCTGATGGCTATCTGCAAGAAATGAAGCAATGAATGGCTCTGGTAAACACATTACAGATAGATTTTCTCATTATGAAACATGTTCAATTATATAATTTTGCATAGAAATAAAAACTGTCAGACAAGATAAATAAGAATTTAAAGATGAAAACAGCAGAAGATTACACTAGATACAAGCCTGCATTCAAAGTTAACTATTATAGAATGTATACAGTAAACATGGGTAGAGAGGGAGCAGTCCAAGGTCTGCTAGGTAACTATGGAGTGGAGCATACATGACTATTGCCAGGTTAACTGTGGGGGTGAAGTCTAGTCTGGATACCAGGAGCTTGTGTGTGTGGCTGATACCACAGGATTATTGAGTTGTGAGCTCCTTGGTGTCAGACTAGGAGCATGTCTGTCTGGGAGCATGGTTCACTGTTCCATCATCCTTGTGGCTTTCTAATGGGTCTCCAGGGTAAATCTTGCTCTACCAGAAAACAGACTGCCTTTCATGGTCCCACAAGTCTTTACAAGTGTTCTTCAAGATAAAGTATTATAATCTAGGCTTATTCTTCCTGTTTAGTTTATTTAGACTTGAATTTTATTATATGCTTTAATCAATGTAGCATGAATGTAATTATTTTATAAGATCACAAACTTCTGAAGGAACATATATTATATCCTGCCCTGTTTTTTTTTTAATGCACATAAAATATGATGGAAATTATAGCATTTGAGCATAAAGTTACCTGTATTTTATGGAGCATGTTCATGCATATTGATCTGCTTAGTAACCTTATCATGTACTCAAAACTAAATCTTCAAGCTAAATTTGTTATAGTTTTTACACAGCTATCTGAATAATAGGACAACATTTTAGAGACTGCTAGGTTAGCAGGCAATATATATTTTCCACTTATTTTCCAATTCCAAATTTTTAATTCCAATTTTCTTCAGAGAACAGACATGCCTATCTTATATGCCTCATTTTTTAATATGCTATAAGTAATTTTTGAAGTAAAACATCTTTAAAAATGACTTGAAAGTGGTTATAGGAAGCTAACAGCCACTATTTTTCTACTAATTCTAGATATTATTTTGGAACTTTATATATACTTTCCTTGGTTGTTAAAAAAAAATATTAATAACCTCTTATCTCGTCTTACCTAGGACGTCAATGAACCCTGTGGAAGAGGGGAAGGAAAGATTGTAGGAGTCAGAGAGGATGGAAGACACCAGGAGATCATGGCCTAATGAATCTAATAAGTAGAGTTCAGAGAAATTGCAAACGTAATCACAAGACATGTAGGGGTCTGTACCAGGTCATTTGTGTATATGTATTGGCTGTTAACTTGGGTTTTTTGTTTGTTTGTTTGTTTGTTTGTTTTGTGATACTCCTAAAGGTGGGCAATGGTGTGTCTCTGAATCTTTTACCTGCTCTTGAGTTTCTTTTCCTCCTATTGGTTTGCCTTGTCCAGCTCCAATATGAGGATTTTCAACTTTTCTTACTGTATCATTTTTTATCCTGTTTGACATCCCTTTGAGGCCTATTGTTTTCTAAGGAGGAAATGGAGTGGAAGTGGATCTAGGGGGAGAGATTGGGGAGCTGTGAGGAGGGAAAGGCAAGGAAATTCTGGTTGGAATGTATTGTATCACTGAAGAATCAGTTTTAAATTTTAAAAATTCTAATGGTAAGAACTGAGTTTTTCTAGTTGCAACATTTGAAATGTAAATGAAGAAAATATCTAATAAAAATTGGAAAAAAAAGATTGTCACTTGGATAGCTTCTATGGATTTTAGAAAACAACATAATTTCCTTCAAACAGATTTACTGTTCATTTACTGTTTTAGGTACATTTCTTTGAAAATACATTGCAGTGATTTTTGATGATTTTGCTATTGTCAAAATTCATATTGAAACCTAATTGACAATATGATGGGACTGAGAAGTGATAAGGTCTTCATGAGATCCTCTAATTCTCAAATAACTGCCTGAGAACTCTGGCCCTATAGCTTCTTTCTTCATGTTGGGTCTGTACCTATGCTGGCACTTGTCTCTGACCTTGGTGCCAATATTACTTTAGATCTTAGAGAATTAGGAAAAAAGAAAACCTGGCATAGTGTCCAGCCACTTTGACTTTGAATAGCTGCTAATCAAGTTTTAGTTTTCTACCTCAAAGGAATTTTTTGTTGCTATAAATAACAAAACCTCTGTGCTATGGAACTTGGTCTTGAAAGGCAAAGAAAAAATAAATTTAGAGAGTCATGGTTATACATTTGTTGCAAATATACATAAGCAAGAAACCAAGAAGGAAATACAGAAAGACATTCATTAATTCATTATTCTTCTGCACTGAGAACAAAAACTCACAAATGGGGTTAGTTTCTCTTAACAAACAGTTAAACTCTGAAACTCAATGGATTATTTATAATAGATATGTTCTAGGAGTTCTACCACATTCCTTAAAGGTGAAGAAGGCACAAATGGAAGAGTGGGGTAAAAGGTTAGTTACTATGAGCATTACATTATAATGAATGACACCAAGAAAAATCAAATCTCAGCTATTCAAATAAGATCCACATGACAGCTGGAATGGATAACACTTGTGAGCTGGATAAAAATATAGAATCTCAGATGCTTCCCCAGGAATAGTAAGAATTCCCATTTTATTGAGAGACCATGGGTGTTTATTACATTTAAGAGCTTTAGTAAATTGCCTATCTTAGAAAAGTCAAGATTTCCCAATTGTGTTCCATAAACTATCAGGAAGCCTAAAATAGAGGATTGAGGAGTTAGAGCTGTGTTTTCTACCCAGATTTCTCTACGTGGACTATGAGGCAGAAGAGTAAGCTGTCAGTGATTGGAACTGACACATCAGAATTACACTGCAGTGCAGCAGAAGCAATTAGAATTGTTTGAAAACCAGGGTCTACCGTTTATTCGTCCTCTGGTGGTGAGAAACTCACTTAAGCCCTGTGAATCTGTTTTATCACCTTCGCAGTAAGACTTGTACATAGCATCAGATGAGAGAGCAGAAATATTTGTACACTGTAAATTGTTACATATTTTATTATGTTAATATCTCCACCAATTGTAGTCCTGATATGAACTCATTTTTAATGCCAAAATATAAAACTTACAGCTCTCTTGGTAAGCATCACAACAGTCAATATATACTACATGGAGGAACAAATCCAATCAAAATGTTAAGCCAAGAGAAAAATTGAAAATCTGGTTCAAATTAACAGACTGGAATCCAAATTAATTTCACGAAAAGTATAAGATTAAAGGGGCTCAGGTATAAAGATTGTTTGAACCAAATCAGGACTTCCATAAATAATCTCATGAAAAACTCATATAAAATATAATACTGTGTTGTTTAATAATAATAGTTAACCTGAATGGGAATAATGTTACTCTTACAACAGATTTTTTAATATTTCAAAGAAAAGGTACAAATAATTGATATGCAAATGCACAGTCATAAATGGTTTTCTAATCCTCATGTAGCTTCTAAACGTAGTTAAGAGGTTAATGTAAATGTTTTAAATAATGATGTCGAAGACTTAAATTACCTGTAGAAACTTGAAAAATTACAGAATTGTTGATAATTACAATAAAGAACAATGACCATCACAGAAAAGTACTTAAAATTTAAAACTATTTTAAATTAGAGAATATGATAGAAGAAGCAGAGAAAGAAACATTATTCTACTTACTAGAGTTATGAAAAAAATCAATATAAAAGATGTAAGTGTTGAAGGATGATGTAAGTTTCCTATAGATGTGAGGTTTTAGCTTTGGCTTTCAAAGAAGGGTAAGGACACAAAATTGGCTCAAATAATTTTCTAAAGTAATTCAATGAATGTGATAATAAGCAAACCTTGAAACCTGAATTATCCCAGGCTAGTTGGATAAACCTGTAACCCCACCTACTCAGGATGTTGAAGTAAGAGGAATACAAGTCCTGTAATCTGTGCTACCAAATACATTTAAATATAGCCTGGGCATTTGAGCCATTTTCTGTGTAATAATAAACAAAACCTAAATATAAAAGTCAGTTGCCAAGCAATTTCCTGGCATGAGAGTATGTCTGAATTTAAACCACAGTACCACTGACTAATGAATTAATAATTAATTAAATTCAATATAATGAAATTAAAAGGTACAAAACTGAATCCAATACACGTCTTAGTTTTCTATGTGGACCAATTAAATGTCTATAGTTTCCAACAGACGTTATATGCCTTTTCCTGGTGCTATGATAAAATAACCTGATAGAATCAACTTAAGAAAAAAGTTTATCTTAGTAAAATTGAATATAAAATTCACATTGGCAGGAAAGTCAAGAAAGGAGCTTGAGATCACACTGTGTCCAGTGAGTAAGAAGAAGGGGATGAATCCATGCTTGCTGTTCATCTTGCTTTCTTTACTTTATATAGCCCAGGATATACTGTACAGTGAATGATCCTGCCCTCAACTGAGTTTAGATTTCCATCATCAATTGCTTTATTTAGCCCAACAGGCTTGTCCAGAGGTTTTTCTCCTGTGAGATTCTAGATCTTCTTAATTTGATAATCAACAATATCCATAAATACTATGCCCCAATCAATACTAACAATATTAAATTGCCTGATAATGATAATAATGATAACAATAGAATCTATTAAGTCAAGAAGTTGATAGGTCTTGAACAGATTTAGAAAGGTATAGTGGGAAATAAGTAAAATCAAAACAAATTGCATAATGTATGAAATTTTCAAGTTGTAAATAAAAATATCAAAGAAATGGAAAATTTTTTCAAAGGAAAAAATAGAAATAAAGAAAACTCAACAAATAAATTGGAGGATATAAGTGTTGTATATATATCCTGAAGAATCTAGTTTGTCATATACCACAAAAAAGACTAACAGAATCATGTTTATTGTGATTTTATTGACAATATCAAACTTCTGGAATCAGTCCAGATGTACATCAATAGATGAAAAAATATTTTTTGTTGTGCCTTTCCCAGCTTTGAGCAGGCTAAATAGACTGTAAGTGTTTGCCACAGTTTGTCTTCCACCAATCTAGCCAACCTAGGGTGGGTCTTCTGTCTTGCTGCACCTACAATTTCCTACAGGAGCAGACTGCCTGCTGAGCTTCTTTTGTGACATAATCCAACTGAAACAAAGGTTGGGTCTGTGGGTTTTCCCTATATACGTGCAGAGCTGAATATTAAACTTTGAGCCTTGATCAGAAAACTTGGTCTTGGCTTCATCCTTCTCTTGCCTGCCCATCCTTTTTCATGTCCAGCATTTCAGAATTGTTACCTACCCAGTTCTCCAAGGCTGCCAGACACCTACATTTTAGTGTAAATAAAATAGAGTGCAGCACACCTCCCTCGACCAGCAAGAAAGTCACACCACCACCGGGATCTTCTCAGTCAGCTTTATTCTGAAGCACCTTGATAGTAGATTCCCAGGGCCCCAGACAGCAGCAGAGCTGCTGCTTTTATACTCTACCAGGGAAGGGTGGAGGTGTCGTAGTGGATGCGGATTGGTGCACCAAGCCACACCCATTAGTACATTGCCCATTCATTGGTGTCACAAGCCACACCTCATTAGCATATTGCCCATTTGGGAGGGGCCTGAGGAGGGCCTGAAGAGGGAGCCCAGGTTTTCCCGAGCAACTGCCGTTATGGAACAACTGCAGTTCTGGAGCAACTGCCATTACTGAGCAACTGCCATTCCTGAGCAACTGCCATTCCTGAGCAACTGCCATTCCTGAGCAACTGCCATTCCGGAGCAACTGCCATTCCGGAGCAACTGCCATTCCGGAGAAACTGCTGCTCCCTACAATAGAGTTGTAATAACTTTTTTAAAAATGGAAATATAATTACATCTCTTCCACCCTTCCCTTTGTACTCTGCAGTCCCTTCTAGCTACTCTTCCTACAGCTCCTCCCATGCCTCCGTAATCTCAAGTTGATAGCCATTTCTTTGATTAGTATTGGTAAACATGCATAACTATGTGTGTTATATATGTGTATACATACACACACACACACACACACACACACACACTTTTTGTTGTTTCATATATGTTTTATGAATGACTACTTGCATCTAATAAAGGGTTTATCCCTGGAAAAAGCTAATTCTTCCTTAACAAGTAGTCATTGGTTGCCTGTACTGCTTTATCTAGGAGGTGACTTCATGAAAATTTCTCCATTTTATAACATGGTCATTGATATTTTCTTTGTTTAAAACTAAACTATGATTGGAGGGAAAATATATTAAACTAGAGAAAATCATGCCAAGTGAGTTATGGCCAACTCATAAAGACACATATTACAAGTTTACACACACACACACACACACAAACACAAACACACACACACACACACACACACACACACACACATATATATATATGGGGGGGCAAACCCACTAAACCCACTATTGGTTGTACAATCCCTGGGGCAGGTGGAACATGTGTTCATGTGTTCTTGTAACTTGTAACATGTTGGAGCAACTTTAGGATATATGTCCAGGAGTGATATAGCTGGGTCTTTGGGTAGACCTATTTCCAATTTTCTGAGGAATCACCAGATTGTTTTCCAAAGTGGTTTTATCAGCAATAGAGTTTTCCTTTTTCTGTCACCTTCGTTTTTGATCATAGCAGTCCTGATTGGTGTGAGGTGGAATCTCAAGGTTGATTTAATTTATATTTTCTTGATGATTAAAGATGTTGAAGACTTCTTTAGGTGCTTCTTGGCCTTTTGGAATTCTTCAGTTGAAAGTTCTTTGTTTAGCTCTGTACCTCATTTTTAATAGGGTTATTTGGTTCTCTAGAGTAACTTACTGTCTTCTTTGTATATTTTTAATATTAGACCCCTATTGGATGAAGGGTTGTTGAAGATCTTTTCCAGATCTTTAGGTTGTTGTTTTGTCCTATTGATAGTGTCCTTTGCCTTACAGAAGCCTTTCAATTGTATGAGGTCCCATTCATCAATTGTTGATCTTAGGGCCTGAGCCGTTGGTGTTCTATTCAGGAAAATTTTGTCTGTACCATTGTGTTCAAACTTCTTTTCTGCTGCTTCTTCTATTAGATCCAATATATCTGGCTTTTCTATTCAAGTGTTCAGGTTTGGAGGAAGGGAGGGATAGAGGCTCAAATGTAGGATCCTCAAAATAGTCCATTTCTGAGGTCAAAATTCCTAAAGTTAGGTGGTAGTAGAAGAGCTATATCTGAGAAATATATTCAATATATATTTAAATATATTCAACTCAAACATGGAGATTGGATTTCCCTGTATTCCAACCAAACCTTTTAAATACCTGAGCGCTTGACAACCAAAGATATTATCTATAGAGTCAAAAAACACCAAGTAGGGGAAAGAGATGGGGAGGGGGAGGAGGAGAAGAGAGGGTCAGAAAAAGACAGAGAGGTACTATTATAATTTTGGGCTACTTTCAAGTTTAAAATGGAAACTATTCTTTCTATTAATTGCAGTGCCAATAGTAGTGATGATATACTTATTATATCAGAGATGAAGCGATTTTTATATTAATTATATTACTAATTTATTTATCATGTATGAGAATGTACTGAGCCTTAGGATTTTAAATTCCAAAGAACAATGGGGATGATATTGTTTTCAACCGAGGTATGTTTTAGGGTGAAATGAGATCATATTAGTTAGATAAGAATTAATAAGGAGCAACTGACTAAAGATTCTTCTATAAAATAATAAATGTTAATTTGGTATTATAACCTCATGTTTAATAAAACCGCCAACTGATTATTCATAGATTTTAATTTGAAAGAAACAATGAATTCTCATGAAATTCTAATGTTAGAGTTCCTTGACTACAAACTCTTTATAGCTTGCTTTACAAAAAAGAAAGAGTTTGTGTAAGTGATTCTAATTTATGAAGATCATGTAGTTAAAAAGTGAATATTGAGAAATAAGATTTCAAGAAGTGTGATGTATCATTTTATATTCTTTTCTCCTGAAAATATCTGTGTAAATCTTTGGCAGTTTCTGTATGAAGATGTAGTTTTGCAGTGCTTGTATAGTGCAATAACAATTGCATTTGATAGTTTCTATATTATAATATAATCTTAAGTTGTATATGTATATTTGTGCACATTCTTGAGAACTCAAATCCTGAATTAGTTGAGGAAGATAGCTATATGTATTAACATTTGAATATATATATATATATATATATATATATATATATATATATATATATATATATATATATATATTCCAGAAGAGAGCATCTGAATTGCATTTAAACAGCAGTAAAACATTTCCCTTTAAGTCAATTTGGTAGTCTTTCTTTCTTGTAGAGATTTGAGAACCATGGAAAGCTTCCATACCCCTTTCCTTATTGAGCTCCCCTTGTACCTCAAATCTCACAAGCCTAACCTTGTAATAATACCTCCCATACTCTAACTAAAAGCAGATGCTTCTTGTAATAAATTAAATCCAGTTGACATGAGAATCTTTGCTAGTTCCTGGAGTAATATGTTTGAGAACTCTTTGGCAACATAAAAAATAAAAAGATTTTGAAGGTATTTTCTTTCAATAAAATTATTTGGAGCATGAAACTTTCCTCAGAAACTACTGAAAATTTAAACCACAGTTGATATTTAGGCAATATTTGTTTCTTAGTATTTTTATGAGATATTATTCCATGCTTCAAATATGTGAATATTGATGAGTTTTTTCACCATTAATTATTCATTGGCAAACTCAATATTGCCTATGAGAAACTAGTTCATGTTATTTTAGAATGAATGTATACCAACAGAGTTACATTGGATATTCAGAACACCACTGATAAGATACATTGAAATAACATCAGAAATTCAAATATATATGAGTATTTAAAATTTTGCTGTCTGCAAATCTATCCTATAATTATTAGACTGCAGTTAAATTTTAAATAAAATGTTAAGGCCTTTGTTTACAATGAGTAACCCAAGGCAGACACTATTTCAAGCAGTTCAATTTTATGGCATTTAATTGTTTCATACTCCTCAATGTTTATCTTGTCAGCATATTTGGCAAAAATAAAAAAAAAATGTTATATATCATGGAAATAGTAGTGTTGACTCAATTTTGGAATGTGGAGTGTAGAATATAGTGTAGGTCAACATGTATTTATCATTCCATAGATCACTAGTGTGGTTTACAGGTCTTTCCTTGGTCTTGTTAAATTGGTTTATTAACAAACAGTTAGTGCCCTTTAAATAATGACCTAGTCATTATCATTCTGAATGCAGTGTTCTGTGAGTTTTCTAGTTAGTGGATAATTGCAAGTGTCAAACTCATTTACTATTATCACCTCTGATGGCTATCAGAAAATTAGAGATACTTAGAAAGATAATGGCTGGATTTGCATCTTCTAGTATAAAATCCCATTCCATCTAAAATGTTTAGGAAGTTAGTGATGATTGGGAGAAGGCACTGTTCAGTACAATATGACACTGATGAAAAGGCTTATAATTAAAAGCTTCAAAAAATTGTCAACAAAGTGTAAAAAATGTTACATGTATGGGAGAACCTAGGGACTAGTTGATAAAAAGCATGAGTAGAGAGGAAACATCATCTACTTTGTGTTATCAGTTTTAATTGTTTTGATTGTATTCCCTAAAATGTAAGAAATATGTTGTTAAACTATGAAATTACCAATCATTCTACACTCTGCTTCAAACTAACATGTCATCTTTTCTGTCAGGTGAAAACATTAAAATGCTGCATGAAGTAAACTTGCTATAAATAATCACTCTCAGAAATACTGAGCAATTAAACATAACTTCTTGTGATAAGACAGTAAGATATGGGCATGGAAAATGAGCACTCATTTTACATGAATTTAAGATGAGATAGGCAGTGCATTCAGCCAACATTCTATCTCTGGTGGTAGTATGGAGCAAAGGGAGTAGAGACACCTCATGATTGCATTTGGAATGTAACTAACATCTATCAAAATAGTCATGAATCAGGGTCTCATGCATTCCAAACTAGCCACAGACTCACAGAATATATATCCTGAGCATTGGGATTAGAGATGTTTTTTTTTTTACCATCACATCCAGTTTTTTTTTTCATTTTTTTCTCTTTATTAGATATTTTCTTCATTTACATTTCACATGTTATCCAGAAATTTTCCCTTACCCTCCCGCGTCCCCGCCCTGCTCCCCTACCCACCCCCTCCCACATAATGGCCCTGGCGTTCCACTGTACTGGGGCATATAGAGTCTGTATGACCAAGGGGCCTCTCCTCCCAATGATGGCCAACTAGGCCATCTTCTTCCATATATGCAGCTAGAGACATGAGCGCAGGGGGAACTAGTTAGTTCATGTTATTCTTCCACCTAGAGTGTTGACGACCCCTTCCGCTCCTTGGGTACTTTCTCTAGCTCCTACCTTGGGAGTCCTGTGTTCCAACTAATAGCTGACTGTGAGCATCCACTTCTGTGTTTACCAGGCACTGGTATAGCCTCCCACAAGACAGCTATATCAGGTCCCTTTCAGCCTTATCTTGCTGGCATATGCTATAGTGTTTATTTGGTGGCTGAATATGGGAGGGATCCCTGGCAGCCGCCGTCACGGGTTGCTCCATCCGTTTGATTCAGCTTCACACATGATCTCTGTAACTCCTTCAGTGTGTGCTTTGTTCTTAATTCTAGGAGAGGGCACAGAGACTACATTTTGAACTTCATTCTTCTTGAGATTCATGTGTTTAGTAAGTTGTATCTTGGGTAGTCTAGGCTTCTGGGCTAGTATCCACATATCAGTGAGTACATGTTATGTGAGTTCTTTTGTGATTGGGTTACCTCACTCAGGATGACACCCTCCAGTTCCATCCATTTGCCTAGGAATTTCATATATTCATTGTTTCTAATAGCTGAGTAGTACTCCATTGTGTAAATGTACCAAATTTTTTGTATCCATTCCTCTGTTGAGGGACATCTGGGATCTTTCCAGCTTCTGGCTATTATGAATAAGGCTGCTATGAACATAGTGGAACATGTGTCCTTATAACCAGATGGAAACTCTTCTGGATATATTCCAAATAGAGGTATTGCTGGATCTTCCGGTAGTACTATGTCCAATTTTCTGAGGTACCGCCAGACTGATTTCCAGAGTGGTTGAACAAGCTTGCAGTCCCATCAACAGTGGAGGAGTGTTGCCCTTTCTCCACATCCACGCCAGCATCTGCTGTCACCTGATTTTTTTTATCTTAGCCATTCTTACTGGTGTGAGGTGGAATCTCAGGGATGTTTTGATTTGCATTTCCCTGATGATTAAGGATGTTGAACATTTTTTCAGGTGTGTTTTATTTGTTCTGTGTTGCTAGGGATGAGATTCACAGGTTCATGTATATTAGTCAGGCATGTTTCCAAAACCAAGAAGATCCTCAATCCAGGAAAAGGAATTGAAAACATCAGAAATGATGGATAAAGAAAGTAAGAGTCTTTATTGGAAAGAGAGGCCCCTTGGCTTTGCAAACTTTATATGCCCCAGTACAGGGGAATGCCAGGGCCAAGATGTGGGAGTGGGTGGGTAGGGGAGCAGGGCGGGGATGGTAAAGGGTATAGGGGAGTTTCGGGATAGCATTTGAAATGTAAATGAAGAAAATATCTAATAAAAATTATAAAAAAAATTTTTAAAGAGTCTTTTTTCTAGGCTTAAACATCAAAACCTCCTAATTTCCATCATTTTTACTGTTTTATAATTAAACTAAACATGACTCCGGAATAAAATTTGATTCCAGGACATTGTGGTGGCTCACACCTATAATCCTAGGATTTGTAGGTATAGGTAGGAAACTCAAGAGGTAAAGGTTAATGTGGGTTTCAAATGGAGAATATGACTCAAAATAAAGGTTATGAACATATTCAGTTAGTCACTGAGTCTGACTGAATCTGATAATTAGACAAGAGATTGCCATTCAAAACAAACTTTAAAAAGGAAATAAAAAAAAAATTCTTAAATTTCAATGCTTTCTTCTTAATGTAAACCAAGAGATTTCTAAATATCACAAAATAGTTGTAATACAATGTTATGGGGGAGGAAATAAATGATAGTATATCAATGACTTTTGTCTTGGACTTTGAGACTTCTGTAAATTTTCAGGGGTATTATGGAGAATATAGGTAGACTTGGAAAAAAATGAATGAAAGACAAAGAAGACTGCAGAATACAAACAAAGGGCGGAAGAATAAAACATATATATATATATATATATATATATATATATAGAGAGAGAGAGAGAGAGAGAGAGAGAGAAAGATTTCCAATCTCAAGGATCCTCATTTATAGAAGACAGAAAGAAAGGTATACATGTACATGTATTTATATACTCTAACTATAAATTGGGTGAACATGAAGATTGTGCCTAATAATAACTAAAAATTTGTTGAAAATATGTTACTGAAATTTAAAAAAAAGTGACAAGATGACTTATTTCTGGCCAAATGTATTCCAAAATAGAAAGTCATGTGAATTAGGGAATCACCATCCCTGACCTCAAGCTCTACTACAGAGCAATAGGGATAAAAACTGCATGGTATTGGTACAAAGACAGACACATTAATCAGTGGACTAGAATTGAAGACTCAGAATTGAAACTACACACTTACAGATATATGATCTTTGACAAAGAAGCCTAAAATATACAATAAAAAAGAAAGCATCTTCAATAAATATTGCTAGTCTAACTGGTTTTCTGTAGAAAAAATGGAAGTAGATCCATATTTGTCACATTCCTCAAAGCTCAAGTCCAAGTGGATCACGGACCTCAAAACCAGATACACTGAAACTAATAGAAGAGAAAGTAGGAAAGAGCCTTGAACTCATTGACTCAGGGGGAAATTTCCTAAACAGAACTCTAATAGCTCATTCTCTAAGATCAAGAATTGATATATGGGACATTGTGAAACTAGAAAGCTTCTGTAAGGCAAAGGACATAGTCAATAAGACAAATTGACAACCTACAGATTGTGAAAATATCTTCACTAACCCCATATCAGAGAGACGGCTAATATCCAAAATATATATTAAAAAAAAAAAAAAAACTCAAAGATCTAACCAGCAAAATACCAAACAACCTAATCAAAACTTGGGGTATAGAACTAAACTGAGAGTTCACAACAGAGGATTATCCAATGGCTGAGAAGCACCTAAAGAAATTCTCCAATAAATTCATTGTTTTTAATAGCTGAGTAATACTCCATTGTGTAAATGTACCACATTTTCTGTATCCATTCCTCTGTTGAGGGACATCTGGCTTCTTTCCAGAATCTGGATATTATAAAAAAGGCTGCTATGAACATAGTGGAGGATATGCCCTTATTATCAGTTGGAACATCTTCTGGGTATATGCCCAGAAGAGGTAATGCTGGATCTACCTGTAGTACTATGTCTAGTTTTCTGAGGAACCGCCAGACAGATTTCCAGAGTGGTTGTACCAGCTTACAATCCCACCAACAATGGAGAAGTGTTCCTCTTTCTCCACATCTTTACCAGCATTGGCTCTCACTAGAGTTTTTCATCCTGGCCATTCTGACTTGTGTGAGGTGGAATCTCAGGGTTGTTTTGATTTGCATTTCCCTAATGATTAAGGATGTTGAACATTTTTTCAAGTGCTTCTCAGCCCTTTGTATTCCTCAGTTGAGAATTCTTTGTTTAGCTCTGTACCCCATTTCTTAGTGGGGTTATTTGAATTTCTGCATTTCAGCTTCTTGAGCTCTTTGTATATATTGGATATTAGTCCCCTATCAGATTTAGGATTGGTAAAAAAAAAAAATCTTTCCCAATCTGTTGGTGACCTTTTTGTCTCATTGACAGTATCTTTTGCCCTACAGAAACTTTGCAATTTAATGAGGTCCCTTTTGTCGATTTTTTTTTTATTATTATTAAACTTGGGGGGAAATGGATGTAACTGGAGGATATCATCCTGAGTGAGATAACCCAAAAGAAGTCACTTGATATGCACTCACTGATAAGTAGAATACCCAAGATACAACTTCAAAAACACAAGAAAATCAAGAAGGAAGACCAATGCGTGGATACTTAATTCCTCTCTAGAATAAAGAATAAAATATTAGTTGAAGGAGTTGCAGAGACAAAATTTGGAGCTAAGATGAAAGAATGGACCATCCAGAGACTCTCCCACCCGGGGATACATCCCATAATCAGCCACCAAATGCAGACACTACTGCATATGCCAGCAAGATTTTGCTGAAAGGACCCTGATTTAGCTGTCTCCTGTGAGGTTTTATCAGTTTTTGGCAAATAAAGGAGTGGATGCTCACAGCCATCTATAGGATGAAACACAGGGTCCCCAATGTAGGAGCTTAAAAAAGTACCCAAGAGCCAAAGGGGTCTGCCACCCTATAGGTGGAACAATAATATGAACTAATCAGTACCCCCAGAGCTTGTGTCTCTAGCTGCATATGTAGCAGAAGATGTCCTAGTTGGCCATTATTGGGAAGAGAAGCCCCTTGGTCTAGCAAACTTTATATGCCCCAGTACAGGGGAATGTCAGTGCCAAGAATTGAGAGTGAGTGGGTAGGGGAGCAGGGTGGTGGGAGGATATTGGGGACTTTGGGGATAGCATTTGAAATGTAAATGAAGAATATATCTAATAAAAATTTTAAAAATTAAAAATAAATAAAAATAAAAAGAGCAAGTGTGGCAGAAAGAAATGCAAAATGTAAAGCTTGCAAAGAAAAACATAAAAGATCACTAGAGTTATTTGCAATCAAAAGATGTAAAAAAAAAAAAAAAAGAAATTCTCCAAGTCTATAGTGATCAAAGAAATGCAAATCAAAATGTCCCTGAGATTCTACCTTATACCAATAAGAATGGCTAAGATCAAAAGCTCAGGTTACATACATGTTGGAAAGAATGTGGAGAAAGAGGAACACTCCTCCATTGCAGGTAGGATTGCAAATTGTTACAACCACTCTGGAAGTCAGTCTGGAGGTTCTTCAGAAAATTGTAAATAGATATACTTAAGACACAGCAATACCACTCTTGGGAATAAACCCAGACGATGCTCCACCATGCCACAGGGTTAAGTGTTCCAGTATGTTCATTGTGGCCTTATACATGATAGTCAGAAGCTGGAAACAACCCAAATGTCCCATGGCAGAATAATGGATACCAAAAATGTGGTTCATGTACACAATGGAATACTACTCAGATTTTAAGAACTAGGACATCCTGAGTATTTCAGACAAATAAATGGAACTAGAAAATATCATCCACTGTGAGGTAACTCAGACAAAAAAGGACATGCATGATATGTACTCACAAATAAGTAGATATTGGATAAAAAGAAAAAGTACAGAATACCCAAGATACAGTCCACAGAACTGGAAAAGGTCAACAAGCTGAGGGGCTCAACTATAGATACCTCAGTCCCACGTTGGGGAGAGAAGAAAGCAATTACAAGTGGGGAGGGAGGGAGGGAACTGGGATGGAAAGTGGATCGGGGAGGGAATAAGGGAGAAAGGGGAACATGATATGATATTGGGTGGGGAAAAAGGACTGAAGCCCTGAGGGCCAGCAGAAAGAATGCAAATAGGCAACCTCAGGAGTTAGGTGTTTGGGCATTCCTCCAGAATGCACCAGAGACCTGTGAAGCGAGATATTCTCAGGACTCAAAGGGAGGGACCTTAGATGAAATGCCCTACAGTGAGGAGAGGGAACTTATAGAGCCCACCTTCAGCAAAAGGCAGGTCATCAAGTAAGGGATGGGGTTGCTATCCTACAGTCAAAATTCTGACCCCCAATTTTTGCTATATGAAAGAATTGCAGGGATAGAAATGGAGAGGAGCCTGAGGAAAAGAAAGTCCAGTGAAAGGCCCAAAGTGGGATCCAGCTCAAAGAGAGGCCCTAAGGCCTGACACTATTACTGAGGTTATGGAACACTCACAAAAAGGGACCTATCATGAATGTACTTCAGAAAACCGAACAAGCAGCTGAAAGAGTCAGATGCAGATATTTACACCCAACCAATGGACAGAAGCAGCTTGCCCCTGTGGCTGAATTAGGGAAAAACTGGAAGAAACTGAGTAAGAGAGTGACCCTGTAGGAGGACCAGCTGTCTCAATTCATCTGGATCCCTGAGATCTCTCAGAAACTGGACCACCAACCAGCCATACACCAGCTGATATGAGGCTCCAAACACATATACAGCAGAGGACTACTGGGTCTTGGTTCAGGGAGTTTAGAGGTCTGGTGGAGGCGGGGTGCAGGAGGTGGGCATATCCTCGTGGAGACAGGGGGTAGGGAGGAAAGTATAGGATATAGAACAGTTGGAGGGTGGGCCGGGAAGTGAATAAAATCTGGAGTATAAGAAAAAGAAATAATATAAATAATAATAATAATAATAATAATAATAATAATAATAATAATAAATGTTGTAGTGTGTAAGTTAATATACCACAGTGTACATTTTTATTGATACTTCTTTGCTTGAAAATGTTCATTGCAATAAGTCATTGGTCTGGACTTTGACTTCTGCTACACTATCAATACTGGCACTTCACTGAAACTTCTCAGCTATCCTGTTATTGCCCTGTGTCATGGAGATCTTATAGGTCTGGATCTGTAGGACTTGATCTCCAGCAGTTCATCAGTGGTGTAGATGTTTGGGTGGGCCAATTCAACAACCTGTTTCTTGACTTAGAGAAATCTTAGCTGGTCAGCCTGCCTGCTCTCACGCTCTCAGGCCCATGTGGCTGTCTTACAAGCAACCCCTGAAACCAGGGCCAGCTCTACCCTGATGGACAGGTATGGTGCCAGGCTCCTTTTCTAAGTGTTGTAGATGGTGAGGGATATGGCCAGTTCTTTCACTCTCCTGACCCTAGGGCCAGTATGACTACCTGCCACAGACAGTGAGGGATGTGGAACAAAAAGGAAGTGTCTCTCCCTCATCCTCAATATAGCCCAGCAGAAAAGAGGCAGGCCTGCCTCTATTGTGTTCATGTCCTCATGGCCTGCTCACCCACAACCCCCACATTTAGGGGCAGCTCAATTATGGCGCCCAGGGGAAGTGCAGGGCCCACTCACATGAGCACTAATAGTAGGTAAGGGGCAGGACAGCTCTTCTGCTACTTTCTTGCCTGCTGTAGGTAACAAGAAACAAGAGGGGGCATCTCTTTTCCTCTACAGCACTGCACAGCAGACAAGTGACTGGGGTAACTCTCGTAAAAAAAAAAAAAAAAGAAAGAAAGAAAAAAAGAAAGAAAGAAAGAAAGAAAGAAAGAAAGAAAGAAAGAAAGAAAGAAAGAAAGAAAGAAAGAAAAGAAAAAGAAAGAAATTAGAGAAAAATTCCTATTTTTCTCCATTAAGTTCAGAATCAAGTGGTCAGATCATACTGTGAAGCATATTTCTCAACATTCTCATCAATGGGATCCAAGCATTCTGTGTCTATGGGCATTATGGGAATTGTTCCATACCATTTCATTAAATACATGAATCTACATGTCAGTCCAATTAGGTTGGAGATGGTATAGATGTACCTAAAGTCTTCAATATCACATACACAAGAATCTTATAGTATACAACTGAAATTCATACCCTCTAATTTACAAATAATGTTTCCTGCTTTATATTCTTTATGTAAATTGTCAGGGAGTGCAGTGACTTATTAATTTTTAGACTAAAAAGGATATGATCATTTCTCTGAAGAGCTGTATGTAAATTTTTATGCAGGCCATCAAATACACACACACACATGTATATATATATATTGATTTTGTTGTAGATATCTTTAAACTTTCTGGTATCTTCTTCAACTATTCTTCACTGTATTGTAAAATTTTCATTAAACAAGTTTTAACTTTCCAGACCTTAATGTTAAGACCTTATTGTTTAAGATAGTATATATTGAGTTATAAAATACAGAAAAATATCAACCCAATATTTACTTGTAAGCTTCATCCTTACTGACTAGAAATTACACTGATGAAAGATTCCATGCACATACTACTGGAGTTAAAAAGTCATTATCAATTTCACTCAGCTATGAGCCCTGAGAGCTACAATAAATACCTGCCTGGCATGATATACTCAGTGATATAAACATGGTATGAATGTGATAGGAGTAATTAACCACTTTTGGATTTAAGGCCTATAGTAGCTATTTCTGGTTGTCAACTTGACTATATCTGGAATGAACTACAATCCAGAATTGGAAGGCTCACCAGTGACCTTAATCTGGAGGATGGGAGAAAGAAGTTTCTGACCTGGATCTTGGTATGGAGATCTTGAGGCATAGTGGCTACGGATTCCAGAAGATTAAGACAGGGGGATCTCAAGGGAGTTCAAGGTCATCTGGGAGTAAAGGTGTGGTGGCACACACCTTTAATCTGGGCTACACCTTCTGCTGGAGACCATATAAGGACATTGGAAGAAGGGAGGATCTCTCTCTCTCCTTCTTCTTCTTCTTCCCCTGCTTTCCATATGGGACTGAGCAACTGCTAGATCCATGGACTTCCATTCACAGCTGCTACTGACCATTGTTGGGAGATGGACTGCAGACTGTAAGTTATCAATAAATTTCTTTACTATATAGAGACTACCCATAAGTTCTGTGACTCAATAGAAACCTGACTAATACAAGGCCCAGTATAATTGAATTCACACGTATTTCTTATGGTGAAGTCAAGAACCTGTGGCTACAAAGATCATGGGTGCTAGAGAAGAACTATTATTATTTGACTAAATGGACACAGTATTACACCGAATCATAATGACTTACAACTATACCAATAAATTAATGTATCTCTCCATCCTCAACAAAGAAGCTTCTATTTAAGTAGATGGTAATAAAGAAACCCACTAGTGGCCAAGATGAAGAAAATGAAAGACTGCAAAATGCTAAGCCCCAAATGAGAATTTTCTATCACACTCCTTCCATCTAAGACACAGGAATCATTACATAAGTTATTGGTGACTACAAGGAAACAATATTTGCAGATCCAGCTAGGAAGTAATGTATTAACTCATACCAATTGAGCTAGCATTCACAAGACTTGTATAAGCTCAACACAGATAAAATCCTAATGTGGAGAATGAAGCTGGACAACAAGTCTACCACACTCCCCAGAAAAGGAGCTATTTTCAATTTGTCATTGCTATGAGAGAGTGAGAGTCAATTTTCTTTAAAGGTGTGGGTTCTAGTCAGTTGAGAACACTCTATTAGTAAGCCATACTGTCCTTGATAGGTTTAATGAAAAAAAAAAAGTCACAATATCACAACATTGGTTTGATAAAAAAAAAAAAAGGAGAGTTATATGAGAGGACTGAGGAAAAGGGTTCTTATGATCAAGATATGTTATATGAAATTCTCAAAGAAATAATAAAATAAGCTGGGCATGGTGGCGCATGCCTTTAATCCCAGCACTTGAGAGGCAGAGGCAGGCGAATTTCTGAGTTCAAGGCCAGCCTGGTCTACAGAGTGAGTTCCAGGACAGCCAGAGCTACACAAAGAAACCCTGTCTCAAAAAAAAAGAAATAATAAAATGAGGAGGGAAAATAGGGAAGCATTATTTTATATACTGCCTTAAAATGCATATTCTCTCTCTCACACACACTCTCTCTCTCTCATAGTGTTACATGTAAATAGATATATAGTTTAGATGAAGTTATACTATTATACTATGTGAAGTGAATATTGCTTCCCCCAGTAGCTATAAACATTTAACAAAAATCTCAGCACCAGGCAAGTGAAACTTCTCTTTTAATTGTTGGTCAGGGATATCTAGATGACCCCCAACACAATACAGGCTCTATCCATGGCCCTAGACTGCCTCAAAAACTTGAAGATAAAACACTGTTTCTAAAGAATCCACATATTTCAGACTTAGGACTAGAGGATTTGAGCTGGTACTGATCTAGAAACTTCCTCCCTGTTACCTAGCTATTATGAAATCTAAGGGTCCAAGGAAGAAAAGCAATCAATAACTCTTTCTGAATGTAAAGCCTATATGTAATTTCTATATGTAATGCCACAATGATCACTCTGGTAGGATATTCCCAATACTGCAGTAATAGCATTTGCTACTTAAAATGGGCAGCAGCTCTCTAATTGGAATTGCTCAATAGGCTTGTTCAATAGGACAGAACACATGCCTTCTAGTATAACTTAAAGAAATTCCTGTGATTGTATAGGTCATACATATGAGAGAAGAAACATTTTCCAAAATCAATATAGCTACAAACTACATTCTAAATATCTATCCTTATACCCAGAGAGAAGGTTAGCTCTAAACCTTCATTAATATATATATATATATATATATAAAAATATATAAAATATATTATAATATATAAAATATATAATATATAATACCAAATATAATATATATGAATATATATTATACATAATATACAATATAATGTAATATATAAATATATAACATATAATATATAAATATATAAATTATATAGATATAATGATATATAACATATATTTATATTTTATGAAATCTATGTATATATTACTTATAAAATATATATTTATAAAATATGTATAAATAGACATATTTTAATATATGATATTTATAAAATATAAACATATTTATAAAATATGTATAAATATACGTATGTATGTGTGTGTGTGTATATATATATATATATATATATATATATATATCCATATATATATATATATCCATATATATATATATATATATATATGTCAGCAGAAGCAAGCTACTAAAGAAATTCAAAACTGCTCAAAATGCAATCAGGCTGTTAAATCCATAATGTATTTCCTATAGATAAAACTCAAGGAGCATCACCCAAGATAGGTGGGAAAGATTGTAAAAACCTGACAAGCAGAATGTCTACAGTAAAATAGTATCTTTTCAGCATCACAGGGATACTACACCAATAAAATCACCATGAACTTGAGAGGCAGTCATAGGATATGGGAGAAGCTAGAGGAGGAAAGGGATGGATGGAGATTATGTAAATATAGCATGTTTGTGGTGGGAAATTCTTTTAAAATATTTTAAATTCCTTTTTTATAATACTCAGAAACAAAAATAGAATTATATTCCAAATTAGTTTACCACCTTCATTGAAGTGTAATATAACTAAAATCCATGAGATTTTGTTTAAAATTTAATTAGGTTTTAGAATTATATTTGAGGACTAGATCTATAGCTCAATGGTGGAGTCTCTGCCACAATCAGTACAGCTTCATGTGTGCAAAAACACATACACACAACACACACACAGATAGGGAAAGAGAGAGAGAGAGAGAGAGAGAGAGAGAGAGAGAGAGAGAGAGAATATATGGAAATACAATATCATTATCTTGTTTAAATAATAAACCATCACCACCAGTATTTGTCTCCATTGTCTTCAACTACCAACCCTCACTCTAGGAAAAGGAATTATATAATATTCTTTACATTTGTGAATTATTTTGGATGTTATAAATTCAGGTCAAGGAAAAATAAGAGAGATATTCTGTTATGTGATCCACATACCTACTGATAGAAAGTTGAAAAGTTTCTCGTTAAGCACGTCATCAGTAGAGGTTCTCTGCACACTCATGTGCAAGTGTCGCCAGACACATACAATCTACATTAGATAAAACCCAAGAGTCAAATTACTAAAATGCACTGTAAAAGAGTATTTAATTTTATACATTTTAGCTTGGAGAGGGGTTCTGAGAGAAGGGTATCTGGGAGCAGAGAAAATAACATCTTAAAGTCAAGCTGAAGACCTATGTTCTGCTTGATACAGCTTTTCCAGTCTGCTTCTATAGGTTCTGCTTTCTCTCTAGAGGTCTCTCTGTTTATATTCTGCTTGCTTGCTTGCTTGCTCTTCTAAGAGATCTCTCTTTCCAAGTTGTGCTTGTGTGTGTGTGAGTGTGTGTGTGTGTGTGTGTGTGTGTGTGTGTGTCTTTCTGTGTGTCTCAGTTCTCCAAGTAATTCTCTCTTTCTATCCTAAAAAATTCTCTAAATTGCTCATTGCCTTCAGAACTCAGGTCTAGTCTTTTATTTTATTTATCAAACCAGTCATTTACTCCAGGTTTCCTTTTGATTATCTTATGAATGGGTATTTGGCCTTTTGCTATGGCAGTCCTTGGATTCTATTTTTTTTCCCCTTTGATTCTTAGAAGACAGCAAGCATTCTTTTTTTAAATTTTTTTTTTTCTTAACCTTGCATAAGAATTCAGAGATCAGTATGCCTTTGTTAAGCACAATCAATAAATAGTTAGGTGAGACCCGTCCCTGAAATGACCATTTCTACCAAGCCTGAGCATAACTTTTCTCTTTTTTAGGCTGATCGTGAAATTAAGAATCTGTCTGCCTTTGTAAGGATAAACAGAAAAAACTTATCTGGGTGGGATCTCCTGTGATCACCACTCCCTAAATCTCTTTATCCTCTTCCTTAGTAATTTTCTAACAAGTTGGGTCACAGTACAACTGCTTTTGTTCCTTTAGGTTCCTGAAGCCCTTCTTATAATTCATTTTGCATCTTTATATGTTTGTATAGTTGAGAAATTATATATTTTATGTATTTAGAGCCCTTCCCCTAGCCTTAAGGGCTGTCCTGAAGGTCCCAGTGTTTACCATTTTGCTGAGACATCTCCACACCCTCAACTCCTGGAATCCTGATGTTTCTAATTATCGTGGAGTCATTAATGTTAACAGGGAGGACATTCCTCAGAAACAGAGTCCTCCACTGCCACATGGGTCCAGAGAATATGTACATTATTACACAAACAAGCCTTCTACGCACAGCAGTCATAGACACTTACGGAGGCTCACACAGGGACCCTGAACCAGGGGCAGGAACCATGACACTCTGCCCCCACTAGGGCCACACTGGGCTCAGTATGCTGTTACACAAGTCCTCAATACTGTATTGAACTATTTTATGGAGTGTATGGACTATTACCCATAGTCCAGTTTCCTTCATCACTACACCCAAATACAATAGCATCTCCACAGTTACTCTGGTCTTGAACTGGGTCAGAAAATCTATGCTTAAACCTTTCTATCTCTGTCCACTCACCATGGGTATATCTTAGCTCTACTCTCAAAAGAGTTCTTCAAATTTCCCAGCATCTTGGAACTTGGATTCAGGGAATTAAAAATTCATAGACACTATTGCATAGGACAGCAAGAGTTTGCTGAAGGGACCCTGATATAGCTGTCTCATATGAGGCTATGCCCGTGCCTGGCAAATACAGAGTGGTTGCTCACAGTCATCTATATGGTGGAACACAGGGCCCCCAATGGAGAAGCTAGAAATAGAACCCCAGGAGCTGAAGTGTTCTGCAACCCTATAAGAGGAACAACAGTATGAACTAACCAGAATCCCCAGAGCTCATGTTTCTATCTGCATATGTAGCAGAAGATGGCCTAGTCAGCCATCTTTGGGAAGAAAGACCCCTTGGTATTGCAAACTTTATATACTCCAGTAGAGGGGAACACCAGGCTCAAGAAGTGGGAGTGGGTGGGTAGGGGAGCAGGGCAGGGGGAGGGGGTAGAGGGAACTTTCAGAATAGCATTTGAAATGTAAATTAAGAAAATATCTAATAAAAAATGAAAAAAAATTCACATCAAAAGACGCCTAGAATCTTAACTCCAGATGGCTAGATCCCATCAACAATGCAATAAACCAAGATAATATATTTCCTTAAAAAACAAACAAACAAACAAACAAACAAACAAACAAACAAACCCTCAATCCCTTCATGCTGTAAGGATGGCTCAGCTATTAAAGATCACTTGCCTTTATTTTTTTTCAAACTACCCAGGGCTAGTACCCTGTACTCACAAGCATCTCAAATTCCAGTTTGGGATTATCCAATACCATAATCTGCTGTTTATGGATATCATGCGTCTATGTGGTGCCTATACACACATGCAGTCAAAACATTCATATTCATAAAACAAAACAATTTTTATTGAGAATGCCATAGTAATTATCCCCAAATAGAAAAATTCAGATGAAATTCAGCACAGAGAAATAAAAATAGAAATCATAGTAACTGGAGAGTCTATGTCTCAGTGACTGGGAGCAATCACTGATTCAGCAGAAGATCTGAGTTCAATTTGGAGAACTGTGGCTTTAAAACAAAACACATGGCTTAAATCACCAATCAGTCCAGATCTAGGGAATTCAAGCCCTCTGTCCTTTGTGTGCATCTGCATTTGAAGATACTCTAACAGATATTAGGAAACCTAATTATGAAAATGTAAAATGAAAGTATGAAGACAAAAATAAATAAATTAAATGACAGACATACATTTGAAATGTATAGAAATGCTCACTTTGGCAAGGCAGTAGTGGTGCACTCCTTTAATCCCAACACTTGGGAGGCAGAGGCAGGAGGATTTCTGAGTTTGAGGCCAGCCTTTACACAGAGAAACCTGTCTCAAAGAACCAAAAAGAAAAAAAAAAAAAAAAAAAAAAAAAAAAAAAAAAAAAAAAAAAAAAAAAAAAAAAAAAAGAAGAGAAAAGAGAAATATTCACTTTGTGTAAGCATTCAAAAACAACATGAATAAACATTTGAATGAACTGAAATAAGAAAGAAATAAAATTATTGAAATCCAAGAAAAACAGATGGTGAATAAAAGAAATGACAAAAATAAGAATATGAACACCGAATTCAGTTGAGAGAAACACTAAGTAAAACCCCTACTGCAAATGAGACAAGAAATGAAAATCTCCATAAATCTAATAAAAACTTCAGTGAAAATCTTCATCTCAACAGAATGGATAACGTAGAGGACTTAATGTTAGGGTTTGAAAACAAAATAAATCAGATAGGGTACTAATATCCAATATATATAAAGAACTGAAGAAGGTAGACACTAGAAAATAAAATAACCCCATTAAAAAATGGGGCACAGAGCTAAACAAAGAATTTTCAACTGAGGAATACCGAATGGCTGAGAAGCACCTGAAAAAATGTTCAACATCCTTAATCATCAGGGAAATGCAAATCAAAACAACCCTGAGATTCCACCTCACACCAGTCAGAATGGCTAAGATCAAAAATTCAGGTGACTGCAGATGCTGGCAGGATGTGGAGAGAGAGGAACAGTCCTCCATTGTTGGTGGGATTGCGAGCTTGTTGAACCACTCTGGAAATCAGTATGGCGATTCCTCAGAAAATCGGACATAGTACTTCCAGAGGATCCTGCAATACCTCTCCTGGGCATATATCCAAAAGATGTTCCAACTGGTAATAAGGACACATGCTCCACTATG
This sequence comes from Mus minutoides, assembly GCA_902729485.2. Lineage (NCBI taxonomy): Eukaryota > Metazoa > Chordata > Mammalia > Rodentia > Muridae > Mus > Mus minutoides. The sequence continues at coordinate 1,830,959 of LR749502.1, forward strand.
TTCATAGCAGCCTTATTTATAATAGCTAGAAGCTGGAAAGAACCCAGGTGTCCCTCAACAGAGGAATGGATACAGAAATTATGGTACATTTACACAATGCAGTAGTACACAGCTATTAAAATCAATGAATTTATGAAATTCCTAGGCAAATGGATGGATCTGGAGGGTATCATCCTGAGTGAGGTAACTCAATCGAAAAAGAACTCACATAACATGTACTCACTGATAAGTCACGTCGATATTAGCCCAGAAACCTAGATTACCCAAGATACAATTTGCTAAACACATGAAACTCAAGGAGAATGAAGATCAAAGGGTGGACTCTTTGCCCCTCCCTAGAATTAGGAACAAAGCACACATTGAAGGAGTTACAGAGATCAAGTATGGAGCTGAAACAAAAGGATGGACTAACCAGTGACTGCTGCAGCCAGGGATCCATCCCATAATCAGCCACCAAACATAGACACTATTGCATATGCCAGCAAAATATTGCTATCTCCTGGGAGGCTATACCAGTGCCTGGAAAACACAGAAGTAGATGCTCAGTCAGCTATTAGATGGAACACAGGGTTCCCAAGGAAGGAGCTAGAGAAAGTACCCAAGGAGCTGAAGGGGTGTTCAACCTTATAGGTGGAAGAACAATATGAACTAACCAGTACCCCCCCAGAGCTCATGTCTCTAGCTGCATATGTAGCTAATTGGCCATCAGTAGGAAGAGAGGCCCCTTGGTCATACAAACTTTATATGCCCCAGTACAGGGGAATGCCAGGGCCAAGATGTGGGAGTGGGTGGGTAGGGGAGCAGGGCGAGGGATGAGGGAAGGTTTAGAGGACTTTCGGGATAACATTTGAAATGTAAAAAAGAAAATATCTAATAAAAATTGGAAAAATGAAAACAAAATAGATGAAGAAAATTACTTAAATAAAATTGTATTTTTATCTTATTTATTCCTCCATTTATTTCTTTAGAGATGAGGTCTCACTATGTACCTATAGCTTTCTTGGAACTCCCTGTATAGACTAGGGTAGCCTTGAACTCATAGAGATCTAATTTTCTCTGCTTCCTGAATGCTGAGATAAAAGATGTACAGCACCATACCTGGTGATTATGATAACTTTTTAAAACTGAAGGCAACATGCCAAAATATTAGTATAGCATATAAAAACTAATTCTACAAATTAGGGTGGTATAAGAAGACTTCTAAGCCAAAGGCCTAACTAATATTTTTGCTCCAATAATTCATTTTTTTATTCACTTCAAATCCCGATCACAGCCTCCCTCTCTTCTCTTTTCCCAGTCCCACCCTTACAAATCCCTCCCCAAGCTTCCCTTTGGTATCACTCAACCCTGGCACATTAAGTCCCAGCAAGATTAGACAAATCTTTTACAAGTCCAGGTAGGGGAAGGGGATGCAATGGGGGGCAACAGAGTAAGAAACAGCCCCTTCTCCAATTATTAGGGAACCTACATGAAGACCAAGAAGTTCCACATCTGCTACAAATTTTGGAGGTGGCAGGTTCACTACATGCTCTCTAGCTGGTGGTTCAGTGTCTGTGAGACCTCTTGGGCCCAGATTAGTTGGTTGGCTCTGCGGGTCTTCCTGTAATGTCCTTGACATCTCTAGCTATCTAAATTCTATTCACCACTCTTCCATAAGACTCCTGAGCTCTGCCTAATATTTGATGATGGGTCTCTGCCTATGTCTTCATCTGATGATGAATGAAGTATCTCAGGAAGCAGCTATGCTAGGTTTCTGTCTGCAAGCATAGCAAAGTATTATCATTAGTGTTGTTAGACATTTGTTCTCTCACATTGGATGAGTCCCAAGTTAGAGCAGTCATTTCTTGGCTGTTCTATCAGTCTCAGTTCCATCTTTATCCCTGCACATCTTTATAGGAAAGAAAAGTTTTAGGTTGAAAGTTTTGTGGGTAGATTGATATCCCCTCCCTCCTGTGGATGTCCTGTCTGGCTATAGGAGGTGACCATTTCAGTCTCTATATACCCTCTTGTAGAAATCTCAGTCTCTATATACCCTCTTGTAGAAATCTCAGCTAGACTCATCCCCATAGAATCTCCATATCCTCCTTCATCCCAGTCCTCCTGAAAAATATGTCTTTGTTTTAGTAGCTGAACAGTATTCCATTGCATAAATGCAGTATATTGCTTTATCCATTTAAAATAACAGAAGAATTCCTCAAATTTAGATTCAACTACATATAATGGGCCCAAAGTAAAAAAAAAATCAACTCTTGTGGATTCTTCCTCCTAAGAGTCACTAACTGCCAATAACTCTTCAGTTAGGGATGGAATCATTAACTCCTAATGGCTCTTCAGTTAGAGCTGGGGGCTTATAAGGACTCCTATATTCATGCTGATATTAATTAACTAGATTCCATTTATACATTTGTTATCTATGCAATAAGAGATGATTGGTGTTCAAGGGGCACAAAGGACAGACATCCAGAAAATAGTATTTCACATCAGTCCTTCCTGCATTCTGGGTCTTACAATCTATCTTCTGCTTTTTCTGTTATATTCTCCCTGAGCCTTGTGGAAAGAAATTGTGATTTAAATGTCTTATTTAAGACTGATTATTCCAATCTCTTATTCTTCACACTTTGAACAGTTGTAGGTCTCTGTGTTAACTTATATTCAACTAATAATAATAAAATGAAATATTTTAAAAGAATATCACTTTAATTTCAAGTTGGCCAAGAGTTGTGAATTTTAAGTTTCCCCTAAAATGAATATTGAAATGACATGTCTATGAGTATAAGACCCTGATAGTGTCCAATAATTTTGCTTGAAAGGATCTTTTGCTTCCATTCAATCCATTTAATATGATAATATAAATTTATTCCTCAATAATTCCTTGGATGGATAACTTAATCATAATTTCTTTCACAAATTATATGTATAAACTAATGAAATATAATTTACTCTTTTCTTAAGATTTGTATCTGTATTTGTATGAGCTCTTGATATGGGATATTCTTTCATGGAACAAATTTTTTAGATTTATTTGTGATGGTATTATAGAATGAAAATATTTTGAAAAATGCTATTTTATTGTCATATTGTTTATTACAGAAATTTCCATCAAATTTACTAGTGAAAATAAGAGTTGAGAAATTTCTTCATGATAAAATATTTAAATATTAATTAACATTATTTGATAAGAGCACATCAATTGATTTAATAATGACAAATAATCTGCCATGAAAACAAGCATGCAAATAACATTTTATGGACTTAGCAGTTAATATTCAGGAATAGACATGTATACACACACACACACACACACACACACACACACACACACACACACATATACATATGCATGCCAGAAAACTTAAGAAATGATGAGAAATGATGAAGACATGAATTTAAAATAGAGCATGGAAGGATATGGGAGACCTTGGAAGTAAGAAAAAGAAAGAAGGAATGATGTAATTTATGTTATGATTTCAAAACTTACATAAACTTTGGAAGTCAAAAACTATATTTTCTTCAATTATCTTTATCAATTATTTTTGGAAATTATCACTTTCAAAGTCAGGAAATAAGTAACAGAATTTGTTTTGTTTTGTTTTGGTTTGGTTTGGTTTGGTTTGGTTTTGGTTTTTCAAGACAGGGTTTCTCTGTATAGCCCTGGCTGTTCTAGAACTCACTTTGTAGACCAGGCTGGCCTCAAACTCAGAAATCCACCTGCCTCTGCCTTCTGAGTGCTGGGATTAAAGGCATGCGCCACCACACCCGGCTAATGGAATTTGTTAGTGGACAGATTAAATAATTTTAACGTATTTTCATATGAAATTCCAGGTAATTCCTGACTTACAACTTTTGTTTTAAATAATTTCCATGTGACATTTTGCTTGCTTTTTTGTTGTTGTTGGCATTATTGTTTAATTATTTGTACATGAAAGATATTTTACATTAGTTCTAACTCTGAAGTGTTTACTATTATGTTATTCTTTGTATTTTTACATAGTATATTTGATTACTGTGTATGAATAGAATATTCCCTGATTCCACACAACATCTGCCTTGAATATCTTGTTAAACTTTAAGAAATATTCATGTTTGCTGCTTTAGATCTGTGACTTGTTGCACTCTCTATGGAACTCCACAGACCCCTCTACTTGACTATAGCAGGTTTCTTCAAGAACGACAAAAGTAGATTCAAAACCTTCTATCTTTTTCATATTGCAAATCATACAAACAGATTCAAATGCATCAAATTTCAACATCAAATTTTTTGATGGGTCAGATGGTGAGATGAAGAGAGATCTTTTACATTTCTTCTGGCCAACTATTAGATCATCTGCCTTTGGAATGAATCCAAGGACCCTATAAGTACATTCCTTAAATGGTATTTTCTTTATCACCTATTTCATTTCTCTATCAACTTTTGGATCCAGACAGGCATGTTGTACAAGGCAGAATGTCTTTCAAAAATCTAGTGACTTTCTTAATTTCAGATGTTAGCAAAGTGTTCAGATTTCTTATCTTTATTTCTTTTAAATTAGAGCAAATTTTAATTTTTTCATTTTCAATTTCTCTATTATTTTAGTAATAACTTCTTATAAAGTTTTCAGCTCTTAATTCCATCTTATTTTGAAACACTGTAGTTGTTTGTATCTTGACAGTTATACTGTTCTCAACCAATAATTTTTCAGCTGTTGATGACATTTTTTTCAAAGATCATCTAGAGGCTTTTCCTTTGGAACAAACTCATTTCCAAGTGATCTTTCCAAAAATTCAGTTGAATGGTTTCAGCGAGGTGAATTCATGAATGCATGTAACAGGAGAACCAATGTAAGCAAAAAGCCTATCTTGTTATGGAATCTGAGGTATAGATTTTAAATCAAAACTGATAAAAGTTTATATACTTTTAGTAATGTAACTGATTTATATGGTCATTACACTTACAAAACTTTAGCTTCACACTATTATGGCTTTACAAATTCATGATTCTTAGTACTTCTAGATTACAAACTGCTCATTTTAACATTATGAAACATTTTTTTTCATGTCTTAATTACTTTCTGTCTTGAAGTTTTCCAGTTTCAATGTAGCCTTTCCAGCTCTCTTAGTCTTATTTTGAACATGGGATATATTCTAATTTTGCTTTCATTCTGCATGTCTTCAATAGCTCTTAAGTGTGCTGTAAATTATTTCTGACTCGTGTTGGTTCTTTTTATCCAAACTAAAAAAGCTTTCTCCTAATTAAAGTTCCTAGTTTATCTATCTATAATCCAATTGTTGAGAGCTTGTTTGCAGGTTTTAGAAGGGTAATACAGAAAATCCTGAATCCTTTATTGAACACAGGAAATAATTAATCAGTTACTAATATATTTAGGTTTGATTCTGATTATAATATTTTTATTTGATATTTCTTTGACATGTTTTTCTGAAGTGGAAAATTCTGGTTTCTTTGCATACTCAGTTGTGTTATTTTTCTGGAAGTTGTCTTTTGAGAGGATATTTTCACTACAGCAGACAGGTAGGAGGATATTTTGCTGAGCTGAGACAAGTGGTGTTATTCTGGAAGAAGCATTGAAAAAGGTCATGTTATATGCTGGGGGATCAGATGCTTGAGAATACATATGATGTTTAGAAAGGGTATAAATATAACCCAACGGATGGTGGACTATACTATGTGGTATTGGTATGCCTTACCATTCTTTGCTTGTCCTTGTTGGGCTTTGCTGATGCTAGTCTTACCTTACTACACAGCATGATATTTGTTCACCCTTGCCATTCTTTGCTGGTCATTATTTCTAGTAATTTCATAGAAAGGAACACACCATAGAACTTCTGGTGGTATTCCAATGACTTCTTGCTCTTTTCATAAATTAGGGTCTATTGGCAGAGCCTTGTGGTTTCTTCTGCATCTAACTGCCATTCCTGGTTCATGAATGGTATTTATGAGCGGATTGAGCTACTGCTGCTGATTCTTGTCAACTGAACTGATGATATCCTGACAACACAGATGATTTGCTCCAAAGAATTGTTTCTAAACAGGTCTACAACCACCTTTGCCCTATTAACCTTTCATTTCCACTGACTCTGGTGGATTGTGCCTAGAATAGAGGTTAAAGTATTTAAGTACCCTTATTAAAAGTACGTTCTAAAAAATATAAATATAAGCCTATATTTTCTCCTCTTTATTATTTTCTCTTATTTTAATTTCTGATTTCACTGTTATTTAATACTCTAGTTCCTATGCTACTTTAAAAATATAATGATATTAATATCTTTTAGTGGTTGTTCTATGAGGAGAGGCCCTTTGGTTATACAGACTGTATATGCCCCAGAACAGGGGAATACCAGGGCCATTACGCGGGAGGGGGTGGGTGGGGGAGCAGGGCAGGGATGCGGGAGGGTAAGGGAAAATTTCTGGATAACATGTGAAATGTAAAGGAAGAAAATATCTAATAAAGAGAAAAAAAATAAAAATATAATGATATTAATATCTTTTAGTGGTTGTTCTATGTCTAATTATATTCTAACTTAAGAAAAAATATTGTAGCACTATAATTAAAATTTCCACCTTTCTATTCACATTTTCTATATTATAAATAGAAATGTTTTTCCTCCAAGGCATTACATACCCCATCGCTTCTAATTACTCAATTTATATCACTACATATTCATGGGATACATCACCATAGATTATATGCACGATCTTGTAAATTTTCCTCCAGATCCAAGAAAATTTAGTTTCCAAAAATTCTAATCCTTATGTGCTCTGGGGTACTAAGAAGCACTATATTTTTTAATGATTAATTAGTTGATTGAAATATATTATTTAAATTGCCAAATTATGTGAATAGCACGGTTGTAGAAGAGAGTTGTATTTTTACAATCTCCAATTGTCACAATTATCTACTTGTCATTCCATATAAAGTATTCCTTGATGTAACACATGGGCTTTTATTTTTATTTTATTGAAACTTTTTTTTTTAAATATATTCTTTTTTTTCCAACTTTTATTAGATATTTTCTTCATTTACATTTCAAGTGTTATTCAGAAAGTTCCCTATACCCTCCCTCCTCCTGGCCCTGCTCCCCTACCCACCCGCTCCCACATCTTGGCCCTGGCGTTCCCATGTACTGGGGCATATAAAGTCTGCATGAGCAAGGGGCCTCTCTTCCCAATGATGGCCAACTAGGCCATCCTCTTCTATATATGCAATTAGAGACATGAGCTCAGGGGGTACTAGTTAGTTCATGTTATTCTTCCACCTATAGGGTTGAAGACCCCTTCAGCTCCTTGGGTACTTTCTCTATATTCTAATCACAGTTTTCCCTCTCCCAACTCCTTCTTGATCCTACTCACCTCAACACTCACCCAGGCCCATGCCTCTTTGGGTTTCAATTGTCCATGTTTAGAATATTATTATGATACTATATTCAATATGACAGCCAGAAATGCTATTAGACTTAAAGATTTTTGAAATACTTTTTCCATGTAAAACAGGAATGTCATTTTCTCTCTACAGGATACAAAAACAAATAAAACTTTCAAATTTTTATGATGCAACAACTAAGCAAGAATATTGTCAAAGTATTTCATATGTACTTTTAAGTATTTTATTTATTCTTTGAGTGCTTGATACACATAGACACAAACACACACACACACACACACACACACACACACACACACACACACACCTTTATTATATCAACATTCTACTCTCCTAAAACTTTATTAATTACTTCCCAAACATATTTCCCACCGAACTTCATGCCATTTTCTTTGTAAGTAATTCACTGGATGCAATTAGTGTTTCTCATATATACATGGTTGTGTCCATCCACTGGAATGTGTGTCTACTAACAATAGCCACAGCCCTAAGGAATATTGACTCTTTCTTTCAGAAGCTATGAACTGCCAGTAGCTCCTTACCTAGTATTAGGTGGGGCCTCAGCAGCCCTTACATTCTCATGCTGGAATACTAAGAGACTTGGTTTGTTTCATATCTTTTGTAGCTAATCACAACTGTAATAATTTTGCAGCAGCTTTGTCCAGAACAGAGATTTAATAGTACTCTTCCCAATTCCCCAAATCTTACAATTATTCTGTCTGCTCAACTGTTATGCATCCTGAGATTGAGGAGGTTGTGTTTATAGATGACCCTTCTGCAGCTCACTTGTTTTAACTTGGTCAATTGTTCTTAGCATTTCAAACAGTTCTGAGGCCTCTGCCTCAGCATTTTCTCACTGCAAAAGGTATCTGCCTTGACTAAGACTAAGAAACTTACAAATCCATTGGTACAAACATATTTAAAAAGCAATTTGACAGCATAACCATTTAGAAAACAACAAGTTTTATAATCATTCCAGCCATGGGATTTTGACCAGGTTTATAGTCCCAGGCATGGTTCTTCTCCTGTGTAAATATAAAGTATATTTGATTACTTGATTTTTAAAAAAATCTCTGTGTTTTTGTCTTGAGCCTACTTTTTATCTTGTCTGGTCCCAAGAATTTTTTTCTACATTTCTCCTATTTGAGAGTTATAAAATCTGAAAATTCTTCCAGGAAATTTTTAAACTTAAGCAAAAAAAAATCTATAAAATGTTTTCAGGAAGATAGGATGAAGTATTTTTACATTGTTACCAGGATTTTTCATTGATGGTTATTCATGTTAAAACATATTTCTGGGCTTAAAGACACTTTAGAAAATGAAATAGTTCTCATATATAAAATTATAAAATTCTTAGTGAATAACTCTAATAGTTAGTTCAACAACTCAACCATATTTACCAGGCAGAGGAAGTAGAAATTCTTGCCAGTGTGGCTTAACTTCTAAAAAACAAAAATGAATAAAAATTTGTTAACTTCTTTTTCCCTTTATCTTTTATCAAATAATGGATTTAAATAATAAGCGTTTATACTGGTTACAATGTATACTGCCATAATAACAATGGCAGTAAGAATGTTATGGTGGGGCTGATAAAATGGATCAGCACAAAATTGGTGAACTGACTGAATCCTGGAACCAGCAATAAAGATATGAATGATTCCTCTGAATTTCCTGTGATTTTTCACATGTCAACCATGGCACATACACATTCAAATATACCATACTTACACAAGTATGCAAATAACAAATACTGTTTTAAAAGAATGTTAGGCTGAATGATACACAAATATGGAAAATAGTGGCCTGAAATGATTTGTGTAACATAACTTTTAATCAGTTTTCTAAATATCACAAATCACTACCATGGTTTATTTTAGCATATTCTTCCTGGAGCAAACAAGACTTAAGTTCCAATTGTTCAGGGTTAAAGACATACACAATGTTCACAATACATACTTGAACATTTATGTTTTGTCAAAAAAATTATTTAATTACTACATGGGTAGGAGCATAGAGAGTAAAAGGGATCTTCACAAAACAAATAATATTTAATAAGTCTTTAAGTAATATGTTGAATTCCAACAATAAAGGATTTATGTGTATAATGCATGTAAAAGGACAGGATTGTAAAAAGACTAAAATATCAAAATTCATTGTGTTAAATAATTTTGTGTAATATTTTTAAACAATTTTTATTAGATAATGCCTTCATTCATATTTCAAATGCTATCCTGAGAAGTCCACTAAACATTCCCCCCACTCTGCACCCCTACCCACTCACTCCCACTTCCTGGCACTAGCATTCTCCTGTACCAGGACATATATTATCTTTGCAAGACGAAGGGCCTCTCCTCCCAATGATGGCCAACTAGGCCATCTTCTGCTACATATGCACCTAGAGATGTGACATTTGGGGCTACTGGTTAGTTCATATTGTTGTTCCTCCTATAGGGTTGCAGACCCCTTCAGTTCCTTGAGTACTTTCTCTAGCTCCTCCACTGGGGACCTCTGTTCCATCCAATAGATGACTGTGAGCATCCACTTCTGTATTTGCCAGGCACTGGCATAGACTGACAAGAGACAGGTATATCAGGGTCCTGTCAAGAAAATCTTGCTGGCATATGCAATAGAATTTGCATTTGGTGGCTGATAATGGGATGGATCACCAGGTGGTACAGTCTCTGGATGATCCTTCCTTCCATCTCACTTCTAAACTTTATCTCTGTAACTCCTTCTGTGGGTATTTTGTTCCCCATTTTAAAGAGGGACAAAGTATCCACACTTTGGTCTTCCTTTTTCTTGATTTTCATGTGTTTTGCAAATGGTATCTTGGGTATTCTGAGTTTCTTGGCTAATATCCACATATCAGTGAGTGCATATCATGTGAGTTCTTTTCTGATTGGGTTACCTCACTCAGGATGATATCCTCAAAACCCATACATTTGACTGACAATTTCATTAATTCATTGTTTTGAATAGCTGAGTAGTACTCCATTGTATAAATGTACCATATTTTTTGTATCCATTTGTATCAGTTGAGAGACATCTGGGTTCTTTCCAACTTCTGGCTATTATAAATAAGGCTGCTATGAACATAGTGGAACATGTGTCCTTATTACCAGATGTAACATCTTCTGGGCATATTCCCAGTAGAGGTATTACTGGATCTTCTGGTAGTACAATGTCCAATTTTCTGAGGAAATGCCAGACAGATTTACAGACTGGTTGTACAAGCTTGCAATCCCACCAGCAATGGAGGAGTGTTCCTCTTTCTCCACATCCTTGCCAGCATCTACTCTCACCTGAATTTTTGATCTTAGCCATTCTGATTGGTGTGAGGTGGAATCTCAGGGT
>LR749502.1:1841788-1893120 GCA_902729485.2 Mus minutoides
GGTGGCCCTTTTGTCTTGTTGACAGTATCTTTTGCCTTACAGAAGCTTTGCAACTTTATGAGGTCCCATTTGTCAATTCTCGATCTTACAGCACAAGCCATTGCTGTTCTATTCAGGAATTTTTCCCCAGTGCCCATATCTTCGAGGCTTTTCCCCACTTTCTCCTCTATAAGTTTCAGTGTCTCTGGTTTTATGTGGAAATCCTTCAACCACTTAGACTTGACCTTCGTACAAGGAGATAAGAATGGGTCAATTCCCAGTCTTCTATATGATAACCGCCAGTTGTGCCAGCACTATTTGTTGAAAATGCTGTCCTTTCTCCACTGGAAAGTTTTAGCTCCCTTGTCAAAGATCAGGTGACCATAGGTGTGTGGATTCATTTCTGGGTCTTCGATCCTATTTCATTGATCTACCTGTCTGTTGCTGTACCAGTACCGTGCAGTTTTTATCACAATTGCTCTGTAGTACAGCTTGAGGTCAGGCATGGTGATTCCACCAGAGGTTCTTTTATTGTGGAGAATAGTTTTTGCTATCCTAGGTTTTTTGTTATTCCAGATGAGTTTGCAAATTTCCCTTTCTAACTCAGTAAAGAATTGAGTTGGAATTCTGATGGGGATTTCATTGATCTGTAGATTGCTTTAGGCAGGATAGACATTTGTATTATATTAATGCTGCCAATCCATGAGCATGGGAGACCTCTCCATCTTCTGAGATCTTCTTCAATTTCTTTCTTCAGAGACTTGAAGTTCTTTTCATACAGATCTTTCACTTCCTTAATTAGAGTCACACCAATGTATTTTATATTATTTGTTACTATTGTGAAGGGTGTAGTTTCCCTAATTTCTTTCTCATCCTGTTTATCCTTTTTGTAGAGAAAGGCCACTGATTTGTTTGGGTTAATTTTATATCTAGCTACTGCACTGAAGATGTTTATATGGTTTAGGAGTTCTCAGGTGGAATTTTTAGGATCACTTTATATACTATCATATCTTCTGCAAATTGTGATATTTTGACTTCTTCCTTTCCAATTTGTATTCCCTTTGTCTCCTTTTGTTCTCAAATTGCTCTGGCTAGGACTTCAAGTACTATATTGATTAGGTAGGGAGAAAGTGGGCAGCCTTTTCTAGTCCCTGATTTTAGTGGAATTGTTTCAAATTTCTCTCCATTTATTTTGATGTTGGCTACTGGTTTGCTATATATTGCTTTTATTGTATTTAGGTATGACCTTTAATTACTGATCTTTCCAAGACTTTTATCATGAATAGGTGTTGGATTTTGTCGAATGTTTTCTCACAAGATGATCATGTGGTTTTTGTCTTTGAGTTTGTTTATATAGTAAATTACGTTGATGGATTTCTGTATATTAAATCATTCCTGCATCCCTGGGATGACAACTACTTGATTTTGATAGATGATAGTTTTGATGTGTTCTTGGATTCAGTTTGGGAGCATTTTAATGAGTATTTTTGCATCAATATTCATAAGGAAAATTGTTCTGAAATCCTCTTTCTTTGTTGGATCTTTGTGTTGTTTAGGTATCAGAATAATTGTAGCTTCATAGAATAAATTGCTTAGAGTACCTTCTGTTTCCACTTTGTGGAATAGTTTGAGGAGAATTGGAATTAGGTCTTCTTAAAATGTCTGATAGAACTCTGCACTAAACACATATGGTCCTGAGCATTTTTGTTTGGGAGACTATCAATTATAGCTTCTATTTCTTTAGGGGATATAGGACTGTTTAGATCATTAATCTGATCCTTATTTAACTTTGGTACCTGGTATCTCTCTAGGAAATTGTCCATTTCATCCACGTTTTCCAGTTTTGTTGAGTAGGATCTGATAGTGTTTTGGATTTCCTCAGGTTCTTTTGTAGTAGGATCTGATTGTGTTTTGTATTTCCTCAGGTTTGATTTTATTATGTCTCTTTTTTCATTTCTGATTTTGTTTATTGAGATACTGTCCCTGTGCCCTCTAGTTAGTCTGGCTAAGGGTTTATCTATCTTGTTGATTTTCTCAAAGAACCACCTTCTGCTTTGGTTGATTCTTTGTATATTCTTATTGTTTCCACTTGGTTGATTTCATCTTTATGTTTGATTATTTCTTGCCATCTACTCCTCATGGGTGAATTTGCTTCCTTTTGTTCTAGAGCTTTTAGGTGTGTGGTCAGGTTGGTAGTGTATGTATGTTCTCTCTAATTTCTTTTTGACAGCCCTCAGAGATATGAGTTTTCCTCTAGGAATGCTTTCATTGTGTCCCATAAGTTTGAGTATGTTGTGGCTTCATTTTCATTAAATTCTAAAAAGTCTTTAATCTCTTTCTTTATTTCTTCCTTGACCATTTTATCATTGAGTAGAGTGTTGTTCAGCTTCCACATGAATATTGGCTTTCTATTATTTATGTTGTTATTGAAATCAGCCTTAGTCCATGGTGATCTGATAGGATGCATGGGATAATTTCAATATTTTTGTATGTGTTGAGGCCTGTTTTATAACTAATTATATGATCAGTTTTGGAGAAGTTTCCATGAGTTGCTGAGAAGAAGGTATATCCTTTTGTTTTAGGATAAAATGTTCTGTTGATATCTGTTGAATTTATTTATTTCAGAACTTCTGTTAGTTTTAATGTGTCTCTGTTTAGTTTCTCTTTCCAAGATCTGTCCATAAGAGTAGGATGTTGAAGTTTCTCACTATTATTGTGTGAGGTACAATGTGGGCTTTGAGCTTTACTAAAGTTTCCTTAATGAATGTGCATGCCTTTGCATTTGGAGTATAAAAATTCATAATTGAGAGTTCATCTTGGAAAATTTTACCTTTAATGAATATGAAGTTCCCCTCCTTGTCTTTTTTGATAACTTTGCATTGGAAATCTACTTTATTCAATATTAGAATGGCTTGTTTCTTCAGACAGTTTGCTTGGAAAATTGTATTCCATCCTTTAACTCTGAGGTAGCATCTGTCTTTGTCCATGAGGGGGCTTTCCTGCATGCAGCAAAATGTAGGGTCCTTTTTATGTAACCATTCTTTTAGTCTATGTCTTTTTATTGGGGAATTGAGTCCATTGATATTAAGAGATATTAAAGAAAAGTAATTGTTCCTTTCTGTTATTTTTATTTTTAGAGTTCAAATTCTGTTCTTGTGGATATATTCTTTTGGGATTGTAGAAGGATTACTTTCTTGCTTTTTCTAGGGCAAAATTTCCCTCCTTGTGTTGGAGTTTTCCCTTTATTATCCTTTGAGGGACTGGATTCATGGAAAGATATTGTGTGGATTTGGTTTTGTCATAGAATACTTTGGTTTCTGCATCTATGGTAATTGAATGTTTTGCTAGGTATAGTAGCCTGGGCTGGCATTTGTTTTCTGTTAGTGTCTGTATAACATCTGTCTAGTACCTTCTGGCTTTCATAGTCTCTGGTGAGAAATCTGGAATAATTCTAATAGGCCTGCCTTTATTTGTTACTTGACCTTTTTCCTTTCCTGCTTTTAATATTCTGTCTTTATTTATTACATTTGTTATTCTGATTATTATGTGTGAGGTGGAGGAATTTCTTTTCTGGTCCAGTCTATTTGGAGTTCTGTAGGCTTCTTGTATGTTCATGGGGTTCTCTTTCTTTTGGTATGGGAAGTAATCTTCTATAATTTTGTTGAAGATATTTGCTGGCCCTTAAAGTTGAAAATCTTCATTCTAATCTACTCCTATTATCTGTAGGTTTGGTCTCCTCGTTGTGTCCTGGATTTCCTAGATGTACTGAGTTAGGATCTTTTTGCATTTTCTTTGATTGTTGTGTCCATATCTTCTATAGAATATTCTGCACCTCAGATTCTCTTTTCCATCTCTTGTATTGTGTTGCTGATGCTCACATCTATAGTTCCTGATTTCTTTCCTAGGATTTCTATCTCTAGGGTTGTCTCCCTTTGGGCTTTCTTTGTTGTTTCTACTTTACTTTTTAGATCTTGGGTGGTCTTGTTCAATTCCATCACCTGTTTTGTTGTGTTTTCCTGTAATTCTTTCAGGGATTTTTGTGTTTCCTCTTTAAGGGATTCTACCTCTTTAGCACTGTTCTCCTGTATTTCTTTAGGTAAGTTATTAATGCGCTTCTCTACAATCCTCTACCAGCATCATGAGATATGATTTTAACTCCAATTCTTGCTCTTTGGGTGTGTTGGGTTATCCGGGACTTGCTGGGAATGGATGTACTGGGTTCTGATAAGGCTGAGTGGTTTTGGTTTCTGTTAGTAAACTTCTTATGTTTGCTTTTCACCATCTGGTAATCTGTGGTGTTAGATGTTCTAACTGTCTCTGGCTGGAGCTTGTTCCTCCTGTGAGTCTCTTAGTCTCTGTCAACACTCCTGGGAGTCCAACTCTCTCCTGAGTCCTAGTGGTCACAACACTCTCTGCAGGCAAGCTCTCCTCTTGCAGGGAAGGTACACAGAAGTCTGGAGCTCAGATCCACCTCCTGAGTCCAGGGGACAGATCCTCCCTGGAGACAGACTCTTCTATGGCAAGGAAGGTGTCCAGGGGTCTAGATCTCAGCTCTGCCTCCTGGCTGAGGATAAAAGCCCAAAGGGACCCTGTCCAAGAAGCTCTGTTGCTTCTGCTGTTCATGTCCTGTCATGTGTAGAATTGTCTCAGTGCTCCCAAGATCTTGGGTGTGCTAAGGCCTGCAGAGTTCACACCCAAAATGGTGCTGGACTGAAGCCACCAGAATTTATCCCAGCTGCTAGTTGGGTGGGTTTCCTTTGTCCCTATTTCTGCTGGCACAAGACCCTCAGGGTTTCTTTTTTAAACAAATTTTTTGTTCCACTTACCAGTGACCTTAAGATCTTGGGTGTGCTAGGGTGCCTGCAGCACGGAGAGTCCTCTGGGAACATTGGGACCCTCTGGCAAGTTTACACCCGAGATGGCAGGGGTGTGTGGCTGGAGATGACCAGAATGAACACCAGCCACTGGTTGGGCAGGTTTCCTTTGTCCCTGATCCTGCTGGCACAAGACCCTCCAAGATTTTTTGGAACAGATGTTGTGTTCCACTCACCAGTGATCCCAAGATCCTGGGTATGCTAGGGTGCCTGCAGCCTGGAGAGTCCTTTGAGGACCTTGGGACCCTTTGCCCAGTTTTGTGTAATCTTGAATTAATGAGGTGAAATGATTAAAGTAGTACACACGGTAAAGTTGAATATTCACTAAGTTACTTGCTCAACAGACTATGAGATATCTTGCAAATTGGATTAAAGGAGTCTTAATCTTGTTTTGATACAATCAAAATTATATGATCCCATTTGTATTCCAGATGAATAAACATGGCACACATGTAGAGTTTCAGTTACTAGGTAAAAATTGGAAGGGAACAACAAAATAGAAGACTATTTAAGGTACCCAATGAAAAATAATGAAACCCTAACTTAACAAGGAGGTACAGCTGAAAGGAGATAAAATAAATAGTAGTTACAATGGATTTAATAAAACAAGAGGGAAAGAGGATTCTTGGGTGAGATGATATTTTCTAGTTTGAGTGACTGGACAGAATCATGTCCAATCAATGAAGTGAATTACAACAACAATGACCTGTGACATATTAAGTAATTTAGAATAATCTTATTTTATTTTGTCTATTGAGAGTTGGAGATAAGGAACTTAAAAAACTAGTCCACAGAACACTTATCATAAGGAATCCCATTTGAGTCTGAGGGGATAAAATTTCCTTCAAATGAATAAAACGATTGATAAGCCTTTTGTTTTTCATTGTTGAGTAGATAATGAATGTTGCTTATGAGATAGATATTTGCTTCATAGTAGATGGAAGAGTACAACAATGTTATAAATATGAGCCTGAATGCCAAATGGTAAATATTCTCTAACAATTCAAACTAATTTCTCAAAAAAGTTCATCAACTTTCATATATATTGTGCCATATGTCAAAAGAAACAATATTGCAGTCCATCTTCCTCAGCCAATCAGAAGTGCTGACAGAATATTGGAAGGTAAACAATAGATGGGTCTAGAAACATTTATAAAAAAAAATTATTTGCCTTATAATTCTTTGCTGCAAGTTGTCGTCCAGTACCAGTTTCCTCTCCGCTGTGAATTTAGAGTCTCCCTCTAATTTTAGTTTTACTGGAGTAATTTCACTAAGTGTGTTTTTCTAATTCTGTCTTCCTTTTGTTCTCCACCAGTTGGCTATTAGGCTTTCACATGTTGCTAATCTAAATTAACATAGGCATTATGGCTCATTCTTTGACTTCTCAGTTCCTCCATTTCCCATGGAAAGTTTCAAACTTATAAGTCTTTGATTGAAATATTCTTTCTGGTTTGCCATCTTAAAGGGCACTGGTACAAATGATTAATAATATGACACATCACAGAATGATTTAAGAGGAAATGGCTCAAGAAGAAGGGGTTATACAATTAGGACTTTGATTACCTTTGAGTATACTGATTTAGGAGAAAGTGAGATTGCTTTGTAATGAGATGTAAACTGCAAAAGTGAAAGATGCAAACACAAGGTACTTCTTCAAATTCAGCAAAAAAGCTATGTAGTGCAAATATCTTGATAGGTGAGCATACAGCAACAACTGCTGTATACTATCTGTTATGTGTCATGTTACTTAGAAAGCCCATTATATGCTTTGGATATTTAATTAATTCATTCAGGTGTATATGACCTGAGAATTGCAGATCTACAAAGCTCAACAACAATACACCATCACTTTTACCACTATATATCCTACAATATCAACCTTAGAACATTTCCAAGGAAAACACAGATATGAAAGTTACTCAGTATTTTTTGAGAAGTAGAGTGTGTCTACCAAGCAAGCAATGCAACATAAAAACAGATTGAGAAAAAAATATGTTTCACATCAGAGAACGTCATAATACTTGGGGCACTTGAGACTATATTTAGGATTAAGGTTCTGGTTGATTTCTTAAGGAAGACACAGTCATAATTTAGTGCACATGCTTTAGTTACTGTTCTGTTGCTATGAAAGAACAGCATGACTAAGGCAACTTATAGAATAAAGCATTTAATTGGGAGCTCACAATTTCCAAGGGTTATTTCACTATCATCATGGTGAGAGACTGCATGACATGCAGGCAGCCATAATGCAGGAGCAGGAGCTGAGAACTTACATTGATCCATAAGCATGTGGCAGAAAAAGAACTGCGGATGGCGTGGGCTTTGGAAGCTCTAAACCCATCCACAGTGACATACCTCCTCAAACATGGATGTCCCACCTAATCCTTCCTAAATAGTACACCAACTGGAAAACAAACATTCAAACATATGACCCAAAAAGGCCCATTCTCATTCAAGCCAACCCAGCATATTAACAAGAGCAACACAAAAACCCAACAGGAATTCTATATGAATAAGACTTTAAGGTAAGTAACTGGAGATCCTTGGAGTTAAGCAAAGGTTGGTTTTGTTTTCTTTTTATTACTTACTATCTTCTTTAGCTTCTTTTTTTTTTCTCATGTGTGTTTGTTTGTGTGTGTGTTTGTGTGTGTGTGTGTGTGTGTGTGTGTGTGTGTGTGTGTGAGAGAGAGAGAGAGAGAGAGAGAGAGAGAGAGAGAGAGAGAGAGGAATAGGAAAAAGAAAAAATGTGATTCCATTTAATAAGTCACATATATAAAGAATTATTGTATGTAACCTCCTCTCTCAGCTGCTTTAGACTGAGAGTTCAGACCTGTCTCTGAAGGCATGCCAGAGCAAGCCACATATAGTGTGGCTCTCCAGCTAAGCCTGGCTTCCATTGTGCTAAACCACACCTGACCTTCTCAGGAATCCTGCTATCAGTCTAGAGTGCCTCACCCACACCCTGCTGAGATACAGTGCTTGAGACTTCAGACTTCATTCCCAGCGGCTCCAGGCTACTGTGCAGAACTGACTGTGGGTGGGTTCTTCCCTCTCAAAAACCAAGAAAGATTTTTCAGTAAAGAACAGACATGCTTTGATCAGTTATTCCTCTCAATGTTTACATTTTCTCTCCCATCTAGTCCTTACAAGCCCCAGTCTGCCTTCCAGGAAACCTAGTCCTTTTTGTGGGGGACCACAGGTGGTGGCCCCCAACAATTGTATGTTATTCATGTACTTGGTGCTCAGTAGATTTTTATTCAGAAATAATTTTAATTTTCATTACAATTATCTTATTACTATGTTCAAAGATGAGGATATTAAGATATAAAGTAATTATAAACTATTGAATTCATCATAGCTATTAAGAGAAATGCACTAAAAATAATAGAATTTATGCCTCACCACAAATTCAGAGCCAATAAATGGTCTCAGTTATAAACAGTGGAGTCAGCTGGTATCAATATAAGGTTCTAGTTTTAGACTTTGATCTCTAATGAAATTCTAAAATATTTTTTTTTCTGTTTTAATCTGGCTGTAGGATAAAGAAGGAAAATAGCTAACAAAGCAATTGGACCAAAATCCATACTAACCTCAAAAGGAAGAAATTTGGAATGGAAGAAGTATTGAGAAGGATTAGAAATTCAATTGGACTATATAAATTGGGACCTTGGATTATCTTCATTTTAGTACTGTGTATCTCCACCTATACCCATAGTACTGTCTGACATATTACAAACTACCTTACTCTCCTGAAGCCAGGGAGCTAAAAGACGTCCTGAAAGAAATATTAATCTTCATGCTATCACGTATTCCTTTTTCTTCAAACAAGTTCATCCTCCCACCTGCATCTTATGATGGTATCTGCTTATCAACATGAATAAATATTATTTTGATCTTACTAAGCAAGTTAGGCTTGTTTCCTAGGTTTTCAATTTCTAACTAACTAGATAAATAAGTTACAATATTTGCCTTCTAAATCAATACATGGATTGTAGCAGTGGTATTCTGCAGAAGCAATTTGAACCTATAGCAACTTGCTCTGGAGAAATATATACTGTATTAACATTAATTGGTATAGTGCTTGGAATGATAGATACACAGTCAGATGAACTTTAGACATGCATCACAGCTTAATGTTTCCTTGTTAGAAAAATTTTCCTCACATTTTGCCTAAAATCCCTTATGATGTGATTAATACTCTATTCCCCTTGTTTTGTCTTTGGAGAAGATTGAGACCAGCTGGTGAGCATTCTCTGTGTAATAGCTCTTTATACACTTAAAGACCATTATTAAATCCCCTCTTGGCCTTCTATTTTCTAAGCTCAACAGGCCTAGTTCCATTAACCTTTCTTCATAGCCCTGATTTTTTGTTTTGTTTTGTTTTTTAAATAAACAATAAATAATTGTATTTATTAAATAACCAATAAAAAATTTTAAAAAATTAACATACCAGAGCAACATCAATATACTCTTGTGGAGAATAGGCCATATCAGCAAATAAATAGAATAATCCTAGGCATACATCTTGAAATGAGAGGATGAAAGAAAGATAATAAAGATGCACAGTGGAATGCTATTCAACCATAAAAGGCATGGTACCCTTTTATGTACAGTATGATGGATAGGAATGGAGAAACTATATGAAGAAAAATAATCCAGGTGCAGAAAGACAATATCACTTGTATCACTCTCATGTGGAAATTAGAAAACTCTATTTTAGAAGAATAGTGATTAATAAGATAATAAATGTCAAAGACGATAAAGTATTACGTAAGATATGACAATGGTAGTAACCAAGTCCATTTAGACAGAAAAATAAGTTCTGCATGGTAGAGTGATGACACTCTGCAGTCATATCTTATGTATTTACAGACAAAAAGAAGAGAGGAGATCTCACCTGGAGAAGACAGAGATGATTAAGTCACAGAAACATAAACATTTACTTAGAATATGCATAAACATATTGAAATATCAACCCATGTCTCATCAACACATATAGTGATGCTCTGTTACAAATAACATTGATCAACATCACTCATGCTAGCTTTATTCATATACCAATTCATAAAGATATATCACAGAAAAACCAAGTATAAGCAGACAATGTGGATAGTGGCCAAAGTTTAAGATGAGAAAATAACTGTTTATAATGAACTTATATGATTTTGTGTAGAGGGAACTGCACTTAAAGACCTGACCTGCAGCAGAAAATGCACATGGTGTTGCCTCTTAAGTATTGTGACCTGAACAAGAGGCTGTAGAGGACTTCTGGGCTCCTGAAAATGTCCTGCATCTTCATTGAACTGGCATAGCCCTGATTTTACAATGATTTAATCATGTGGTAAGAGCCCTCTGAATCCTCTCTATATCCAACAAATCTTTTCAATCGTGCAACTCCAGGGTATGTGTGTGTGTGTGTGTGTGTGTGTGTGTGTGTGTGTGTGTGTGTGTGTATGTGCAGCAATTTCTAAATCTCAGGACAAATTTATATGTTCAAAAATGTTAAGTCATATTAATGCGGCCACGTAAGGATTGAACTGCCAATGTTTACCTATTTATGAGAAGCCTTGAGCGTTTTGATACCTAACTCAATTAAAACACCTAGAAAATTGGCCCTGAACCTCTTTTATACATGAGAGTTCATAATATGAACAAATATATTTACCTTTCACTATTCTGTTCTTTACTTATTTCTCCAGTTACAGCAATGATTAGGCAATGTTAGAAATTCACAAGTGTAAAGTTGTGATACAAACTAAAAATAATATAATGATATTAGTGTTTCATTATTTAGGAATATTGTAGAGTTTGACTTAGATGCCAACTATTTGGGCAAATTAAATGACTCACCAGGTAGAAACTTGACAAATGAGTCAATCACCTGAATTCATTGCCTAGAACACACATGGTAGAAAAAGAGAACCAACTACCTATAGCTGTCCTCTGACCTCCACATGCATGCCATGGCATATGTTCCTGCCACCCATATATTATGCACACAGATGTGTTTTTATACATGCATGCTATTGACAATTTAAACTATGAAAGTTACAGAAATGTATGAAAATGTAAATATTTATATTGAACCAGATAAATAAAACCCAGGAACACAAACACTGTGTTTTCAAGATTTGGATCATGTTTTCACTATTTGCAGATGATAAGATAGTATATATAAGCAACCCCAAAATTTCTACCAGAGAACTTTTCCAGCTGATAAACAACTTCAACAAAGTGGCTGGATGTAAATTAACTCAAATAAATCAGTAGCCTTCCTTTATACAAATGATAAACAGGCTGAGAAAGAAATTACAGAAACAACTCCCTTCACAATAGCCACAAATAGTATGAAATATTTTGGGGTGACTCTGACCAAACAAGTGAAAGACCTTTATTACAATAACTTGAAGTCTCTTAGGAAAGAAATTGAAGAAGATCACAGAAAATGGAGAGATCTCTCATGCTCATGGCTTGGCAGAATTAATGTAGTAAAATTGGACATCCTGCCAAAAGCAATCAACAGATTCAATGAAATCCACATCAAAATCCCAACACAATTCTGCAAAGACATGGAAAGAGAAATTCTCAAGTTTGTCTGGAAAGGCCAAAAAACAAGAATAATGAAAACAATTCTTAACAATAAAAGAATGGCTGGGGGAATTACCATCCCTGACCTCAAGCTTTACTTCAGAGTGATAAAAATGGCATGATATTGGTACAGACAAACACATTGATCAATGGAATAGAACTGAAGATCCAAAAATAAAACCACACACTTACAGACATCTTTGGCAAAGAAGCCAAAAATATGCAATGGAAAAAAGCAAGCATCTTCAATAAATGGTGCTGGTATCACTGGCTGTTTGTATGTTGAAAAGTGAAAATAGATCCATATTTGTCACTTTTCATGAAAGTTTAGTACAAGTGGATCAAGGACCTTAGTATAAAACCAGATACACTGAATCTAATAAAACAGAAAGTATAAAAGATCCTTGAACTCATTGGCACAGGGGAAATTTCATAAGGAGAACTCCAATGGCTCATGCTCTAAACTCAAGAATAGGTAAATGGGACCCTGTGAAACTGGAAAGCTTCTGTAAGGCAAAGGACATAGTCAATAAGACCTACAGATTGGGAAAAAGTTTTCACTATCCCCACATCTGATAGAGGGTTAATATTCAAAATATATAAAGAACTCAAGAAGCTAACCACAAAAAAAAAATTTAAAAATGGGGTATAAAAAAATGAGAATTCACAACAGAAGAATCTCAAATGGATGGGAAGCACCTAAAGAAATGCTCAAACTCCTTAGGGATCAGAGATATGCAAATCAAATGAACCTGATATCCTTCCCTATACTAATCAGAATGACTAAGATCAAAACCTCAGGTGACAACACATGTTGGTGAGGATGTGGAGAAAGAGAAACACTCCTCCATTGCTGGTGGAATTGCAAACTGGTACAACCACTTTTGAAATCAATCTGGAGGTTCCTCAGAAAATTGTAAATAGATCTACTTGAAGACCCAGCAATTCCACTCTTGGGATTATACCCAAAAGGTGCCCCACCACACCATGTTCACAGCGCTCTTATTTGTGATAGCTAGAAACTGGCGACAAGCCAGATGTCTCATGACAGAAGAATGGATACAGAAACTGTGGTTCATTTACACAATAGAACACTACTCAGCTCTTAAGAACAAGAACATCCTGAGATTTGCAGGCAAATGCAAGGAACTAAAAAATATCATGCTGAGATCATCCTTGGTGATCTAACTCAGACCCAAAAGGACATGCGTGGTATATAAATGGTATGGATAAGTTGATATTAGAAAGATTTGGACGTTTAGATTTTATTTTTAATTGAGAGTACCCGCAGATGCCAGAAAAATAGAAAGGGGTTATGTGGAGATTTTAAGAAAAGGCAATAATAGAACACAGGTTGTATTAAGAGGGAGAGGGTGATTATGGAATGAAGGTTCAGGGGTGAAGGAGGATGGCTTGGACTAACCCCCTCTTTTGGGTCTCCTAGATGTGTGGAATTGGTCTCTAGTTGTAGGTGGGCAAGGAGTTGGTGAAAGACAAACAAAAAACGACAGGAGAGAGTGTGTAGAATTTAAGAGTAATTTGTCAAGACGAGCATCAAACTTTTTTTTTTCAATTTTTTATTAGATATTTTCTTCATTTACATTTCAAATGCTATCCCGAAAGTCCCCTAGATCCTCCCCCAACCCCCGCCCTGCTCCCCTACCCACCCACTCCCACTTCTTGGCACCGGCATTCCCCTGTATTGGGGAATATAAAGTTTGCAAGACCAAGGGGCCTCTCTTCCCAATTATGGCCAACTAGGCCATCAACTGCTACATATGCAGCTACAGACATGAGCTCTGGGGTACTGGTTAGTTCATATTGTTGTTCCACCTATAGGGTTGGAGACCCCTTCAGCTCCTTGGCTACTTTCTCTAGCTCCTCCATTGGGAACCCTGCGTTCTATCCAATAGCTGACTGTGAGCATCCACTTCTGTGTTTGCCAGGCACTAGCATAGCCTCACACAAGACAGCTATATCAGGGCCCTTTCAGCAATATCTTGCTGTCATTTGCAATAGTGTCTGCGTTTGGTGGCTGATTATGGGATGGATCCCCGGCTGCAGCAGTCTCTGGTTGGTCCATCCTTTTGTCTCAGCTCCACACTTGATCTCTGTAACTCCTTCCATGTGTGTTTTGTTCCTAATTCTAAGAAGGGGCGAAGTGTCCACACTTTGGTCTTTGTTCTTCTTGAGTTTCATGTGTTTTACAAAATGTATCTTGGGTATTCTAGGTTTCTGGGCTAATATCCACTTATCAGTGAGTACATGTTATATGAGGTTTTTTTTTTTTAGAGAAATTCTTCATTTACATTTCAAGTGTTATCCCAAAAGTCCCCGATACCCAAACCCAGCCCTGCTCCCCTACCCTCCCCCTCCCACTATTTGGCCCTGGCATTCCCCTGTACTGGGACATATAAACATTGCTAGACCAAGGGCCTTTCCTCCCGAATAATGGTCAACTAGGCCATCTTCTAATACATATGCAGCTAGAGACATGAGCTCTGGGGATTCTGATTAGTTCATATTGTTGTTCCATCTATAGTGTCGTAGACCCCTACAGCTCTTAGGTACTCTCTAGCTTCTACATTGAGGACCCTGTGTTCTGCCCTATAGATGACTGTGAGCATCCACTTCTGTATTTGTCAGGGACTGTCAAAGCCTGCCAGGAGACAGCTATATCAGGGTCCCTTCAGCAATATCCTGATGGTGTGTTACCTCACTCATGATGATGCCCTCCAGATTCATTCATTTGCCTAGGAATTTCATAAATTCATTGTTTTTAATAGCTGAGTAGTACTCCATTGTGTAAATGTACCATACTTTCTGTATCCATTCCTCTGTTCAGGGACATCTGGGTTCTTTCAACCGTTTTATACAGAAGAGTAAAAAGAAACCAGGCAAGATACATCTGCTTAGTTACAGTGACATGATACAAAAGGAATGTATACATCAAAAGATAGTGGGGACAAAAGAGAGCCAGGTATAATGCTAGTCTATTGTTAAGCCCACCACAAGGAGTTCTTAGTAAATGCCTGATTATGCTGTTCCTTTGGGCCTAGTAAAGAAACCTGTTTCAGGGGGTATTCCCTAACTCTTTCATGGTAAACCCACCTATTTGCTAGGCCATTGTGGATTCCCTTGTTTGGGGTGGCTAAGTAATCACTCTGCAGACTAGCCCTGAACTATTCTAGCTCCATTCTTTGTAATGCCTAATTAGTTTCACAGTCTCTATTACAAGTAAATTTGAATGTTACTGAATAGGTAACATTCTTATTGGATTTCTACTGAATTCCAAGCTCTTTGGCTTCAAAGATTTTCTAGGATGTTGGAACACTGGTGGAGTCTTACCTATGTCAGAATTCAAACTTTAAAGGCACTTATAATAAAACAATACTGAAAGAGAGCATGTGGATCCATACACCAGACTAACGCGGGGATAGGGTATGAGTATACAGGTTATGAGAATGCCAAGGTCCCAGAAGTTTGAGTTTCCTTGAAACTCTTTGCCTCATGATTGCTTCCAGGCCTCTCAGCCTGTCAAGCAGACTTCACTGGAGTGAGAATAGCAGGAATAGGTAGTATAAAATAGAGGACATGCTGCATGGAGAAATAACTAACAATGAGGATGTTTTACAAAGCCATCCATGGAAACTTAAAGTGTTTTAACCCAATTATATATGTTAAAATATATTAATATATTATACCTGGATTGGTGGCAGCAGATAATGTTTCTACAATGAAGCCATACTATATAAAAGAAAATTAATAGTACTAAGTATGACATATTACACTTCAAGTTATTGGTTGAATAAATAGACAGGACCAGAAAAGAAATTCTTCCTCACACATAAAAATTAGAACAACAAACTCAATAAATAAAGATATAATATTAAAAGCAGTAAGGGGAAAAGGTCAAGTAACAAATAAAGGCAGGACTATTAGGATTACTCCAGACTTCTCCCCAGAGACTATGAAAGCCAGAAGATCCTGGACAAATGTTATATAGACACTAAGAGAACACAAATGCCAGCTCAGGCTACTATACCCAGCATAAATTTCAATTACCATAGATGGAGAAACCAAAGTATTCCATGACAAAACCAAATTCACACAATATCTTTAAACAAATCCATCCCTTAAAAGTATAATAATGAGTAAACACAAACACAAATATCAAAACTAAACCCTATAAAAAGCAAGAAAGTAATCCTTCAATAAACCTAAAAGAAGTCTGCCACAAGAACAGAATCCCAACTTGAACAAAAAAAAGTAACATGAAGCAAAATTTACTTTTCTTTAATTTCTCTTACCATCAATGGACTTAATTCTGCAATAAAAAGACATAGACTAATAGACTGGCTACACAAACAGGACCCAACATTTTGCTGCTTACAGGAAACCCACCTCAGGGAAAAAGAGAGACACTACCTCAGAGTGAAATGCTGGAAAACAATTTTCTAAGCAAATGGTCCATAGAAACAATCTGGAGTAGCCATTCTGATATCAAATAAAATTGACTTCCAACCCAAAGTTATCAAAAAAGACAAGGAGGTGAACTTCATACACATCGAAGGTAAAAATCTACCAATATAATCTCTCAATTCTAAATACCTATGCTCCAAATGCAAAGGCAGCCAACTTCATTAAAGAAACTTTAGTAAAGCTCAAAGCAAACATTGCACCTCACACAATAATATTGGGAAACTTCACCCAACTCTCACCAATGGACAGATCCTGGAAACAGACACTAAACAGAGCCTCATGGACACTAAAAGAAGTTATGAAGCAAATGGATTTAACAGATATCTACAGAACATTTTATCCTAAAACAAAAGGATATACTTTCTTCTCAGCACCTCATGGTACCTCCTCTAAAATTAACCATATAATGGGTCACAAAATAGGCCTTAACAGATAAAAAAAAAAAAAAAAAAAAAAAAAAAAAAAAAAAAAAAAAAAAAAAAAAAACTATTGAAATTATCCCATGCATCCTATCAGATCACCATGGACTAAGGCGTATCTTCAATAGCAGCATAAGTTATAGAAAGCCAGCATTCACTTGGAAACTGAACAAAATTCTGCTCAATGACACCTTGGTCAAGGACAAAATAAAGGAAGAAATACTTTTTAGAGTTTAATGAAAATGAAGCCACAACATACCTAAACTTATGGGACACGATGGAAGCAGTCCTTAGAGGAAAACTCATAGCCCTGAGTGCCTCCAAAAAGAAACTAGAGAAGAACATACACTAGCAGCCTGACAGCACACCTAGAAGCTCTAGAACAAAAGGAAGCAAATTCACCCAAGAGGAGTAGATGGCAGGAAATAATCAAACTTAGGGCTGAAATCAACCAAGTAGAAACAAAAGGAACTATTCAAAGAATCAACCAAACCATGAGCTGGTTCTTGGAGAAAATCAACAAGATAGATAAACGCTTAGCCAGACTAATTAGAGGGCATAGGAACAGTATCCTAATTAACAAAATCAGAAATGAAAAGGGAAATATAACACAGAACCTGAGGAAATCCAAAACATCATAAGATCCTACTACAAAGGCTATACTCAGTAAAACTGGAAAACATGGATGAAATGGACAACTTCCTAGACAGATACCACGAACCAATGTTAAATCAGGATCATATTAAAGATCTTAACAGTCCTATTTCCCCTAAAAAAAATAGAATCAGTAATTAATAGTCTCTGAACCAAAAAATCCCAGGACAAGATCGGTTTAGTGAAGAGTTCTATCAGAAAAGAAGACCTAATTCCAACTCTGCTCAAACTATTCCACATAATAGAAACAGTACGAACTCTAACCAATTCATTCTATGAAGCCACAATTATTCTGATACCTAAACCACACAAAGATCCAACAAAAGAAAGAGGACTTCAGACCAATTTCCTTATGAATATCAATGCAAAAATACTAAATAAAATCCTCGCAAAAGGAATCCAATAGCACATCAAAAAGTTCATCCATCATGACCAAGTAGGCTTCATCCCATGGATTCAGGGATGGTTTAATAGATGGAAATCCATCAACATAATCCACTATATAAACAAACTCAAAGACAAAATTCACATGATCATCTCATTAGATGCTGAGAAAACATTTGACAAGTACAATGCCACTTCATTATAAAAGTCATGGGAAGATCAGAAATTCAAGGCCCATACCTAAACATAATAAAAGCAATATACAGCAAACCAGTAATCAACATCAAACTAAATGGAGAGAAATTCAAAGCAATCCTATTAAAATCAGGGACTAGACAAGGCTGGCCACTATCTCCATACCTATTCAGTATAGTACTTGAAGTCCTAGACAGCACAATTAAACAACAAAAGGAGGTCATATAGATACAAATTAGAAAGGAAGAAGTCATAATATCACTATTTCCAGATGATATAATAGAATATATAAGTGATCCTAAAAATTCCACCAAAGAACTCCTAAACCTGATAAACAGCTTCAGTGCTGGATATAAAATTTGCTCAAACAAATCAATGGCATTTCTCTACACAAAGGATAAATAGGATGAGAAAAAATTAGGGAAACAACACCCTTCACAATAGTCACAAAAAATATAAAATACCTTCGTGTGACACTAACTAAGGAAGTGAAAGATCTGTATGACAAGAACTTCAAGTCTCTGAAGAATTAAAATGAAGAAGATCTCAGAAGATGGAAAGATCTCCCATGCTCATGGATTGTCAGGATTAATATAGTAAAAATGGCTATCTTGCCAAAAGCAATCTACAAATTCAAGGCAATCCCTATCAGAATTCCACCTCAATTCTTCACTAACTTAGAAATGGCATTTTTCAAATTCATCTGGAATAACAAAGAAACTAGGATAGCAAAAACTATTCTAAACAATAAAAGAACTTCTGGGGGAATAACCATTTCTGACTTCAAGCTGTACTACAGAGTAATTGTTATAAAAAAAAAAAAACTGCATGGTACTGGTACAGCAATAAGCAGGTAGATCAATGGAATATAATTGAAGACCCAGAAATGAACCCACACACCTATGGTCACTTGACCTTTGACAAGGGTGCTAAAACATCCAGAGGAAAAAAGAGAGCATTTTCAACAAATGGTGCTGGCACAACTGGCAGTTTATCATGTAGAGATATGCAAATTGATGCATTCTTATCTCCTTGCATAAAGCTCAAGTCTAAGTGGATCAAAGAACTCCACATAAAACCAGAGACACTGAAATTTATGGAGGAGAAAGTGGGGGAAAGCCTCAAAGATATGTGCATAGGGGAAAAATTCCTAAACAGAATAGCAATGGCTTGTGCTGTAAGGACAAGAATCAACAAATGGGACCTCACAAAATAACAAATGTTCTGTATAGCAAAAGATACTGTCAATCACACAAAAAGGCCACGAAAAATTTTGGAAAGGATTTTTACCAATCCTAAATCAGATAGGGGATGAATATCCAGTATATACAAGAACTCAAAAAGCTGAACTCCACAAATTCAAATAACCCCATTTAAAAATGAGGTACAGCACTAAACAAAGTCTTAACTGAGGCATACTGAATGTCTGAGAAGCACTGGAAACATGTTCAACATCCTTAATAATCAGGGAAATGCAAATCAAACAACCCTGAGACCTCACTCCAGTCAGAATGGCAAAGATCAAAAATTCAGGTGACTGTAGATGCTGGCAAGGATGTGGAGAAAGAGGAACATTTTTCAAGTACTTGTGGGATTGCAAGCTGGTACAACCACTCTGGAAATGAATCTGATGGTTCCTCAGAAAAATTGGACATAGTCCTACTGGAAGATCCACGAATACCTCTACTGGGCATATACCCAGAAGAAGCTCCATCTGGTAATAAGGACACATGCTCCACTATGTTCATAGCAGCCTTATTTATAACAGCCTGAAGCTGGAAAGAACCCAGATGTCCCTCAACAGAGGAATGGATACAGAAAATGTGGTACATTTACACAATGGAGTACTACTCAGCTATTAAAACAATGAATTTATGAAATTCTCCGACAAATGGATGTATCTGGAGGATATCATCCTGATTGAGGCAACCCAATCACAAAGAACACACATGATGCGCACTCAGTGATAACTAGATATTAGCCCAGAAACCTAGAATACCCAAGATACAATTTGCAAAACACAAGAAAAACAAGAAGGATGACCAATGTCTGGAGAAATGCAAATTGATCTATTCTTATCTCCTTGTACAAAGCTCAAGTCTAAGTGGATCAAAGAACTCCACATAAAACCAGAGACACTGAAATTTATGGAGGAGAGAGTACAGAAAAGCCTGGGAGATATGGGCACAGGGGAAAAATTCCTAAACAGAACAGAACTTCATTTCTCCCTAGAATAGGGAACCAAATACCCATGTAGGAGTTACAGAGGCACAGTTTGAAGCTAAAAGGAAAGGATGGACCATCCAGAGACTGCTCCACCCAGGGGTCCATCCCATAATCAGCCACCAAACTCAGACACTGTTGCACATGCCAGCAAGTTTATGCTGAAAGCACCCTGATATAGCTGTCTCTTCTGTGGCTATGCCAGTGTCTGGCAAATACAGAAATGGATGCTCACAGTCATCTGTAGGATGGAACTCAGGGCCCCCAATGGAGGAGTTAGAGAAAGTACCCAAGGACCTGAAGGGGTCTGCAACCCTATAGAAGAAACAACAATATGGACTAATCAGTACCCCCAGAGCTTATGTCTCTAGGTGCATATGTAGGAGAAGATAGCCTAGATGGCCATCATTGGGAAGAGAATCCCCTCGGTCTTGCAAATTTTATATGCTCCAGTACAGGGGAACACCAAAGCCAAGAAATAGGAGTGGGTGAGTTGGGGAGCAGTGTGGGGGGAGTGTATAGGTGACTTTCGGGATAGCATTTAAAATGTAAATGAAGAACATATCTAATAAAAAATTATAAAAATAACAAACACACAAATAGTAATAAAATTTAAAATCACAATAAAATCTAATACACTGGTTAAAAAAAAAAAAAATAGCCGGGCAAAGATCAAAAATTCAGGTGACAGTAGATGCTGGCAAGGATGTGGAGAAAGAGGAACATTCTTCAAGTACTGGTGGGATTGCAAGCTGGTACAACCACTCTAGAAATCAATCTGGTGGTTCCTCAGAAAAATTGGACATAGCACATGCCCTTAATCCAAGCACTAGGGAGGCAGAGGCAGGAGGATTTCTGAGTTAAAGGCCAGCCTGGTCTATAGAGTTAGTTCCAGGACAGCCAGGGCTATACAGAGAAACCGTCTCAAAAAAGAAAAAAAAATCATAAATAAATAAAGAAAGAAAGAAAGAAAGAAAGAAAGAAAGAAAGAAGAAGAAAGAAAGAAAAATAAAGCAAATTAATAGACTTTATACATTTCCTGATCAAAAAAAAACAAAAAACAAAAAACAAAACATGATGATGTGGAAAGAAACTACAAAAAGTGTTCTATTTTCTTCATATTTATGTTTAAAGTTAGTAAAAACAAAATTTTAGTCAAGGTAAAAAAAAATACTGTCTCTCTTACAGGTTGCAATGACTACTGCTTTCCTTCTCAGCCATGACATGACAATTGGCACATCTGGCTGGGCCTGTGAAGTAACTAGTAAAGTAGCTTGAAGTCCTGTAGATACTTTACAGTACTGCCTGAACCAGGAAGGAGCTGTTTGAGGTTCCAGGGGCACTTGCCTTTTTTCATCCTTTGGCTATATTTTCTGCACAAACTTTGTCATTTAGTCATGGAAAAAGATTTAGAGTTTGATTCAAATGAGCGGCTGCTTGTCACAATTTTGATCACCTGGACAGTACTGCTCATGTTCCTGATAATATTCTTCATAAAACTATGTGTCGTTTTCTTCCATTTCATTCGCAGAAGGCGCAGCTTTTACAGCATACTTTAAACAGAATGCGGCCACTTTGAATACAGCCGCATATCAACATTGGTGGAAAACATCAAACTCACAGGTGAGCTTTTATTTATGTTTCTAGTTAACTCAAAAACTATACTTTCAAAATATTATAGCAAGGAAGTATCAAGCAGTATTGCACATATAGCATTATCTTTATGAAAGATTAAGGATACAGTGATTTTAATGTCTAGTGCTAGCTGACTTATATCAGAGGTAAGGATTTGAGAAAGATGTAATATAAAATTAAAAGATAATTTTGGTAATTAAACATATTTATATTAAAGTATCATAGAATATTTAGTATGTTTAGAAATATATCATGTTCCTTTGACTAGTAATTTCAAACTTCATTATATCTGAAACAAAATGGGAGTAATGACAGATCTTCAATGAGAAAGTTGAAAGAAAATTTTGACAATATTTTAAGTTATACTATAGGATGTGCAAAAAGAAAAAAGTATGTTAACCACAAATGATTAAAAATAAAAGAGTAGTAATGAACATATTTGTTTTTCACTGAATATCCTTAAAATGTACTTAAATAGAAATTGTAAGTATAAATATTTAAAAGAAAATAGCTCAAATTTGATATACATATTTATCACATATTAAAATATCATTTTATTTAAAAATAAATGGATTTTAGGATTTCTTTGGAAGGAAAATCAAATTTTAAGGAAGATCATACACACTATAGAAAGCATTAATGCTAGAAAATTTGCTATACATCACTGATTTTAAAAAATGAGAAGTTTTAAAACTATTTGTATTTTATCTTTCTTCACAGGCAAATATGAAATCTAAATAAAAAGATCTCACAATCAACTGCTACATGGATCCATTTACTAAGTACTAGTGATGCTAAAACATGGTTAAGATTTAAATTTTAAAAAATATAATGTTTAGCTTGGGCAGTATAATTTTAATAACTAAGGTCATATAGATTGAAATATTAAACGCTCAGATATAAAATTGTGAGAGACCCTCATCTTGAAAGTTATGGTAGAAATTAGGCATATATCTATTCATTAACCATTTATCTTTCATTAATGTCTAATTGCATATTTATTGTCTCTAACTATTGAATGTTTCACATCTCCAGGCTGTCTCTTTCTGTCTCTTTCTGTCTCCTTCTGTGTCTTTCTGTCTCTGTCTCTCTGTCTCTATCTGTCTGTCTGTCTCTCTCTCTCCCTCTCTCTCTTTCTCTCTCTCTCTCTCTCTCTCTGCTTGAGGTCCTCTGAAAACATCTTTAAAAATTAATTAAAATGTTTAGCTTTATCATCTTATATAGTTTTTCATATAGAACCATCATTTTTAAATTAGTATACAATATAATATAATTCGTCATACATAAATACAATTTCCCTTCTTTATTAAACTATTCTCCTTGTCCTTCTTCAACCCTGTACAGACCCCTTGACCCCAAAATCTTCTGTTACTTTCTCATACACACATTTCTGTTTGCTTTATGCATGAAACAACTGTGCAGTACTTTCTCTCCTTTCCATATCATACATTTTAATGTTTCTGGACACATTGCTCCAGACATCTCATTTCTTTCAACATAGAATTCTCCATCTTTAACACAAACACACACATGCACACACACACACACACACACACACACACACACACACAAACACAATTTTTTTCTAAAAAATATGTTTGTTTTCCTAAAGAAAACATCTCTTCATCCTGGATAGCCTTCTTCAATGGACAAAGAAAAGTTATGATTCTATATAAATCAATCTTGATGAACCAATTCATTTACTAGGCTACAAAAGCATGGATGATTCAACCATAGATATAAGAACACAGTTGACTCCCAAACAGCTGCATCACTGAAAGGTCTTATCCAGTGTGGAAAACAACTTTCTCCTAGCACCTACATAGGATCCCTCCTTCAGTTAACCTTACACATCCTGTATACACTGATATCTCCCAAGACCACTTGTAGGTATTTTTTTCTCTTTAAGTCAGTTCTTGATTTCTCCAAACATATCATCTGTCTTATTACTACTTGTGTGAACTTCCATGGTCTGACGAACTATGTTGGAATTTTGATGGGAATTGTGTTGAATCTTTAGATTGCTTTTGGTAAGCTTGCCAGTTTTCTGTGCAATGAGCATGGGAGATCTTTTCAACTTCTTATATTTTCTTCAATTTCTTTCTTCTTGTCATACACGTCTTTCACTTAATCAGTATTTATATGGATTTCATATCAGCCCTCCATCCTCCTTGTAATTATTAACAGTTAACTGCCTATACATCTTTGAGGAACATGGAATCATGATCCCTAGTAGCTATAGAATCCATTAACTGCTGATGAATCTTGGGGAGGTTTGATGTATCATCTAACTTGTTTTTTCTGTTCCAACATGAAATCTAAAGAACCACTATCTTGAGTTTCTTTTGATTTAGGATAGTGACTACCTTTTTGTTTTTCTTTAATTTCTTACAACTTTCATGGTCAAGAAATTCATTAGAGAATCTGTACGATATTACCTGATTCAAGTGTAATGTTTGGAATATAGTTTTCCATGCGTGACATAAATATTGTCCTCTTAAATTATTAACAGTTATGCTAACATGAAGGATAATTGCATAAGATTATGCCCATTTACTTTTGGATAGAGGTGGGAGGACTCATGAATCCATTCCCTTCCCCCAAAGGTAAGTAGGCAGTTAACAGTTCCTTGAGGCAGGGTTCCATGATGATTCATTCTTTCTAAAGATTTATAGGCAGTTAACAGTTTCTATGGGGATCAAGAGTGACAAGTCCTTGCACCTACCCAAAAAACATATAGGCAGTTAAAAGTTAAGAGTCACAAGGAGGGAAGGCTCATGAGGACTCAACCCCTCTACCAAGACTTCTAGACAGTTAAGAGTTTCTCTGACAAGGGTACCAAAAGACCATACCTCTCCCCTAACATATAGAGACCATTATCAGTTCCTATGGAGAGATCATTCGTGAGGCCATTTACCTCTCCATCTTCACACTGTACCATGGTTTTTCCATTCTGCTGTATTAAAGCTGAGACCTGAGGAGTGTCTTCTAACATGTCTGTTTTACTCTTTGTCTACTCACAATTTCTGCTAAATCAATTTCTAGTGCTAAGTTCATGTGGCCACACTCATCCCCAAGGATATATAGTATATAGACTGTTAACAGTTCCCAGAGATGGGGGAGGGGGAGGTCTGTGAGGGTGTTCTTCACTATGTGTGGTGTGTGTGTGTGTATGTGTGTGTGTGTGTGTGTGTGTGTGTGTGTGTGTGTGTGTGTTCTTCACTGGCAGAACTACACATAAATTACCCATGATAAGTAGGATTTTACTCATGCATCTATGAATAATCATAACTAAAATTACTATTTTATCAAACTAAGCTTGAATGGAATTATTTCTAGAGTATATCAACAGTTCCTGAAGTATATAGAGATTTATAAAGATCCCCAGGAAATGATCTCACAGTATTTCATCCCCTGATGTGAAGCATGACAAAACCAATGAAGAGTTTGAGATGACCCTTTTGTATTATTTCTGCTCTGTGTGACAGACCATGTAACTGAAGCTAAGCTATCTGAGGATAGAATGTATTCATGGCTACCCTGACACAGCTGTCTGTCTTCTATGTGTGGCAGGGATTAAGATAATTTTTCTCTGCTGTGGTGGTTCATTTTCCTTGCTATGGGTGAAAAGACATGCATGTGACTGTAGCTGATCTCCATGAAGGCAGATGTCTGTGGGGAAAAGCCCAGAGTACTTATTTTTCTCTACAAAGTGTGGAGCTACAAAGTTCCTTCATGAATCGGGTGTATTACAAATGTGAAGTTAGCCCCTAAGCTATTGATTGACTTGAGAGCATACTGTTTTTGAATATAAATAGTATGGGACAGGGTTAAAATGGGTCATAATGTCAGCCACATGGCCATTGTTGTAATCGATATGATTTGCAACTATGTAATTAGGCTCATGCTGTTTTCCCAGAAAGAACTTGATCACCTATGGGAAAAATTACAAAATCAACACAATGCCCCAAACATGTGAATGTTATACCCTGTATTGTTTAATGAATTGTCAGGGAAAGGGGAAAGGGGGAGGGAGAGGAGAGAAAGAATCAGAATGAAAGTACAGACTAGGTCTGTATTAAGAAATAAACCCTGCTTGGAACTTTAAAACCCATGGGTGGAATCAAATAGTGAATAGACAAAAATGAATAGATATGTCTTTTCAGCTATTAAAAACAATGAATTTATGAAATTTTTGGGCAAGTGGATGTATCTGGAGGACATCATCCTTAAGGTAACTCAATCACAAAAGAAGTCTCTTGATATGAACTCACTGATAAGTGGATATTAGCCCAGAAACTTAGAATACTCAAGATACAACTTGCAAAACAAAATAAAATCAAGAAGAATGAAGACCAAAATATGGATACTTCATTCCTTCTTAGAATAGAAAACAAAACACCCATGAAAGGAGTTACAGAGACAAAGATTGGAACTAAGACAAAAGGATGGACCATCCATCCCCCACCAGGGGATCCATCCCATAATCAGCCACCAAACCCAGACACTATTGCATATCTCAGCAAGATTCTGCTGAAAGGACCTTGATATAACTATCTTGAGTAAGGCTATGCCAGTGCCTGGCAAATACAGAAGGAGATGCTCATAGTCATCTATAGGATGGAACACAGGGTCCCCAATGGAGGAGCTAGAGAAATTACCCAAGGACCTGAAGGTGGAAAAACAATACGAACTAACCAGTACCCTCAGAGCTCGTGTCTCTAGATGCATATGTAGCAGAAGATGGCCTAGTTGGCCATTGCTGGGAATAGAGGCCTCTTGGTCTTACAAACTTTATATGACCCAATATAGGGGAATGCCAGGGCCAAGAAGTGGGAGTGGCAGGTAGGGGAACAGGGTGGGGGTAGGGTATAGGGAACTTTCGGGATAGCATTTGAAATGTAAATAAAGAAAATATCTAATAAAAATATACTTGTAAAAAAAAAAAAAGAATGAATAGATTGCTAGAAGATACCCCTTGGGTTCCAACTTTGATACAGAGGAAGTAAAAAACCATGGTACAGTGTGAAGATGCATGTCTTAATAATGAGTCAACACAGGAAATTGTAGTAATTAGGGAATATTCTATCACTGAGCTGTTTAAATCGAGAAAGATTATAAAAAAGAAGTAAGAGAGATTCTCACAACCTGGCTCATAGGTTACAGCACATGAGATTAGTTTGAGTAATATGGATACAGAGAAATTGAGTAATTATTTACCCTTCAAGACAAAGATGCATAATCTGAGATGGTCTTAGGAAATCAGTACCTGATAACCTGGCACATAGGAGTAATTAGAGACACTTGATTACAACCAGATGAGCTTTCCCATGAATATCAAGAGCAAGAGAGGAAGTGTGTATATTACTGAGAAAACTCAGGACAAGAAAGGTACTTGATGGCCACTTTACTAGACCTCATAGGACTAACTATGTTCAGGAGAGAATTAAGAATGAGGTTGATTCAGAAGAAAGCTCGGGTGTGGTATGGGGCTTTAGTGACTATGCTGAGTGCCATGGTGAGACATGATCTTTATAAGACAGGAGAGGCCTGAGCAGATCTCAATGACTTAGACCAGAATGTAAATTGTGTCTATAAATCCTAAAACAATCAAGAAGGACTAGGACAAATAAAAAAAAACAAATTACCCTGCCTATCACTCAAAATGAAATCTACCAACCTTTGTTCCCTGCTAAATACTCTAAGTAAAATGGCCAGAAAGTTAAATTCAGGGCTGTGAGCTTCTGTAAGTGTAAAGCCTGGGTAAAAGTTCATTGGAAGTATATATTGCAGAGGAGTACAGGTGGAAAAGACTAAGGTTGTTTCAGGTGTGGGAATCTATTCCCCCCAAAGAAATCTATTTATATTTCTCTTAAGAAAGAGAGTATAATGGATATGCAAATTGTTCTCCACCCCCTTGCCTTGATAGCAGGCAGACATGGCCAATTGAGAGGTAATAGGGACCTGAAGCTAAGGCCCAGAAACTGTCAGGCTCAGGAGCATGTGGATTGCATCCTGTGAGAGCAACACCAGATTTCTGCTTAGGCCTAGATCAGTCAGAGCAAAAAAAGTCAGCCCTGGTTTCTCCAAGCCTCTTGAAGGTCCACAGGTACCCTGTGGCAATACCACAGGATGTAGACTTTGCATGGTTCAGGAGAGGAAGCATAGATTAAAGAGTCTTAAGGAATGCAAATCCTCATATCCACAATGTTTTGTCAAACATCAATCACTCAAGAAAACAATTGAAGCAAGTAACGAAATCTTCATGCTGCAATGGATGCTGCCAACAGTTTTATTTAGTAGAATTGTAGCTGCTCCAGAGATCAACTGGAAAATCCTTGAAATGTTAGGTGGTGGACATTCAGTGATCCTGTCCACATTTTACTAAGAGATTTCTTACCGTGAATAAAAGTGTGCTAATCTCCTGAGTGTTTTACAGAAACATATACACATAACAGTCAAACACTCCAAAAATATGTGTGTATGCAAAAATGCAAACTCATGTCAAACAGGCCACAAGCAATAGATGAATACATCTATGAAATTCTTGAAACTTGTGAACTTACTGGCAACTTTATCCTTGAGGAAGTCATAAGTTGCACACAAAAAGATGAGTGAGAAAAATCCTCCAAAAGCAAGTAACTGTTAACTTCAAAAATAATGGAAAGTGTTTTAATGAAGGTACCCTATGTATATGTGTGTGGAAAAGATGCTCCAAGATGCATAAGTTTATTAAGTGAAAATATACAATATGGGATCTCTGGAAGAATCTTCATTGAAGAAGAGGTTTCTTAGAAGGACAAATATATTATTTCATTAAGGGGATATTTAGTTCTTTTTACTTTTTCTGTATGTCTTCAAGTAATCCAGCATTCCTGGAAGAGTATACTTTTGATCATTTTATTTATAGGCCCAACTAGATTAACACTTAAATTTCCATAGCTTAGAACAGTTAAACCTCATATTTTATTATTTTGACCATGAACGTTTTTTCACTGGGTTTCAACAAAGGTCAGATATGTCAAAATTTTGAGATGTTAATTCTAGTTAGGTACCAGCTTGATTTTTTTCTTCTTCAGTGAAATATTTACATCTTGTCCTCAGCATGGAGCCTTACAGTCAGTTTATGGAGAGCAACTAGTATCCCTGGCAAAAGCCTGAGTTGCTTAGGAGTTCCCATGAGGTGTCTATATTCAGCAACTCAGTCACTTGTAACCTACTCCTGGCACTGGAGGCTTCACTTGGTGCCAAGAGAGATCTAGTTGGGGCTTTCTCTCTATGTTATTTGTTGAACCCATAGAGATTGATTTCATTAATGTCTGTATGTTAAGAGGTTTCTATTATAGGTTTACATATGACCCCTCAGATGGTGCTCCCTATCTTCCCTCCATACCCAACTTTAAATACTCTGATCCATTGAATCCCCTCATTACAGTATTCTCCGCAGCTGTCTTTCAATAGCTATATATCTTATTTCTACTTCTTCAGTAAACCCTTCCCTCACCCTAGTCCCTTCTTCTGTATCTAATCTCTGTAGTTATATCAATTGTGAAATACCTATCAAAGGATGAAGAGCTAACATACACATACTTATAAGAGAGCAATTCTCAATTTGTGGGTCATGTCTTGTTTAGCAAATCTCTGTCTCGAAAAAATATTTATATTACAATTGAGAACATCAGCAAAATCAGTTATGAAGTAGCAATGGAAACTATATTATGGTTGAGGTTCACCACAACATGAGGAAGTGTATTAAAACATCACAGTATTAGGAAGTTTGAGAACCATTGACATAAGATAACATATATCCTATGTGTCTTGTGTGATCCTAATGTCTGGGTGACCTCACACAAGATAATTTCATCTAGCTCCATTTTCCTGCAAATTCATGATTTCTTTAACATCTGAGTAATATTCCATTGTATAAATATATATTTTCATTGTGCATTTATCAATTGATAGTCATCTAGGATGCTTCCAATTTCTGGCTATTATGAATAAAGCAGCAATGCACATGTATGAAAAAAAAATGTCTCTGTAGTAGACTGTAGAAGCTTTGGATATATGTCCAGGAGTGGTATAGCAGGATCTTGAGGTAGATCGATTCTAAGGTTCCTGGGGAACTGCCACATTGTTTTCCATAGTTTGCAATGTCACCAGCTATTGATTAGTGTTCCCACTACCCCACATCCTCACCAGCATGAGCTGTCATTTGTTTTATTGATATTGGCTATTCTGACTGCTGTACAATGAAATCTCAAAGTGGTTTGGTTTACATTTCACAGATGGCTAAGAATGTTGAATATTAATTTAAAGGTTTCTCTTTCATATTCATCTGTTGAGAATTCTCTGTTTAGATCTCTACCTCATTTATACTTTGTTTGTTTCCTTGATATCCAGTTGTGTGTATGTGTTGTATTTTTTTTGAGTTCTCACATATTTTATATATTATACCTCTACAACATGTGTAATCTTTGACCACTCTGTAGGCTGTCCTAATGATGATGACCCTTGTCATTTAGGTTTTCAGTTTCTAGATATTCCATTTATAACTTTTGATCTTAATGTCTGTGTTATTTCTGTCTTTGTTTACAAAGACTTTTCCTATGATACTGAGTCAAAAACTATAAACTATGCACCACTTTGTTTTCTATCAGAATCGCTGTGATTTGTTCAGGTTGATAAATATGTATATGTACTCTTCTACATGTAGCCATCCATTTTGAACAACATCATTTGTTGAAGATATTATCTTCCTTACAGTGTGTATGTATGAATTTCTCATCAGAGATCAGATATCCACAGGTGTATGGGCTTATGTGTGGGTCTTCAGTTTCAAATTTAATTGATTAGCCAGTCTATTTTTGTCTATACTATGCTGTTATTATTAATATGGCTCTGAAATACAATTTGAGACTGGGGATAGTGATAACTTCAGCATTTCCTTTATCATTAAGGATTGTTTTAGCTATCCTGTTATTTTTTTTTATTATTTTTCTTGGTTTTTATTTTCTCTTTCTTTATTTGTGTGAGTGTGGGTGTGTGTCCACATGTGCACAGGCTTGTATGTGTGTGTGTTTCCATATGAAGACAAAAAATGCCCTTTCAATTTCTTTGACAAATTTTGTTGGAATTTTGATGAGGATAACATTGAATCTGTAAAATGCTTTTGATGGAATGGGCATTTGTACTACTATTAATCCTACTGATCCATGAAGAAGTTAGATTTTTCATCTTTTGATATATACATTTTTTTTTCTTCAATGCCTGAAAGTTTTAGCATGCAAGTTTTTTACTTGTTTGGTTAGAGTTACTCCAATTTACTGTTTTTGAGGTTATTGTGAAAAGAGTTGTCTCAATGATTCCTTTCTCAGTTCATTTGTCATTTGTATATAAGATAGCTGCTGATTTGTTTGAGTTCATTTAATATCCAGCCACTTTGCTAAAGGTGTTTACTTTTGCAAGGCTATGGATGACAGAGAGGAACAAAAGAACAGAGGAAAAAGCTGACAGAGGCTTGAATCAAGAATTGGAATCTCCACTAAATAAAATTGAGTTTGGATAATGGGCATTAATGCATGTTGCAGGGCTGGGGGTGAGAACAGGACGATTATAATGGAGGACAAGGATAGTGTGAGTCACTTTTTCTGCCATTGTGTCCATTTGGGGTCCTGGTAGAAATGGTTTTAATTTTGGGGAGATTACAAGAAGAAAAGAAGAAAAGAATACACTGTAGGGGCTTGAAAACATCCTCAGGAAAGAGAAATTGGGAGTCTGATGCTGTAAGATTTGGTTGAGTCCTAGAGAATGGAGGCAGAACAGGAAGAAAGTTCTTACAAGTAGTCTGCTTGAGGACTGGTGAAAGGATCAGGAGAATGTAAAGATACAAAGGACAGTAAAGATAGGCTACTGGGTACCCAGGCTCGCTTGATGTATCTGTTCCTAGGTGGAGAAGGCCTCCATGTAATGGGACTGGCACAAAGGGCTGGGGACAGGGAAGAAATCTGAGTCTTAAGCAGTATTTGACTGAGTGTCCAGGGAATAAAGACAGAGAAGGACACGCACCTTTAAGAGACCTGCTACAGAACTTCCTAGGCCAGTGCAACCAGAAGGTTCCCAGATAGACAGTCCAGGGTTGTTTATTTTTGTTTGTTTGTTTGTTTGTTTGTTTTGGGGGAGGGTTCTGGATATCACAATTTTATTTGAAATAATTATTTAATTCCAGTAATTGGAATGAGCAAGACAATGTTGCAGTTATGAAATAAAACATCTTTCATGCAAGGACCTGTGTCACCCTTTGGGATTATCAGAGTAATGTACCAATTTCAATGACCTCCACTGCTGCTATTTGTTGTTAATAGCAATTTTCAAGTTTGACCTTCATCCATACTTTGTTTCTCCCTGCTGTGCTTCTTGAGGTTGAAAAATGCATCCTGCCAAACAGTACGTTATGAATGGAACTATAAAATCTCACCAACCCCTGAGCCACGGAGTTCAAGTAAAGAAAATAACTAAAAGCATGACAATCGTTTAAATGTGTTTTTCTTAAGACCAAGAAGATAGTCTCAGTTAAGATGAGTTCACATCCCCAGAATACTGTGCTTTCTTCTGACTATAAATTAGATAACATTGAAACAGATGAAGATCTGAACATCACAGTATAAAACAGAGGTTAAAGGAGATGTTGAGGTCAAAGAACAAAGTGGAAATGCCTCTACTGGGAACTAGGAATCTGAATTTTAAATGGCTTATGGGGTGCCAGCTAAGAAAGTAGGTTAGTGAGATCAGGCTGCAATGTTCCAGTATGTATCTGTGGAAAAGCCTCAAATCCAAAGGCTGAATTTGGCCATGTGAAGAATTCTAATCTTGACTCCAGTGAAATTCTGGAAGAAATAGTAGGTGATCAACAAATTATCTGACATGATGGTCTTAAAGCTATTTATACATTCAATATTGTGATTCTTGAAAATTCCTGATTACTAACTCACATTTTACATTTCCATTGCACTATCAAGTCCAATGCCTGTGAGTGCTCAACCCTAGACCTGGAGTCTGATGATAGGTTCTGAGAAGTGAGCTGAGAAGTGAGCTGAGAAGAAGAGGCTGATGATAGGTTCTGAGAAGTTGTCACATGGCAACCATAAGAACTGTCAAGTGAACTTTCAAATGAAACTGACAGTTTGTTTTCC
Organism: Mus minutoides; assembly: GCA_902729485.2. Taxonomy (NCBI): domain Eukaryota; kingdom Metazoa; phylum Chordata; class Mammalia; order Rodentia; family Muridae; genus Mus; species Mus minutoides. The sequence continues at coordinate 1,874,411 of LR749502.1, forward strand.
TTCCTGAGGGACTGTCAGTGGCCAAGCTGCCTTCTCAGACCATGGAACAGCTCTTCTTATGACAGCATTCCTCTCGTAAGACTTCCCATAAGATGACCAAGCTAAACAAAGGGATGAAAAGTAAGTTCCTATGTAAGGATTTTGAACAACTTTTCAGCTGCTTCTCATCCATTTGATATTCCTCAGTAGAGAATTCTTTGCTTATCTCTGTACCCCATTTTTAATAGGGTTATTTGGTTTTCTGGAGTCCAACTTCTTGAATTCTTTATATATACTGGATATTAGTACCCTCTCTGATTTAGAATTAGAAATTCTCAGTCCGTTTATTTGAGTCTTCTTGTTGGCCTTTACAATATTTTATCATTACAGGTTTGCTCTCTCATTGTCTTTGTTTTTTAGTATTGAGAAGCCAGATACCATGAGCATGTGGGATTATGCTAATGGATATTTCCATTAATTTTTGTATTTTTGAGTGTGTTTTGTTTTCATATTCTGAGGTGTATGTATCCTCTGGTTTGTCACTGTTATTCTTCTCAAGTGTTTGGTTTGTATATTTTATTTTACATAAGTCCTCAGGGCAGGATGACTTTTCTTGAATTTATTTTCAGAGATAATGTTAACTTCAGGAACTCTAATGGTTTGACACAAGTCTCAATGGTAGCTGCAGTAAAAGATTGAATAAGATTTGGATACAATAGCATCAGTGTCCTGGGTTGAAGCAATATGGTAAATTTAAGTGGTTAAGTGAATGGAGGGTCAAGTATGGGATGAAAAAAGTCAGAATGGAAACAAAAAGGATACATATAAGGTAGAAATTACACACCACCAACTGAACTCTTAAAATGCATATATATATATATATATATATATATATATATATATATATATATATACTAAAAGGAAACATTTTTAAAAATCAACTATGAAATACGTATAGTAACAGAATAAAAGTAAAAAAAAATTGTAAGGACATATATGAATAATTAACTGAAAAAGGGAATTTATGTTCTCAGTCAGTGTTTTTTCTTATTTATGGGAACAGACAGTGTTTATGTTTCTTTGATATATCAATACTCTTCACCAAGTTCTATCACATACTTCCTGTGACCCATAGAGTTTCTTCCAATTATGGCTGAGGTAAGAATTATTGAGGACCATTTATCTTCAGACTTTCTTGCTACCTGTCTGCTATCACCAAAATCCGTCTAGCTTGAGGTCTGTTGTTTACTCCAAATAAAGCAATACATTTCACTCTTTGCCCATAAACTTACTGAGACTACATTCAAAACACAGAGAGAAAGAGAGAGAGAGAGAGAGAGAGAGAGAGAGAGAGAGAAAGAGAGAGACAGACAGACAGACAGAGACAGAGACAGAGAGAAACAGACAAAGACAGAGACAGAGAGAAAGAGAGAGACAGAGATACAAACAATATTTTAGTAAAATACCCCATTTTTAAAAATAGGGTACAGAGGCCATCTTTCCTCTGAGCCCAGCGGATGCAGATAGGGCCTGTCCTGTGCTGCCCACACCCCAGGACTTTAAGATCGCATCGGGGTTACACATGAGTGGAGTGCAGCAGTGGTTTTGGGAGCAGTGGGTCAGCGGTTGCCCACAGGGGCAGGGACCCAGAACTCCGCCCCACCGGAGGCTGGGCCTCTCGCAGCCAGAGCACCACCCACCCCACCACCTTTCCTCTGAGTCCAGCAGATGCAGCTAGGGCCCATCCTGTGTTTCCCACACCCCAGGACTTTAAGATCGCATTGGGGTTACGCGTGAGTGGAGTGCAGCAGTGGTTTTGGAAGCAGTGGGGCAGCTGTTGCCCACAGGGGCAGGAACCTAGGAACTCCGCCCCACCAGAGGCTGGGCCTCTCCCAGCCAGAGCACTCTCCATCCTGCCATCTTTCCTCTGAGCCCAGCAGCTCCAAGGACTTTAAGATCAAGTGGTTGAAGGACCTCCACATAAAACCAGAGACACTGAAACTTATAGAGGAGAAAGTGGGGAAAAGCCTCGATGATATGGGCACTGAGGAAAAATTCCTGAACAAAACAGCAAAGGCTTGTGCTGTAAGATCAAGAATTGACAAATGGGACCTCATAAAGTTGCAAAGCTTCTGTAAGACAAAAGATACTGTCAACAAGACAAAAGGGCCACCAACCGATTGGGAAAGGATCTTTACCAATCCTAAATCAGATAGGGGACTGATATCCAATATATATAAAGAAATCATGAAGGTGGACACCAGAAAATCAAATATCCCCAGTAAAAAGTGGGGCACAGAGTTAACTGAAGAATACCGAATGGCTGAGAAGCACTTGAAAAAATGTTCAACATCCTTAATCATCAGGGAAATGCCGATCAAAACAACCCTGAGATTCCACCTCACACCAGTAAGAATGGCTAAGATCAAAAATTCAGGTGAAAACAGATGCTGGCATGGATGTGGAGAAAGAGGAACACTCCTCCATTGTTGGTGAGAATGCAAGCTGGTTCAACCACTCTGGAAATCAGTCTGGCGGTTCCTCAGAAAATTGGACATAGTACTACCGGAAGATCCTGCAATATCCCTACTGGGCATATATCCAGAAGATATTCCATCTGGTAATAAGGATACATGTTCCACTATGTTCATAGCAGCCTTATTCATAATAGCCAGAAACTGGAAAGAACCCAGATGTCCCTCAACAGAGGAATGGATACAAAAATTTGGTATATTTACACAATGGAGTACTACTCAGCTATTAAAAACAATAAATATATGAAATTCCTAGGCATATGGATGGATCTGGATGCCATCATTCTGAGTGAAGTAACCCAATCACAAACAACTCACATAACATGTACTCACTGATATGTGGATATTAGCCCAGAAACCTAGACTACCCAAGATACAATTTACTAAACACATGAAATTCAAGAAGAAGGAAGATCAAAATGTGGACATGTCACCCCTTCTTAGAATTAAGAACAAAGCACACATTGAAAGAGTTACAGAGATCATGTGTGAAGCTGAATCCAAAGGATGGACCCAATGACTGCGGCTGCCAGGGATCCATCCCACAATCAGCCACCAAACATAGACACTATAGCATATGCCAGCAAGATAGTGCTGAAAGGGCCGGGATATAGCTGTCTTGTGGGAGACTATACCAATGCCTGGTAAACATGGAGGTGGAAGCTCACAGTCAGCTATTAGATGGAACACAGGGATCCTAAGGAAGGAGCTAGAGAAAGTACCCAAGGAGCTGAAGGAGTCTTCAACCCTATAGGTGGAAGAATAACATCAACTAACTAGTACCCCTTGAGCTCATGTCTTTAGCTGCATATATAGAAGAGGATGGCCTAGTTGACCGTCATTGGGAAGAGAGGCCCCTTGGTCATGCAGACTTTATATGCCCCAGTACAGGGGAACGCCAGGGCCAAGATGTGGGAATGGGTGGGTAGGGGAGCAGGGCCGGGAGGAGGGAGGGTATAGGGAACTTTCTGGATAACACTTGAAATGTAAATGAATAAATTATCTAATAAAAGTTGAAAAAAATGGGGTACAGAGCTAAACAGAAAATTCTCAACAGAGGAAACTTGAATGGCTGAGAAACACTTAAAGATTGTTCAAATTCGTTGGGCGGTGGTGGCGCATGCCTTTGATCCCAGCACTTGGGAGGCAGAGGCAGGCAGATTTCTGAGTTCGAGGCCAGCCTGGTCTACAGAGTGAGTTTCAAGACAGCCAGGGCTATACAGAAAAACCATGTCTTGAAAAACAAAAAACAAAAACAACAACAACAAAAAAGATTGTTCAAATTCCTTAGTCATCAGGGAAATGCAAATATAAACAACACTGAGATGTTACTCCTGTCAGAATGACTAAGACAACAGTGATAGTACATGCTGGCAAGGATGTAGACAAGGGGAATACTCCTCCATTGCTGGTGATATTGCAAACTTGTACAACTCTGTAAATCAATTTGGCAGTTTCTCAGAAAATCGGGAATAATTCTACCTCAAGAACCAACTATACCGCTCCGTTCCTGGGCATATACCCAAAAGATGCACTACTATAACACAAAGACACTTGCTCAACTATGTTTATAGGAGCTTTATTCATAACAGGCAAAAACTGGAATCAACTCACATGTCCTTCAACTGAAGAATAATGAAAATGTGGTACATTTGCACAATGAAAAGCTATTTGTGATTAAAAAGGATATCATGAACTTTGTAGGCAAATGTATATAACTTGAGACTACCATGCTAAGTGAGGTAACCAAGATCCAAAAAAGTCCATGCACAATATGTACTCAATTTCTAAGTGGATCTTAGCCATAAAATACAGGATAACCATGCTACACTCCACAGATCCAAAGAAGATCAATAAGAATGGACTCCTAAAATAGGGTACGCAAATCTCACTTAGAAGGGGGAATAAAATAGTTGGAGGAGGCAGATGGAGGGAGGACAGGAACTAGTGGCAGAGGGGATTGGAAGGAGTATAGGGGGAAGGCCAAGGAGTTCAGGATCAAGTGAGGGAAGAGACAATGGAGATGTCTAGATGGCCATGAGAATGAAGGGAAATCTCCAACTGACAGGTTTGAGGTATCTCAAGGACTTGCCAAAGACCTGAGTTAAGGGAGGCTTCCAAAAATCAATGGGGGTGACCTTAGCTGAGAATAACAGCATTGGGGATTTTGAACATGTAGCTAAGCAGGAACTCTAGTGAAGTGATAGGGACACTGACCCACCCACAAAACTTTCAATCCCAAATTTATCCTTCCTATAATAATGCAGGCACAGGGGATGGAGCAGAGACTGAGGGGATGGTCAACCAATAATCAGCCCAACTTGAGACCCATCCCATGGGCAAGTACCAATTCCAGACACTATTAATGATATTCTGTTATGCTTGCAGACAGGAGCCTAGCATAGATGTCCGCTGAGAGGCTCCACCCAGCAGCTGGCTCAGTCAGATACAGAGATCAAGGACTAAGTTTTGGATGGTGTGCTTAGAGACCATTATGGAAGAGTTGGGGGAAGGATTGAGGACTCCAAAGGAGATAGTAGTCCACAGGAAAACCAACAGATTCAACTAATTTGAACCCTTGGGTCTCTGAACCACCTAATAAAGAAGATATACAGGCTGGACCTTGACCACCCACTCCATATGTAGAAGATGTACCTCAGTCTTCGTGCGGGTCCTGAACAACTGGAGAAGATGTTATCCTTAAAGCTGTTAGCTGTCTGTGGAATCCATTCCCCTAGTGTGGCTATCATGTCTGACCACAGTGGGAGAAGAAGTGCCTAGCCTTGTAGAAATTTGATGTGCCAGGGTGGGAGGATCCCAAATGGGGAGGTTTTACTCTCCCAAATATGAGAGATGGGGATGAGGAATGGAGGAGGAACTGTGTGAGGGGTGACTGGGAATAGGGATAGCAATCAAGATGTAACATGATGTTTTGTTTTGTTTTTTTTCTGAAGGAAAATTAAGAACAGAAAAAAAAAAGAATGTGTGTTTTAATTTAAAATTGTGGAAGGTGATGTTGACATTCCCTAGAAAAAGACTAGTATCAGCTATTTTTTCATATAGTTAGAAAACTCAAGATCTAGTACTCTTTAGAAATGGAGGTCTAAAATGTCTGATACACAATACAAGTCTATAAATGCAAGTGGTATGCTTGTGGACGTTTTAGGGAAGAGTAACTCTGAGGAAGCTAATGCCACAAGTTTCTCAATATTTTGATGATCTCTATACCTGAGAAAGGGTAAAGAGCTGTAACTGTAGAACTCATCCACATGATTCGGCATTATATTGCATAAGTTTGACTGTGTATAGAGACAGTTTATACTTCTGGAAGTGTATTTGTATGTCATTTTCCATGCAACTTTATTGTTGATGGATCTTACTTTTCTTTCTATTATTACTTTTAGGGGTAAAATTACTCTGTGCCTGCTCCTGTGTGTGTGTGTGTGTGTGTGTGTGTGTGTGTGTGTGTGTGTGTGTGTGTGTAAATTGTTTCTAGTGCCATTATCTATATTTTATTCTTGGACATATATAAGAGGCTTAAACAGTATGTGATCTAGATTCCTTTGCCTAGTTTAAATGGGGTCCAAGAACAACGATAACTTTCTAGGTATTTATTATTCTATGACTTTAAGAAATACCTCTTTGCCCAGATAGATTATAAGTAGACCAAGTATAATCCAATCAGGTCAAGTTTATTGAGGTTACATACAGGAGTACATAATGATATGTGGATGATTCTGAGTCAACTGAAAAACCCAACCCAACCTAGGTAATGAATGGGTCAGGAAATGTGTATCCCTGTACATTTAAGTCCAACTTTCAAGTACCCCTGCCACAGAATTATGCTTACAGTTTTTTATATTTCCTTGCCAAATGGCTTTGAGTAGATTAAAACTTTCTGAGATTACTTGGTTCAACAACTTACATCATCTTAGTATTAAAACTTGGTGCCATTCTTAAGGTGGCTAAGTACACCTGTGAGGGATTTATTTTTTTGATAAATTATTTGAAGGTGGAACGGCCAACTTTAATCTGGATCTTCTGAGGTAGGAAGATATACTCTTAATCTGTAATACACCTTCTGTTGGCAGTCTCTATAAATGATATGGAAGACGGAAGCTTGCACTCTCCTTGATGCTTGTCCTCTCTCTTTCTGGTAAGTCTATTCCTTCACTGGTATTAGAGCCCACTTCTTTAGAATTCTTGTATATACTGAATACCAGATGAGACACTGAGCTTCAAGAACTGAACAACTACTGAATTCTTGGATCATCCATTGTTGGAGTAGCTGGATTTTAGCCTATAATTCATTCTAATAAATCATATATATATATATATATATATATATATATATATATATATATATATATATGCCTTTATATATGCATATATACATGTATGTGTATATATGCATATATATGTACATGCATGTATATATGCATACACATGTATATTTACACACATAGATAGATAGATAGATAGATAGATAGATAGATAGATAGATAGATAGATAGAGTGAGTGGGAGAATGATTTTAGGTCCTTCTTAAGATACTGCAAACAGCACTGTTGTAGTAATTCTGTCTATTACTATGCCATGATGATTCTGAAGATGCATTTACATGGCCTGTTTGGGTCTGCAGTCTTTGGATAATTAAAACTTAATAGTATATGAAATGCCCTCATTCAAATATGAACAGTTAAAAATAAAACATGCTAGGATCAGGCATAAATAATCCCCAATTCTTTTTTAAATGAATGGGAACATATTTGCCATATAATTGCCCCTAAACCAATTCCAATGAAAACTGAAGTATTGTTTTAAGATTATTTTTGAGTAAACATTTATTACATTGTAGATATTATTTTTAAAAAACCCTTACCATTGTTTTCTGTGGAATACAAATATCAAGTCCTAGACAGATAAAGCATTTGACTTTGCTAATGTCACAGCTAAGTAGGAATTAAATTCTTTAAGTGCCTCAGGTCATCACATTCTGTTAACCAGTGCTTTTTAATATAAGGCCAGAAATGTTAATGTTCATGGATATATAATAAACATACACACACACACATACACACACACACACACAAACACACACACACACACACACACACACACACACACACACACAGAGAGAGAGAGAGAGAGAGAGAGAGAGAGAGTTTAATTTGCCTTAATGAGATTGCTTGAATTAGCTCTTTGAAGACCCTATCTTTGCAACTTCCATTTCCCTATGTCCTGCCATTACTAAGCACATACCCATACTGATTCATGATCTTCTGTTTTCCCCATTGGAACATGAAAGCTCTGTTAACTCTTGTCTTTATTTCTATTTTTGAGAATTATATGATAGTGTGTCATATATATTTTTTATAATAATCCCAAATCTGACTTATAAGGCTAATTCTATATATCATCAGGAAATACATTTGCCCCTTCATTTTTCCCCTATGTGTAGATTCCAATTGTTTCAGCAGTGAGGGTAAAGTTTGGCCCTTATACAGTTATTCTGTGATGTGTTTACTACACAGATTTGTCTACACAGTACTTCTGTGTCTCCCTAAAACTATATCTGGTGAAATATAGATTTTTTTAAATTCTCTGTGCCTTCCAAATTACTAAATTTAATCATAAAAATTAGCTATGCTAATAAAACATACTCAGAAAATGTGTATTTGGGCAAGAGCTTTTGAGAATCTTACAATGTGCCTCATGTAGCAACTACAGCCCTTTTCCTGATTCAGTGAAAAGAATGAGTCTACAGCTAATGGATTACTAGTCTTGAAAGGCAGTCAGCGCAAAAATAGTAAAGGATATCATGATAGGTAGGACATGATTGAAACACACTAGAAAAAGTAACTGGCTGCAATGTAACTTCTACCTCTGCTGCAGAAAAATGCATTAATTTCAAATTAGCAAGGATAAAACTAATTTCCCAAGCATGGTTAAGTGAATTTTTTTCCTTTAAAGTGTGCTAGCTATTCATTCTTCATTTGTTCCCTGGCTTAAACCTGCAGTTATGAGGTGGTAACTATGTTGTATTAAATGTTAATCTATCTCATGGTCTCTTTCCAAAGAAATTGGAGTCTCAATTCCACTGACCTGGGAATAGCCTTGGGCAGATCGTTACATAGTATTTGAAATGTGTTTTGTACTTGCCTGTACTTAAAGGGTGGATTAGAATGTCAGAGGAGGGGCTCATAGATAATTAATCTTCCAGTTCTGTTTTAGTACAAAAATCCCATCTAATCAGCACAGGCATCAAATAAAGAAAGTACTGTCATCAGTAACAGAGAACAATATTATCAGTGTGTACAAACCCACTATCAGAAATATTTCAACCACAGTCCTTGGGCCATATGTGCCAAAAGATAGTTATGAAGCTTTGTGGCCCAACACATAATTGTAAACGTATGTAGATCATCTTTTAAAAAAAAGAAAAAAAAACTTTTTTCTAACTCCATTTTGCATTTCTCAGAACATGAATTTTGTAGATTACAATGTCAGTTCATAGTGTTAAAAGGTTTAACACAACTATTAAACAAGGGAGACTAGTGCAAGTCTGAAGAAATAAAGGGACATGAGGCAGAAAATGAAACATCTTGTGAGTGGAGGGACTGGAGATAGCACTAAAAAAAAAAAAAAATCAACCCTCAGTGCATTGGAGACCTTCACAAAGAATAATAGATACAACGGATGCTGAAGATGGGCAAGGGATAGAGCAATTCTGTGATCAGTCTTTATGGCTAAGAGTTTGAGGTAATAATGATGCCTCATGATAAGAAATTCAAGCTTAGATTTCTGAATACCATATAGAAAAATTTAACTGTAAGTCTTTCCATTCTCTGAGATGGTTTAATTTTATTTATTTATTTATTTATTTATTTATTTATTTATTTATTTATTTTTGGTTTTCTGTTTTGGTGGTGGTGGGGTGTGTGTGTGTGTGTGTGTGTGTGTGAGAGAGAGAGAGAGAGAGAGAGAGAGAGAGAGAGAGAGAGAACAAAGACACAGACACAGAGACACAGAGACACAGAGACACAGAGACACAGAGAAAGGTAGCAATTTCATCGTTATTTTCCCAAAATTCGATGAAAGTTCTACAAGACTAGGCATTATCTTTATTCTATACTAAATATTCAGTTGTTTTAGTGAAGAAATAGAGAAACTTAAAGTCAGCTAAAACACAAAGAATACTTACTCTGACCTAAGAAAAACTGTGAAATGTATACAAGGCCTTTGCTAATTATGCTATTAAACCTGCCAACTCTTCAATGTATAGGCTAGATCCAAATGGAGCATAGAAAAGATTCCTGATCATTACAATTGGCATCCCATAATAACAGGAGGGTCCTAGGAACCATCAATAAAGTTTGCTGCACCCACAAATAAAATAGAAAAGTTAAGGGATTTTTATTAGATATTTTCTTTATTTACATTTCAAATGTTATCCCCTTTCCTGGTTTCCCCTTCGAAAACCCCTATCCCTTCCCCTCCCTTCCCCTGCTCATTGGAGCAAAGGACATGTTGACTAGAACAAATATTATAAAACCCTATAGTTGCAATTGAAGATAACCTTGCAGTGTGTGAACTATTAAGGGTGGCAGACAGTCAGGGGAACTAAGATTGATTGTCATATGTGTAGTCATATAGCTTTCCTTTTTAAATTCCAAATTATCCAGTAGAGAGTGTGTGAGTGAGTGTGTGTGTGTGTGTGTGTGTGTGTGTGTGTGTGTATGTTGTATGCATGTGTGGGTAAATTTTAAATGTTCTAAAGGTATAGAAATATCAGGTGAGTGAGTAATGAAGCAGGTGACGTAAGACAAAAATATGTGAGAAAATGAGATTGACTGGTGGATTTCTAGCCTCTAGGCCCTCCCAAATCAAATTCCAGGACTTTGGGCCCCAGAGAGATTTCTCTCTCTCTGCTATTGCTTCTTGCTTCCTAGAGGCAGATCACCAGCCATTTTTATGTTGTGACTTAATACCTGATCCCACAGTTTAAAAAGAAATAAAATATTTAGTGATTGACCAAGTTAAAAAGTTAAATGAATATTGTGAAATTGCCCCCAAATACAGCTTATCATAAAATGGCATCTCTATATCATCTGAGAAAAAAATTGGGCACCTTGCCTTTGTAATAATTGGTTGCTTGGCAATATATGTCAGCACTCCTCAGAGTGGTTTTCTCTCTAGGATACCCTAATATATACATAAACCAAGTAGTCATACTTGTGTAGTTCCAAAAGGGATTAAATGTCTTTTTTAAATAACAATTTTTGCTCAGAGAATTTCACAATGTGTATTGCTCATACATATGGGCAGTTTTAATGGGACAAATAAACAAACTACAAAGGCAATACAAACTATTTTAAAAACCTACAAAAATTAAAGTCCTTAATATTTGTATTTACTTCTAGAACAACGGTCCTGTTTATGAGCATCAATATTCTTTTTTTTTTTTTTGCCTTTCCATTCTACTATGTATGAGGGAAACAACCCTCAATATTTTTCTTAAACTTAGGAAGAGATTTCTTTTCTAAAAAAAAAAAAAAGTGCTATTTAAATTTACCTAATCATTAAAATATACATTCCTTTCCATGAAGGAAAAATATTATTCTAATTCCTCAAGTCAGGGACATTATTTAATTCAAAGAAGAGCTAGAAGTTTGAATTATTCACCTCATTATGATTAAGGTGTAAGGTACATCCCAAACTGTGAGCAGAGTCACAGCTGCAGTTGATCCAATAGATTAAAAAGATCCAGCTAGTTTGAGAAAAGTAATAAAATTAAAGCTGGAAATTAAGTTTGAGAAGCAAATCAATCTTTTGATTACTGGATTTGAGTTTAAGGGCACAAGGAAAAGCTCTATAATTTTCTCAGCATGGTTGGTGGTTTGAGTCAGCCATGCTGACTGAAGCCCAATGCTTTACCTCCTCTTATTGAAATGTCAAATTCTATTTGGCTTGGAATTTTCTTACCCATCAGAGAAGGTTTATACTGAATACACCTAACTGGCACTTGGGTTTATAATAATTAAATGAACATTTGACACATGAAATCACACATTTTCTGAAAAATTAGAAATATTGTTTTCTTAGACTTTCCTCAGAAGGCAGAAAACAGCAGTATTCTTGGTAATGACAGCTCTAGTTAGCCTGAAGACTTGAACCAAAACAAAGTGTGTTGAAAAATTATTAGTGAGAGTGGAGCAGCTGTGTAGACAGCACTATGCAGTTAGATATAAGGCTACCAAAGCACTTATCCCACAGTGGTGTTTGCAAAATACACATGCATAACAGCTAAACACTGCACAGACACTTGCTTCCTGTTTGCTTATGTTTCCCTTTCATTGAAAATTGTTTATTTTTCTCACATATTAAATCTTGATTAAGGTTCCCTTGCCACTTCTTCTTCCATCAGGTTCTATTCCCTTTCCGTCTCTCATTAGAAAACAAACAGGCTTCTAAAGAATTAACATAATATAATAGAATAATATGTAGCAAATATAAACACATAGGAAAAGTACAAAACAAACAGAAGAAAAGATCACAAGAGAAGACACAAGAACAGAGACCCAGGACTCATTTGTACACTCAGGAATCCCATTTTTTTAAAAAAAGTACTAAAGTAGAAGTCATAATATATAGACAAAGAACCTGTGAAATAAAAAGAAGATGTAAATAAAATAAAAATAAAACAAAATAAGATGCAAATTTTTAAAAATGAAAAGCTCCTGACAATACTATAAGACAAGGATCCTCCATTTTCTATTGGCCATCTGCTGCTGGGCATGTAGCTTACCCTTAAAAATAGTTTGTTTCCAGATCTATTTCTTTTTTTAATTGGATATTTTTAAATTTACATTTCAAAAGTTATCCCCTTTCCTGCCCATCCCAAAAACTCCCCATCCCACCCCCTCCTCCTGCTTCTATGAGGGTGTTCCCCCACCCACCCACACACTCCAACCTCCTGGCCATCACATTCCCCTATCCCCTACACTGGGGCATTGAGCCTTCACAGGACCAAGGGTCTTTCCTCCCAGTGATGCCTGATAAGGCCATCCTCTGCTACATATGAGGCTGGAGTCATGGGTCCCTCCATGTGTACTCTTTGGTTGGTAGTTTAGTCCCTGGGAGCTCTTGGGGGGGGGGTCTGGTTGGTCGATATGATATTGATGTTCATCCTATGGGGTTGCAAAGCCTGTTTTTTGTTTGTTTGTTTTAAATCAGATGATATTTCTTTAAACAAGAAGTAGCAAAATGTGTAGAGCCAATTCCCATTTTTTTCAGAAGACAAAGCAAAATAATATTACACATCTTTCTAAACATTAATCCAAGTCACTTCTGAATCTCTAACAATTTTCATATGATTATGTATAAATATCATTCACGATTATTCAGAGGCCAGCAACTAAACTAGCCATAGGTAGTGTCTTAGTGTTCTCTAAAGTCACAGAACTTATGGAATGTCTCTATATAATAAGGAAATTTACTGTAATAACTTACAATCTGTAGTACTTCTAATCCAACAATGCCCAGCTATGAATGGGAAGTCCAATATCTAGTAGTTGCTCAGTCCCACGATGTTTGTTTCAGCTGGTGTCCTGGAGAAATAGGTTCTAACATATGTGCTGGCAAGTTAAGTGCAAATAATAGAATAATGAATCTTCCTTCTTACATTGTCCTTATGTAGGCATCCAGTAGAAGGTGTGGCCAAGATAAAAGGTGTGTGTCACCCTGCCTGAATTTAAAACTTGTTTTATTCTAGGCTGACCTTGAACTCAGAGATCTGCTTTCATCAGTCTCACGGCATTAAATGTGTGTACTACTTTACCTGGGCCTAAGATTTTCATGGCCACTATGCCTCAAGATCTTAATGTCAACGTCTAGGTCAGAAACCTATCTTGTAGCCTTAAGATCTGGATCACAGATTTGTCCCCCACTTCTGGATTATTGTTCATTCCAGACATAACCAGAAATAGCAATCACAGTTAGTGTAATCAAAATACAAAGTCCCTTTTGGAGCCTATTGTATATTTAAAAGTTTTATGCCATAAACTGTCATCAGTGAATTTCAGCTTAGTTCTTTACAGCTTTCAGCATTGCGATTGTTCTAGAATGTTTCCATTGTTATTCATGAAAGCCCTATGTGCCATTCTTTCATCTCCTGATGACTACTAATCTACTTTTCAACCCAACAGTTTTCCTTTTCTAAATGTAGAAAGTAATTAAGTTGTAAAAAATATCACATTGTGGACTTAGTTCTGTGTTTCTTTCAGTTCTTTTAACATGCTTGATATATGACTTTTTTAGAAAAATAATCCAGTAGGACACAATGGATGGTTAGGTAGATAGGTAGACATACAGATGATAAGAAAAGAAGTTATTAGTGATGTTGACAATTATAAAACCCAAGTCATCCTATAATAAGTAATCGGCAAGCTGGAGGTACAAGGATGCAGGTAGGAGCCTCATTCTAAGCCTAAGGACAAAAGAAGCCAATAACGCTACTCTTTATCAGGGATGAATGCTTGATAGCCTCGAGGGCAATGATGGTAAGTTCAGACATCCAACAGGGAGAAGATATGTGATTTTTTTTTTTTTTTTATGTATCTAAATGAAGGAGAAAACACATATACTATTTGCAGAAAACATACCCTTTTATCTCTTTGTTCTACTCAGACTTATTCAGGTGATTATTTGGAGCCTTGTAATTTTCATGGTGAATCTTCTCCATTCATTTCATTAAGTCACATGGTAATCTCCAGAAAATTACCATCACAGTGCTACTTGAAAAGAATGATTTAGTACATTGTCTATGTACATATAGGATATGTACATGTAATGCTGTAGTACATATGTCTATGTACATTATAATCACATGAAGACTGAAAAGGCTCATTGATTATTTGAAGTTGTTAATCTAATAAGACTGATGATATGACCCAGGCAAAATGGCACAAACCTTTAGTACTAGTACTTAGGAGGCACAGGCAGCTGGGTTCTCTGAGTTCAAGGCCAGCCTGGTCTACAAAGTGCATTCCAGGTTATCCACAGCTATATAGAGATTCTGTTTTAAAAAAATCTAAAAAGTCTAATATATAGTCTAATATATATATATATATATATATATATATATATATATATATATTCATTCAATTTGGGTAATTTTCTGCCTTCTCATAATTTTATTAAAACTATAGATCTTTTAAATTTATGTGTAAGTTTCAGAATTCAGATTTAGTTTAATTCACTTTGTCAAGTCTTTTTTTTAATTTTGTTATAATCACATTTGTTTTATTCAGTAATTTTTCTGAACCAGTACTCTAAGTTTGTTGTTGCTCTCTGCTATGTTTTTATACAGGGGAATAGAAGTGTTTTTAAATACCTTGGACCACAAATACACTCAGAATCAGTTACACATTTATGTACATGTTCAGTATTTATCAAGACAGTTGACAACTAACTTGTCTTTGCTTCTACTCCCTGGTGATGGAAAAGCTGAAGGTAAGATGTAAAACCAACCTGTGGAGAGAAGATGTCTTTCAGAATTTAATTACCCCATATACTTTCATGGTCTTCTGAATTTCTAGGAATATACTGTATGTTTGGGCAGAGGATTATAGACATTTACATCTCCAATTTTTCATTGTGTGTGTGTTTTTTTCCGAGCTTATTGCTTTTCACAACTGAAATGGAGAGTTGCTATTTTAAACAATTTGCCCTGTTTTTTTTCCACAAAGTACCATAGGAATATTGCTATTTGCACTAAACAAGGTATTACATAAGTCAAGTAAAGATGAGATTATAACTTATTTTATCAAGGATCTGAAAGTTATTTCAAATTATGACACTTTTCTGTGGATGTGATTTTAGGGGCAGCATTCATGTAATTCCACCATATTCAATGAATGCTAATTTTATTTTCAAAACTATCATAATTCTAAAGTTAAGGCTACAAATGGAAAAGAGGATGGTAACAGGGAATTTCTTTTAAATTTCTATAAAGCGCACTGGTTGTATAGTACTCATTCAATTTTTTTCTTGTGAGTAGTTAGACTTTAGAGTTTAAGGGAAGGTGATTAATTTTTAAATCAGAAGTTACCTTTAACCTAATTCACCATCATTCTCATTCTCTTCGTATAAAAAGTCAATTATCATATATCCTTGTTTCATCAGATATACTCCACTAACATTCACTTTAAATTGTGCTTTCTTATCCTATTGTCAAGGTTTAATTTTTTTTAAAACAATCTTATCAAGCCTGTGGCCTAAGGACTTAATTCTCTTAAGCCTTGAGGAGGTTTAGTAGTAATTTATAGCATAATAAAAGAATAAAGTTATGTTCTTAGAAAATAAATGCAAACTTATGTTACATGTGTACATTAAATGTAATCTTGAATAGAAGGACTGGATGTTGGAATGCCACAAAGAAAGTCTCCTGTTATCTTTCACACCTGGTTTACACGTCATTGTGTCACCTTCAACCACTGGATCACTTCCTTTGATGAATTATCTGGACTTATTGACACCCCATCAAGAAATAAATCTACTAGGACTAGTTTTATGTTGTTTCTGAAATTTTGTTCTGAAATGACTGGCACTCTTCCTTGGAAATGTTCCTCACTCTTATTGAACTTGCAGGCAGCTACCACAACCTAGGACAATTATTTTCAGTGGCCCACATGTAAGGGAATAAATCCTGACCAAGGTGTCAAGTGAGTGAGTAGCAAGGTAAATGTTCTTCCTCGCACCAAAATTTGCAATGATCCTGACCTCCTAATATACTCCTTGGTCACAAACTAAGGTACTTGAGTAATCTGCCAGATTCCTACTTCTGACAAAGAAGGACATAATAGTTTATTTCAAACAACTAACGTTGAACTCATTTATAACATAGGAATAGATAACATTATGGACAGATGACTTTATGAATATCTATGACAGCACTGAATAAAAAATAGGTAAAAATATTTTTCAAATATTTATGTTAACTGATGAGGGAAAAATCACATTTTATTTATGTTTTCTACTCACAATTCTGTTTTAATAACCTCAGAATAACTTTAGAAAATGTAGAAAGGTATATCTTGAGTGTCTGGTGAATGAAAAACATACTGTGTTACAAACTTGGTTTGGACCACCATTGCCAGCTTGTATTTTGCTTAAAAGTTATGATAGATGAAATAGCATCCCTCAAAATTTATATATTAAACAATCAATGCATAATAACAGGCAGGATCATTTGAGATGGAAACCATCAATGTGCAATTAGACTTCGAGGAGGTTACGGGTAAAAGGTCCTTCTGACTAAATCAACCTTTTTCTTTTCTGAAAGATGAAGAGTCTCTAGTGTTCTTTATCCACCAGTGCAATCATGAAAAAAAAAAAAAAATGTAACATCTTCTCAGACAGAAAAAAAAAAAGGCCTCACTCAGAACCAAATCTACCATCATATGCATCTTGGATTTCACAGCCTCCACAACAGTGAGAAATAACTTAGCTCTTTCAGCCACTCGGTTGTATTTATTTTGTTGAAGGAGTTAAAACTGATTAGGGTAGGAAACTTCTGTAAGTTGGAGTGGTATTTACATTCAAGCACATTTTATTTTGCTTTGAGGTGCTAAGCACTGAACTTAAGGCAACAGCCTTGTTGCTGAGATAATTCCTAGCACTAAGCTAATTTGAAACATGCATCTGGTCTACCCATATATGAAGATAAAAGAGTAAAGTGCCTGACTCAAATATCTCCTATAATGTGGATATGAAAATCAAAGAAGTATTGACAAAAAATAAGACAATTCAACTAGAAGTAATAATCCCATTCTATTGTCTTAATTTACTATTTCCTTCATCTGATTGTTTTTCTCTGTGTAGTTAAGTTCCCAGATGTTATTGTAGAAATCCCATAAGATTTTTAAAAAGAACAAGAAATAAAGGTGGACTCTAAGGATCTACACAAAGACTAACTGCTAAATGAGAGTACTTCTGTATCTCATAAATTGTATTATATTTTTATTCATTACAATATTCTTCCATTGGCATATGCTGTAATTGTTCTTTATATTTTATGTGAATTTGTTTCATATTGTTTTCCAACAGCTATAAGTACAGTGACTTTTCACCTTAAAACTCATGATGATTTGAAAATTAGGAAATAAATGTTATTACTTATGCTACCAGGAAAGAGGTAACACAAAGTTTGGAAAAATGTTAAGACCCCTAGGATTGTAGTTTTCAATATACAGTGAAGGATTACAGTTAGATGCCCTTTAAGAGAATGTGCTGTCCTAGCAGTAGAACCATTCTGAAATGATGAGAAGAAAATTTATTAGAATACCTGAGCAATTTATATCTTGCTACCATATTCCAGTCTGTACAGAGGGCATAAATCAGATGAAAATGAATCTCAGAGGTGCAAAGATCCAATTTCATTTTATAGATCAGTTTTCCTTCTTCATAGGCATCAAAAAAGGAAATATGAGCTCTCTACTAGGAACAAATAAGTATTATGATATTTTTATTGGCTGGAAAATTCTTATCTCTATCCAAGGTATCCCTAAGCTCTAATAGTTTCAACTAGTTCATCAGTACTACCATAGCAACATTCACTGGGAATCCTGAACACATGCGATATCACTATCAGTTCTTGTCTTTTCTACTGAAAAAGAGGCCAGCCTCTTGAGACCATTGACTCTACAGCACTAATTTGTGAATAGTATTCAATTTCTTGCCACAGACTGTTGAGCCAGGTCTTTTACGGGTAACTGCTAAATTTACATTCTCTGGAAGACAAAAAGACATCGGAAACTAACTAACTAAAATATCAGACAAAACAGTTTTGTTTGCACATATGTGTGTCCCCAGATTTATGACAATTTACATGTTTGACCATGGTATTAGCAAGATTTCCAGATGAGCTTGATTATAATTTAATGATACTTCATAATTCAGATTTCTAAATAGCTATAAATATTAAACTTCTTTTGATTCTTGGGTTCCCTGGATGGAATAGTCCGGAGCTGAAATGAGATAGGGGAAGGGGAAAAGAATGTGGCCAAGGCTGGGGTTCTGCTCAAGGCAACTGTTTATTGAATCCAATGCACTCAGGGAAAAAGAGGGGAAGCCCCACCCCCAGTCTTCTGCGCAGGCGTTCTGGAGTTTGGCGGGAAGTCTGAGATATTGTGCAGGT
>LR749502.1:1896282-1991253 GCA_902729485.2 Mus minutoides
GGGGGGGGGGGGGGGGGGGGGGGGGGGGGGGGGGGGGGGGGGGGGGGATCTGGGAAGCGTGCAGAGCCTGGCTGCAGGGGGGAGCCGGGCTATCTCTTAGCCTAGTTAACAGCACAATGGATGCCATTGGGTGCGGCACGGCTCCGGTCATTATTGCACCATGTTGGTGGGGAAGGGACACCACATTGTAACTATGAACAAACCATTTAAATGACTAGAAATCATAGCAGTATGTTCAAATTCAATAGTATTTACCGTTACCAATGTCTCCTTCCATGACTGACTCAAGTCCCACATATTATCTTATTGACATCAACATGTAATAATAATATACATAACATGTATAAAAGTATAGAAGTGAATATGTTATTTAAAACTCCCATTGGGAGGAGAGGCACTTGGTCTGGTAAAGATTATATGCCCCAGTACAAGGGAATGCCAGGGCCAGGAAGTGGGAGTGGGTAGGTTGGCGAGCAGGGCGGGGGAGGGTATAGGGGACTTTCAGAGAGGAAACTAGAAAAGAGGATAGCATTTGAAATTTAAATGAAGAAAATATCTAATAAAAAAAAAATCTCCCATTGAAGTTAAATATTCTCAGTGGGATTGTAAGTCATTCCAATAGAGGATAAATAGCAATTCTTTACATTGTTTTTTTTAATTTAATTTAATTTAATTTAATTAGACATTTTCTTTATTTACATTTCAAATGCGATCCTGAAAGTTCCCTATACTACCCCCTCGCCCTGCTCCCCTACCTACTCACTTCTTGGCCCTGACATTCCCCTTTACTGGGGCATATAAAGTTTGCAAGACCAAGGGGCCTCTCTTCCTAATGATGGCCAATTAGGCCATCCTCTGCTACATATGCAGCTAGAGACATGAGCTCTGGGAGTACTGGTTAGTTCATATTGTTGTTCCATCTATAGGATTGCAGAGCCCTTCAACTGCTTGGGTACTTTCTCTAGCTCCTCCTTTGGGGTCCTTGAGTTCCATCCTATAGATGACTGTGAGCATCCACTTCTGTATTTGCCAGGCACTGGCATAGCCTCATACGAGACAGCTATATCAGGGTCCCTTCAAGCAAAATCTTGCTGTCATATGCAATAGTGTTTGGGTTTCGTGGCTGATTATCGTTTACATTGTTTCAACTGTCAATTCCAATATCTCTACCAGGGAATCCTGACTTTACTAATCTAGAATACATTGAAAATACCTGAGCTACCTAAAACAATTTATATATATATATATATATATATATATATATATATATATATATATGCATTATATATATGCATTATATATATGCATTATATATATATGCATTATATATATGCATTATATATATGCATTATATATATGCATTATATATATGCATTATATATGCATTACATATATACATTATATATACATTTTATATATACATTATATATGTGTATATATATATATATATATATATATATATATATATATATATATGCAAGAAAAGGAAATAAGTGTAGACTGCAGGGTAATCTGATCAATTCCATTTTATATATATATATATATATATATATATATATATATATATATATATTAATAAGAAAAATATTTAATGGTGCGTGTGAAGGTGGGAAGGACAGAGACAATATTTTAACATATTTGTTATAGTAATAAATGGTGATGCAGATAAAGTAGAGTTAACAAAACACAGCCCTGACCTTAGATCTAAAGTGAAAGAACACACAAACAGGCACATGTAGTACCACTCAACATGTGCCAAACCTAAGTTCTCTAAGTAAGGAAAAACACTGAGAGCAGATTGATTATCTGTCATGGGGAAATGGACATCTTAGGGAAAATGTGAATAATGTTCAGAGTCTTGGAAAATGAGTTTTGCATGACAGGGGAGGAGATGGAAATTTGAGCACACAAAAGAGCACATTAATAGAAAAAGAATCAACAGCCTGGCAACATGACAGGCGGTGCTTTACAATGACTATGTGACTGCAGTGTAGCGTCTAGGTAGGAAAAAAAAGGAAATGTGCACCTGGAGAGGAAGTGTGACTAAGAAAAATCTCATTTGCCAAGCTAAGTAAAATGCAGTTAACCTTGTAAGGAATACAGTAGCAAGAAAAGGAAATAAGTGTAGACTGCAGGGTAATCTGATCAATTCCATTAATACAATCCATTCTGGGAAGTATGGTAGGAGGGAAAGTTGCAGCCCACATAGTTCTCAGGTATAATGCCTATTTCCTGCTTCTAGCAAGAGCAATAGATTTCTCTTCTTAGTCAAGGAAAATGTGAATATCAATATGGAAGTCAATAACATTTATCTTTGGTACTTTCATCAAATCACTGACAAATAATGACTAGGAAAATCGGTGTATTAAGCTTCTTGTTTGAAGAATTACTGATTGACTTCAAGGGCTTCAGTGGGTATATTTTCAATCTATATGAAAGGTTTGCCAGCACCATTGAATTTTATGTAAATAGTCTCTTCCCCCCACCTCCTTGATCTTTATTTCCTCCAAAGTTTAACGGGAAGCTTCTTAATGTATATTTAAAGAGTATCTTCATTTACTTTTTTGCTGCTGTGATGAAAGTTTGTGATGGAGGTAATGTAGAGAGAATGCCATTTGCTCACACTGTTCCAGCTTATACTTCATGACGACAGGGGACATGAATCAGCAGGAGCTGGGGACAGTTAGTCAAATGTGAACAGAGAACAATGAATTCATGCATAATTACTAATGTTGTGCTTGTCCCTATTCTTAGATCGTTCAGGATCATGTTCCTTAGATAAAAGTATCGCCCATGATGGATACATCTTCCCACCCTAACAATCAATCTTCCCACCCTAGTCAATCAAGATTATCTCCCACAGACATATCCACAGACTAACTTAATTTAGATAATCTCTTCTCTGTGGTGACTCTGGGTTATGTCAAATTGATCTTTAAACTAAGTATGGTAACTATAACACTTGTCAATTTGACACGAACATATCGTTTCAGTCATATCATTTTTTTCCTTGATCACAGTCCTATAATGTGATCTCACTATATATATATATATATATATATATATATATATATATATATATATATTCAACTTTAAACTTTAAAATCCCTGGTAGTCTTTAAAAATTCTAAAACTTTACAAGTCCAAAGTGATTCCACTATGAGCTCTTGTTAAATGAAAAGCTAGTTACCTATCTTCAGCCTATGACACAAAATAAATATTGTAATTTTAAAATGAAAAAGGTGATGAATAGCAAGAACTAATAAACTCAAAATGCAGCATGGCAACTATCCAATCCAAGAGCTCCATATCCATCAGCTGGTGCTTCAGAAAATGCTTGAGATGCCCATCTCTCCAGGCCTGCCACCTATGACTCATGCAGCTTCTCTTTTAGGACAATACTGCTCCACATTTGCAGTCTTCTTGGCAGATATCCCACAGTCTTAGAATTTCCAATACACTGAGGTCTGTATTGCAACTAGCATATAACTTTCAAAGCTTCAGATAATGGGTTCTTATGACCACTCCACTAAGACTCCAACCCTGATACACATTACCTGGTCTTAACTGTTCTCCATGGCTCCATAAATTGTTTATTTTTCATTCCTATGGGCTCAGAAAGACTTGTGAAACTGTTGGGGATAAAAGTGAGCAAGAAGAAGAGGTCAAGAACACCACAAGATGTTCTATAGCATTAACTAACCTGGGATCATGGGGGCTCCCAGAGATTGAACCACCAACCAAAGAACAGTGTGCAAGAGCTGGACCTAGTCCCGCTATACATTTTTATCAAACATGCAACAAATGTAACTTGGTCTTCATGTATGTCCCCTAACAATTGGAGCTGAGGCTATCTGTGACTGTGCTCTGTGCCATTGGAAAGCCTTCCCCTACCTGGACTTCCTGTTTGTGCCTCAGTTGGAGAGGAGGTGCTTAGTCCTGCTGGGACTAGATGCCCCAAGGTAAAAAACAAGGGGATTGTATACAAGGGGGTCCCCCTCTCTGAGTAGAGGGGATTGAATAATGGAGGTAGGGATTCATAAGGGAAAGGTGGAGAAGAGAGGGGGAGTGGGTGTAAATGGGATGAAATATGAATAAAAATAAATTACAAACAGAAAAAAGTAGTATTATGATTTTCATTCACCTGTAAAAGTAACCTGACACCCCTACCCCACCCCCACGAAGCAGTTAAAGAGACAAAATGTGGAGCAGAGACTGAAGGAATGACAGCCCTACCTGAGGATCCATCCCATATACAACCACCAAAACCAGACACTACTGCAATACCAGAATGATTTTCCTGACAGGACCCTGTTATAGCTCTCTCTTGTGAGGCTATGCCAGTGCCTGGCAAATACAGAAGTGGATGGAACACGGGGCCCCTAATGAAGGAGCTAGAGAAAGTACCCAAGGAGCTAAAGGGGTCTGCAACCCTATAGGAGGAACAACAATATGAACTAAACAGTACCCCCAGAGCTGTGTCTCTACTTGCATATGTAGCAGAGGATGGCCTAGTTAGCCATCAATGGGAGGAGAGGCCTTCAGTTTTGCAAAGATAGAAGATCATATGCCCCAGTACAGAGGAATGCCAGGGCCAGGAATCAGAAATGGGTGGCTTGGGGAGCAGGGCGGGGGGAGAGTATAGGAGGCTTTGGGGATAGCATTTGAAATGTAAATGAAGAAAATATCTAATAAAAAAAAGAGAAAAAATGACTTTCCTCTGCCACGAACTCTTCAGCTAAGAGTAGGATTTCACAACCACCTCTCTTCTTCATACTGCAGTTTTATCTGGCTTGATCTTTTTTGGTCTAATACATTATGGCACAACCTTGGTGATGTCATATGTGTAGCTTCTGGGAAAATTCCATTTCTTTGTAGTCATCCACATACTCCGACTGTTACAATCTTTCTGCTCATTTGTCTGTGATGATCCCTAAGCTTTGGGTAAAAAGTAGAGGATAGATGTCTCACTTAGAATTAAACACTCAAGGTGGTATAACTTTAAATTAGCTGGGCAGTGATGCTACATGCCTTTAATCCCAGCACTTGGGAGGCAGAGGTAGGAGGATTTCTTAGTTCTAGGACATCCTGGTATACAAAATAAGTTCCAGGAAAGCCAGGGCTATACAGAGAAACCCTGTCTCCAAAACCAAACCAAACAAACAAACAAACAAACAAACAAACAAACAAAGAACTTTAAACTAGTCAAATTACATAAATAAGAACAATGTATCGATGAATGCAGAATGCATGCTTATTAGTGCTCAGCATGTTTTTTCTATTCGTATATAGTGAAACCCACAATAGGCAAGTCTTCCCATCTAATTTAAGGTAAACAAGATAATCTTCCATGGGCACAGCAAGCTCACAGGCAAACCTTATCGAAATAATCCTTCATTAAAGTTCTCTTCACAGGTAATCTAAAGTATGTTAAATTGAGAATCAATCCTTCCCATTACATAGGGTTTAGCTTTCCAGTGTTATAATGAAAGTTTTACACATCCTATCCCAGTCACTAAAGTGGCAAAGAAACCTTACTGCTTTTTGTGTCAAAAAGTACTCATTGCAAATCTATTCTACAAAAAATTATGAGGGACTTTGTGTATAATACATCATTAAGCCAAATAGCAGTTTTCAGAACTTGTGCATTTGGCTATATTTATAGACAGTAATTCAGATCACTGTGTCAACTGTTTAACTAGCTATTCCTCTTCTAAAATACAAACTAAATTTACAACTATGAAACTAAAGCCTAACACTACTTTTAATTATCTTTTATGTAATTACAATGGAAATAAAGTTATGAATTGGAAAGGTATCTCATAGTGATGGTATTTCAATTGGTGATTACTTACTTAGCGGTGAGAAACAGATAAATTTGTCTACTGCCAATAAGATCTACATGAAGCTTTATTCTGAAATTCATTTAAAATAATGCAAGCACTTGTTTAAAATACTTAAAATAGGTAAAACCTCACTGGATTTTTTTCTCCAAATATAACTCAAATGTATATGTGTCCATAAATATTGGCTATTATTAATAGGTAAATAATTAATATATACATAATTATTAGAGAATGTTTCGGTTATATTTTTATCTTCATAACAAAAATACCAAGATAAAGGAAAGATAAAAGAAAAAGGAAAACATTAAATTGGGACTAACATCAGATATAAAGGGTAAAAATCCATGATCATCATGGCAGGGAGTACGGTGGTTGGCAGAGAAGTATGGCATGGCACTGGAACAGTAGCTGAGAGTTTACATCTCATTCACTAGCAGGAGGCAGAGAGTGAACAAAAAAAATTAACTGAAAATAGCATGGGCTCTTGACAACTTAGAGCCCACCCACAGAGACACAGCTCCTCTAAAGAAACCACATTCTCTAATTCTTCTCAGACATTTCCATCAACTGGGTACAAAGAACTCCAATATAGGACCCTATGGGGAGCTATTCCCATTCAAACAAACACAGAGACAATTTGGCAATGATTAAGTAACATTATCAGCATCATGAAACCACATGTGAATTTCTTATATGCTTGATTGGAAATACATTATTACTCTTACACAGTTTAAAGAGGATAAAATTAAATTTACAAACCTATATAACAAGGCTAGGGATATACCACAATTGTTAGAATGCCTACATGGAATATTCAAAGTTATTGGTTCAATGAGTAGCACTAAGGCTGGTAGTATATTTCTGTAATCCAAACATTTCAAAGGGGATGTATGAGGATCAGAATTTCAAAGGTCATGTTTGCTACACAGTAAATTAAAGGCCAGCTTAGGTCACATAAGACTGTCTCAAAAAAAGACCTATATAGAAAGGATACAATTTCCTAACATATGTGCTTTTCCTTAAGAAGTGGAAAGTTACTGAAATTCATTAAAAATTATAATATATATTATGATGCAATGTATTATGATTGTGGAATTCATTATATTCATAACTCTTTTAATGAATCCTAGAGTGTCTGTGAAATTTACATTTTAGTAATATAAAGTAGATAGCATTATCCTTGAAAAATTTTACAAGTTGTGATTTTTTTCCAATTTTTTTATTAGATATTTTCTTAATTTACATTTCAAATGCTATTCCGAAAGTCCCCTCCCCCTCCCCCCTCCCTGCTCCCCTGCCCACCCACTCCCACTTCTTGGCCCTGGCGTTCTCCTGTATTGGGGCATATAAAGATTGTAGTACCAAGGGGCCTCTCTTCCCAATGATGGCTGACTAGGCCGTCTTCTGCTACATATGGAGCTAGAGACACGAGTTCTGGGGGGTCTGGTTAGTTCATATTGTTGCTCCTCTTCTAGGGTTGCAGATCCCTTCAGCTCCTAGGGTTCTATCTCTAGCTTCTCCATAGGGTACTTGATGTTGACATTTTGACAACTGGTAGATATTGTGAATTTCATGCAAAATGTGTAGTTTTAAAGTACTGAGTATGCAAAATCAATATAGAACTTAAAATTGTTTTCACTACCTATCTTATTTTATTGAACAAAAAATAAAAGAAAAAAGTTGTGTATACACACACACACACACACACACACACACACACATATGGCTTAAAATGGTAATTGAAAATAAAGTGAAGTTGTACATGTGCATATTAATTATATATGAAATGTTTTAATATGGCCTATAAATTCATAAAAGTATGTACTTTCTGAAGTCAATTCAATTTTCTTAAAATTTATTTTTTTGTGTCTGCTCTTCCAAAGGTCCTGAGTTCAATTCACAGCCTTCACATGGTGGCTCAGAACCATCTGTAATGATGTACTCATACAAATAATATCAATAAATAAATAAATAAATAAATAAATAAATAAATAAATAAATATTATTTTAAAATTATTTTTGTAATACTTATTTCTAATCTGCTCTTCTATAGGACAATAGAACTTTTTTTGCTACAAGCATTAAATAGTTCTGGGACTAATCCTACACTCTGATTCTGAAATAATCAATCTAATTCTTTGCTATCATGAGCAATGACAAAAAGGAGGGGGAGATGAAATCTTGAGTCCCAGTGAAGAAAGGTGCCTAATAATAATTCTGTTTATTAACACTTGGTATTCAAAGGGCAATAAAAAAATCAGAACATGGCAAGTTAATATATGTAAAGACCACTTATAATTCCTGTTCCTTCCCCATGCAATACTACTAGATTCTTGTCAACATTAAGAAAATTAATTGCAGATGCATTGACTTCATTTGTGAACTTGCTTAATGCACTACTTAAGTTTAACTCATCAATCACATTTGGAATTGGACACTTGGTAATGACAGCTATTAGGCATCGGTCTATAAAAAACTCATGCATCAAAAACCATAACCTGATGTAGCAGGCACTTGTACTTTTAAAAGCTTTTGATACTACTAAAATATGTCAAAATTTACCTTCAAGTGGAAACTATGCCTAACCACTGCTATTGTTCTCACACCCAACTATATATTGGTGATACATATTTAAACATTATTGGCGCTCTTTATTTAAAAAGATTTTACATTTCTTGTAAGATGTGACTTCACTTAAGTGAATGTATAATATAATATTTTAATGCATGCTTAATAATGAAACTGAACAAACGGACATGCACACACGTGAACAAACAGACATGCACACACATGAACAAACGGACATGCACACACATGAGAGACAAGAGAAAAAAGAGAGAGAAAAAAAGAGATAGAGAAAGAGAGAGAGAGAAACACAAGCTTTATTTTTCTTGAAAGTCAAAGCTGTCATCTAACAAAGACAATTTCTGAGTGTGTAGTAGGGGAGAACTAATACAATATTTCTTCTCAGAATTCTGTGTGGGGATATGTGATAAGCAATGCTGCTTATAAGAAAATAGCTTGTGAAAGATTTTAAATCTAGTGTTACAAGATGTCAATGTATGTCCCACAGAAACATCGAAAAACAGGAAATAAAAGAGAAACAGATTTCATTATATATGCTGCTTTGTTTCTCAAGGCATTTTAATGTTTTCTTTTGGAGAAATGTTAATAATATCTGATAGACAGCGCATAATACCCTTATAAAATCTGAATACCATTACATTTCATTGAATGAAATTATTCCAACAAAGAAAAGAAACAAAAATGGTTTATGCACACACACACACACACACACACACACACACACATATATATATATATATATATATACACATGTAAATATATTCATATATACAATATGATAAACAGTTTCAATAGATTAATAGAAAATTCATAGTTGTTATTATTACTATATTTGGTTTTAGTTATGAAAGAGATTGCAACATTTTAAAAAATCTGGTATGCAAATAAAGTATATTATGAAAATAATTATGCTTTCTGCTTTTTGATATGATTTTGATGAAATATGATTTTATACATGTATAGAATATTTTATGATTACTTTCACTCTACCTTTTCAAATCTTCAACAAATTCACCCAATTCCTATCCACTCCATTCCCAAGCACTATCAGATCCTTTCTCAGGTTCATGACTTTGGTGTGTGTGTGTGTGTGTGTGTGTGTGTGTGTGTGTGTGTGTGTGTATTTGGATGAGGAGCGGATTTAGTTTAAACAGGGCCATCTCTGTGCATATAGGATTGGAACTGTACAGTAGAGTCTTGTGGCACCATCAATAGGTATATTACACAAAGCAATGTTTCCCTGTTTCCCTAAATCTATCAGTAGGAAATAGTTCATCAGTGAGAAATAGGGCACACAAGTCCTTGTTCCCTCCATGTCTGACTATTGCCAGACCCACTCTTTGACAGACTCAGAGCATGCATCAACAGATATTGTAAATTTGTGATGGTGGTGACTAGATCTTATCCAGATGATGACAGTTTGCTGCTCTTCCCCATCATATACCTCTTATGTTCTTTCTGATAACATTTTAAGCATCTCAACTTTCCTATTTTATAAATGTTCAGCTACCATTCAAAAAGGAAAAAAACAAACAAACACAATTCAAAACCTTATATTCACTTCATTGTGCTTCCTCTAAAATTAAACAAAATCATGTATGGAAATGTCCCAAATGTGAATAATATTTCAAAAATTAAAACCTCCATAGCTTGTCTGTGTCTAGAGCTGAGTTTCCTAGGTAACTGTATTAAACCCAATAATGTACAAATCATCAAAGCTAGGGATACTTACTGGAGTACTGATTCCATTTATTGGAGTAAATGTCAACTGGAAATGGTTATAACGAAGTTATAATTTACTTAATGTAGGAGAAAATTATACATGCAGAGTTAAACCTTCTACTCATATACTTCTAAATCATCTAGGTGGAAACCGCCATTTTCCATTTGCTTAATCTAGATTTATTATGATGAAAACAAGGAAAAAACTTGTTTTTTTTCAAGTTAGTAAGTAGACCTTTTAGTTATCTCAAAGGTAACTTTTGTAAAAATAGTTACCTTCTTTTTGAGTGTTTTATTTGTATACAAAATTTTTTTTTCAATTTCCATCTCCAATTTGATCAAGCTCTCTAATGTGCAATGCCATTTTTAATGAGAATGAAGTTAATTTTTCAAAGTTGATGTAGTCCTAGACTTACCAGACCTTCAACTCTGACAGCATCCTTAAAACTGCATATACATAAACCATTTTACAAAGATAAATCTATTAGATGGGTGCCTTTAAAGGATGTGTATGTGTGTAAATCGTGTATAAATCAAAGCATTTCAAATGGAAATGGTGGCTACAGAATGGGTCTGATCTTTTGTTTCAATGAATTAAATATTTGGTTTTCCAAAAGTTAAATTCCTTTCAGCTTCAGAACTATAGGCAAGAATTCTGAAGTTTATAAGGTTTTAAATATTTGAAAACTGATATTAAATATTTTGTAGTCTGTTGCCTATAAACAAAGAGATTCAATTCTGTAAGAAGCCTCAATGGGTTTTTTTGTATATTCCTTTTTGCTGTACTTTAATAAACAAATAAGAGAAACAATGATTTATAGAGCAGTTTTATAAGAATATGTAAAAACTGTAAATTAGAGTAAGAAAGTTCCAGTTGTCAGTTACATTCTGAGTCTTTCCTAACCTTGTTAAGTGGGATAAAAATAATAAACTTGTATAGATATTTTAAATGCCAAAATGTTGCAAGTATATCATAAACTCTGAGACAGATAGTACATTAACATTTTAATGATATTTTGCTTTTTAATTTTGATCTCTAAAATATAACACTTGATCCAGTACAGAAGTAGAATCAAATCAGCTTACAGATGAAAACTCCAAAGCTCAGAGACTTAAGGTGATTTACAGGTAAAATTAATGAGTTCCATTGAGATCTGAACCAAAATTCTGTTCTAATTCCTCTTCTTCTCTTCCTATATCATGATACTCATTAGGCAGATGATATAATGTGATATTAATGCATCTCATGTATTCATAGACTTATTTTATGATCTCAATTTTAGTAGGTTTTTACTATTGCCATTTTCCACATGTCCATCACAGTTCAGGTTAATTCAATCATATTGAACAATGGCATAGCTTTAGGTCTGAATAACTAGCTTCAGGTTTAGACATATAAACATCTATACCTTTCAAGTTAACCAGGTCATCAAGTTTTATTGTAATATTTTCTACAACCAAATATGCCTTTGAGATATTTATCCTAAATCTCATTTATGACATCTAAATTTTATTGATTCTAGTCTTGTGCTCAGACAAAATAGAAAATTTATCTAAATAAAGAAACCTTATCCATTGAATAATATTCTGTAGTTATCATTTACTGTTTGTCCATTAAGCTATTAATCTACAACACACATACAAATGGAAACAAGTAGATAATTAAGTAGCATATGCTATAAAAGGATAAATGCTGCGAGGCTCCTCTCTTAAGAGGAATTTAAAAAGAGTCTAAAGATTAAAGGAAAAGATTAAAAGCAGAATGATAGTCCCTGGGGCCTAGAAAAAGAAAAATGGTTTGTTGTTCAATAAGTATGGGAACTCTGAAACAATTGTAAGATGATTAAATATATTACTTGCGGTTGTCTAGAGAAATGGAACTCATAGAATGGATGTATATAGCAGAAGGCATGCACTTCATTGGATATCAGGATCCAGGATGGACATTTCAACAATCTGTCTGCATTCTGTAGAGGCTAAGAACCCTGTAGCTGTTTAATCCTTGAAGGATAGTTTCCTCAACATTTCTAATCTGATAATGAAATACTGCAGGATCACAGGAGAACTTCTTGGCTTTAGCACATGCTGGAAGGACACAGAAGCTAGGCTCTAATGCTAGGAAAATGCCAGGAAATCTGCTGAAGCATCAGCAATGGCTGCAGTGGTGTAGATGAATTCATAAATGTGAGTGGGCAAAATCAGCTCTGCTTTTCCCTTTAACCATTACACTTCAGCTGTACCATTCTTAGGGAAATAACCTCTGACTTTCCTGTAACAAATGCTGCTTCATTGACCCCTGGTTTCATCAAGTTGACAGCCAAGATCAATAATCAGTAAATTTTAAAGATGTGGTATACCACACAACCTATAATTAACAATAAGTGAAAATTGTTGGGGTCAAATATTCTTAATATACACAATCATTAACTCACACACAGAGACAAAACAATAGCAAAAGGAGAGGATCGTAGGAGAGAAGGTGAGTGAAGAAAAGATGCCACTTGGATGGTACAAGCTGATCAAGAAGGAGAAACTCAAATAGAGAATATATTTTGTTAGAATTTTAGTCACAAATTTGAGTTTTGCATCATTAATTCATAATTTGAATTGTATTTTACCTGACTAATAACACATTTCAATACAATTATTATATTTAGGCTTAGGTAACAAACAACTGGCCCTAAATAAACTGGCCCTACTATGAAAAGATAGTGGCTTGGAGAGAGTTCCCTCTCCCAACCATGTGTACCGATGACTGACTGTACAGCAAAGATAAAATGCAGAAAATCAAGTAGTATCAAGTAAAAAAGCCCCTTTCTTCAAGCACAGAACATTTGTCTCCAAGCTCTACTCTTCTTCTAGGATTTTAGCAGAAGTCATGCTTTCAGGGGTATAAATCTTCATAGTACTTCCACAGACAGGCACAGAATTTCACTGATAAAGTCAAATTAGATTGTGTTGTGATTATTCTCTATTTGGTGGAGGGTGAGTATATAAAAGGAGAGCAAAACCTTGTAATAATGCATCATTGGATTCGAGATGACTAACACAATCAGGAAACTCCAGAGCCACAACAGTTATGGATAACAAAGGACAAACAACAGAGGGTGGAAGATGAAGACTACCTGTGAATGTAGGTCAAGAGGAACTGGCAATATGTATGTACTCCTTCCATGCCCTTCCCTTCCATATATTGAATCCACAACTGCTATACACACACACACACACACACACACACACACACACACACACACACACACACACATACACACACACACACACATACACACACACACACACACATATATATATATATATATATATATATATTATCTGTGTATGTGTATATAAATATATATATATATATATATATATATATATATATATATATATATATATATATACCCTCAAAATCCTGACACATAAGTAGGAAAGGAACTTGGTATCACTATATGTGTATATATTGTAGGGATATATTAAAATAAGGAGAGATGCAACATGCATAGAAAGGCAGGGACAAGTGTAAAATGTGTAAACAGTCCCATCTAAATTCCATGTATCAGGGTGAGGATTATAAGATGCTACCTCATGCTGGAAGAAACTGAAAGCTTGGTGCAAGACAGAAAAAATCCATGCTATTTCAAGTACTAAAATAATGGTATTTTTAGGTCACAGTCAAATGTTAATGAGACCACTTTCCTGATAAATGAAAAATATATAAGGAAGCAAGAGTAGTTCACTCAAGGTGGACAATGACAGCGATCTATACCCCTCTCATAAATAAACAAAAACTTTGACTCCAGAGAAGTTTAATATAGGCAAAAGCTGACTTTTCACTAATAGCCTTAGGTTTACTATTTTCTTCATACTCTAATGTTCTAGTTTCATCTCTGTTGCTCTGATACAACAATCTGACTAAAAGACATGTTGAAGAAGAAAGGATTTACTGAAATATATTTCTACCTCACAGTCATTGAGAGAAGTCAAGACCAAAACTAAAGCAGGAATTTAAGTAATATAATGCAGAGGCCATGTAGCAGAGTTGTTTGCTGGGTCACTTTAAGACCCATATTCAGCCAGCTTTCTTACATGGATGAAGACCATTTGTCTAAAATTGATACATCCCACAGTATAGTGGGACTTCCTACATCAATTAACACTTAAAATAGCCTCCCACATATAGGCACACAATCCAATTGGAGCTAGGCAATCCAAGAGTAAAGACTCTAGCCAAATAAGACATCTAATATTTTTTTAATGTCTGTGATAAACTACTCTGACTTGCCCACATTTTTCCAAATATGTTCTTGTAATATCTACACAAAACATAATTTTCCAAAACAAAACTTCAGAAATACTGAGTTCTGACAGTTGTAATGTTTCATGCTTTTAATGTCAGCACTGAGGAATCTGAAGTTCAATTTAGTTCAATGCCAGTATTGTCTTCATTGAGTTATATGGCAAAATATTACATTAAAATTTATATAAAATAAAGGATAGAAGAGATGAAACTTAATTAGTTGGAGACAGACACTCTGAGAAAGGCATGACTATAAAGAATGACATATGTGTCATCACAGGAGCTTTCTCCTGCTTTATCATAATATTTTCCTTGTATTTCACTCATTTCTTTTCTCAAATAACAACTCATTTGGCTTTTGTCACTGTATATTGGTTTATATTTGTTAGTATTTATATAAACAGGATCATATAGTGTACAATACATTTGTCTTTAAGCCAATACTGTAATCATATGGTTAATGCATAATTCTATATGTGCCAGTAATGTATTCATTTGGTGGTAAATTAAAATTCCATTATATAATCACAACAATGGTTTATATGTTTTTGTCCCATACAAATAATATGAGTGCATCATAGAATTCATAATTTAGACATACTGTTTCTTTCCACTTGGAAATATACTAAGTGGAAAATGGCTGATTCATGTCCATTACTATATTTAACTTAAATTTTCTGTCGAATTATTTTCTATTTCTTTTTTTGAATGATTTGCTTTGTTTCAATAGTGATGATATTTAAAATTTGTGAGCTCAGCAAGTTTGAAAATCATAATAAC
This sequence comes from Mus minutoides, assembly GCA_902729485.2. NCBI lineage: Eukaryota > Metazoa > Chordata > Mammalia > Rodentia > Muridae > Mus > Mus minutoides. The sequence continues at coordinate 1,911,517 of LR749502.1, forward strand.
ATTGAAATCAGCAGTTTCCATGTTTGATTTACAACCTGACCACAGTTTCCCCTCTATCCTTTCTTCCCATTTCACCTTCCTTCCCCATCCCTATCCAGTCCTCCTGTTTCCCTTCAGAAAAGGGCATTCCTCCAAAAGATATCAACCAAACACAGCATATTAATCTGTATGTAATAAGACTAACCACATGCCCTAATATTAAGAATGGGCAAGGCAACTCAGTCATAGAAAAAGGGTACCAAAGCAGGCAAAAGAGTCAGAGTCAGTCTTTCCCCACTAAATGGGTCTCACAAGATTAACTTACAAACCATGTAGCATATAGAGAGTGTCTAGGTTATACTCATACATGAAAATTGTTATGATACTTTTCCTTCTCATGACTAGTGTATAAAACTTCCAATGCTACATACACATTGTTGACCATATTTAGCTTGATAAGCCCTTGGTTCTAAACATTTTAGTAGATTCAGAACAGAGTCCTATTGTTTCCTATTTACATTCCTACAAGGATTAATGGCAATCTCTATATTTTTATGGTAATATAGCTTATCTAATCTCTTGAGAAGTTTTATAATTTGACTTCATTACTCACTATTGAAATTTGTTTACAAAGATTTGTATTGATATTTTGTATATAAATATTTTTATATATAAAAGTATAAATATTTTATAAAATTCTATTGTAAAATAAAACATTTATAAACATTCTCTGTTTCATTAAAAGCCTTGGCTTTTAAATATAATTTTTAAAAGGATGAATATCTTAATTAGTATAATCAAATTTTCTGTTTTTAATTAATAAATTGATAATATATTATTTTTTATAATAGCATATTTGCCAATGCAAGTAACAAAAAGTCTCATACAATTTACCAGAAATATATTCAGGTTTTCTATTTAGACTTACTAAATAGTTAAATTTTTATATATGTTATGAAGTGTATGTATATATCAGTTTTTTGTCTTTCTTTAGCAGATGATAGTCAGTGGTCATAAACCATTCATTAAAATTAATACTGACTCTCAAGCATTTTCTTTGCAAAATATCTGAAATTATATTGTCATGTGCCAATAAATCTATCTCATACTTTATCTTGTGCTATTGCTCTATTTCAATGCATTTAAACCAATTACATTCTGTCTTAGATACTGTTTGTTTAATATAAATAAGTCTTGAAATAAGATAATGTTAATTCACAACGGTTTCCCTCCTTTAAATATTGTTTTAGTCATTTTAAAAGAGTCTATGAATTTCTGCGTGAAAATTTTTAAGGTACTTTCTCTACAGAGTCCTTGCTATCCTGGAAGTCAATGATGTTAAGTTAAAAGCCAGGACAAATGGCTGAGGTGTATATTGAACTTATCAAAGCAAACTGGTCACCAGGTTCTCCCTGAAACTCTTCAGCCTCTACCTGTTGCAGGACACTCCTAGCAGGTATAAGTGCCGCCTACCCTAATCTCTCTAGCCCAAAAGGTGCTGATGCTTTTTCTCATGTAATACAAACATTTTGCTTAAAGCCCTCTGTTTGTACCATTGTATCTTCTGCTTGCTACACCTAGTTCTCCTGTCTATATTATCCCTGCCCTTCCCATCTCCCTATATGGCCCAGTTCAGGCTGGTCATGATCACCCTGGACTGTCTCAGATGTCCCTGCCTCTACTAAGCTCTAGCTTTATTTATAATAAACCATCTCCTCCAACATACCTAGAGGCAGTCATGTTTTCCTGTATAGTTAGTTTTTTTTTTTTTTCATTCATTTGATGCTGAAACCTGGGACAAGTCATGTTTCCTTTCCTTTCTTTTTTAATATCTTCATTTTTTTCAACTTTTATTAGATATTTTCTTCATTTACATTTCAAGTGTTATACAGAAAGATCCCTATACCCTCCCCCCTCCCGGCCCTGCTCCCCTACCCATCCGCTCCCACTCCTTGACCCTGGCATTCCCCTGTATTGGGGCATATAAAGTCTGCATGACCAAGGGGTTGAAGACCCCTTCAGGCCCTTGGGTACTTTCTCTAGCTCCTTCTTCCTTGGGAACCCTGTGTTCCATCTAATAGCTGACTGGGAGCTTCCACCTCCATGTTTGCCAGGCATTGGTATAGTTTCTCCCGAGACAGATATATCCGGGCCCTTTTAGCACCATCTTGCTGGCATATGCTATAGTGTCTATGTTTGGTGGCTGATTGTGGGATGGATCCCTGGCAGCCGCAGTCATTGGGTCCATCCTTTGGAATCAGCTTCACACATAATCTCTGTAACTCTTTCAATGTCTGCTTTGTTCTTAAATCTAGGAAGGGGTGACATGTCCACATTTTGATCTTCCTTCTTCTTGGTTATCATGTGTTTAGTAAATTGTATCTTGGGTAGTCTAGGTTTCTGGGCTAATATCCACATATCAGTGAGTACATGTTATGTGAGTTCTTTTGTGAATGGGTTACTTCACTCAGGATGATGGCCTCTAGATCCATCCATTTGCCTAGGAATTTCATATATTTATTGTTTTTTAATAGCTGAGTAGTACTCTATTGTGTAAATATACCAAATTTTTTTGTATCCATTCCTCTGTTGAGGGACATCTGGGTTCTTTCCAGTTTCTGGCTATTATGAATAAGGCTGCTATGAACATAGTGGAACATGTGTCCTTGTTACCAGATGGAATATCTTCTGGATATATGCCCAGTAGAGGTATTACAGGTTCTTCTGGTAGTACTATGTCCAATTTTCTGAGGAACTGCTAGATTGATTTCCAGAGTGGTTGAACCAGCTTGCATTCCCACCAACAATGGAGGAGTGTTCCCCTTTCTCCACATCCACACCAGCATCTGTTGTCACGTGAATTTTTGATCTTAGCCATTCTTACTGGTGTGAGGTGGAATCTCAGGGTTGTTTTGATCTGCATTTCCCTGATGATTAAGGATGTTGAACATTTTTTCAAGTGCTTCTCAGCCATTCGGTATTCCTCAGTTGAGAATTCTTTGTTTAACTCTGTGCCACAATTTTTAATGGGGATATTTGATTTTCTGGTGTCCACCTTTTTGAGTTCTTTATATATATTGGATATCAGTCCCCTATCTGATTTAGGATTGGTAAAGATCCTTTCCCAATCCATTGGTGGCACTTTTGTCTTGTTGACAGTATCTTTTGTCTTACAGAAGCTTTGCAACTTTATGAGGTCCCATTTGTCAATTCTTGATCTTACAGCACAAGCCTTTGCTGTTTTGTTCAGGAAATTTTTCCCAATGCCCATATCATCGAGGCTTTTCCCCACTTTCTCCTCTATAAGTTTCAGTGTCTCTGGTTTTATGTGGATGTCCTTCAGCCACTTAGACTTGACCTTAGTACAAGGAGATAAGAATGGATCAATTCCCAGTCTTCTACATGATAGCTGCCAGTTGTGCCAGCACCATTTGTTGAAAAGGTTGTCTGTTTTCCACTGGATAGTTTTAGCTCCCTTGTCAAAGATCAGGTGAGCATAGGTGTGTGGATTCATTTCTGGGTTTTGATCCTATTCCATTGATCTACCTGTATGTTGCTGTACCAGTACCATGCAGTTTTTGTTATGATTGCTCTGTAGTACAGCTTGAGGTCAGGCATGGTGATTCCACCAGAGGTTCTTTTATTGTTGAGAAGAGTTTTTGCTAGTCTAGGTTTTTTTGTTATTCCAGATGAACTTGCTAATTGTCTTTTCTAGATCCTTGAAGAATTGAGTTGGAATTTTGATGGGGANGCTTTTGGCACGATAGCCATTTTTACTATATTGATTCTGCCAATCCATGAGCATGGGAGATCCTTCCATCTTCTGAGATCTTCCTCAATTTCTTTCTTCAGAGACTTGAAGTTCTTGTCATACAAATCTTTCACTTCCTTCGTAAGAGTCACACCAAGATATTTTATATTGTTAGTGACTATTGTGAAGGGTGATATTTTCCTGATCTCTTTCTCAGCCAGTTCATCCTTTGTATAGAGAAAGGCCATCAATTTGCTTGAGTTAATTATATATCCAGCTACTGCACTAAAGCCGTTTATCAGGTTTAGGAGTTCTCTGGTGGAGTTTTGGGGTCACTTAAATATACTATCATATCATCTGCAAATAGTGATAATTTGAGTTCTTCCTTTCCAATTTTTATCCCCTTGACCTCCTTTTGTTGTCGAATCACCCTGGCTAGGACTTCAAGTACTATATTGAATAGATAGGGAGAAAGTGGGCAGCCTTGTCAGGTCCCTGATTTTAGAGGGATTGCTTCCAGTTTCTCTCCATTTAGTTTGATGTTGGCCACTTTTTTGCTGTAGATTGCTTTTATCGTGTTTAGGTAAGGGCCTTGAATTCCTGATCTTTCCAAGACCTTTATCATGAATGGGTGTTGGATTTTGTCAAATGCTTTCTCAGCACCTAAGGAGATGATCATGTGGTTTTTATCTTTGAGTTTGTTTATATAGTGTATTACGTTGATGGATTTCCGTATATTAAACCATCCCTGCATTCCTGGGATGAAGCCTACTTGGTTATGATGGATGATCGTTTTGATGTGTTCTTGGATTCGGTTGGCGATAATTTTGTTGAGTATTTTTGTGTCGATATTCATAAGGGAAATTGGTCTGAAGTTCTCTATCTTTGTTGTGTCTTTATGTGGTTTAGCTATCAGAGTAATTGTGGCTTCATAGAATGAATTGGGTAGTGTACCTTCAGATTCTATTTTGCTGAATACTTTGAGAAGAACTGGAACTAGGTCTTCTTTGAAGGTTTGATAGAACTCTGCACTAAACCCATCTGGTCCTGGGCTTTTTTTTGGTTGTGAGACTATTAATGACTGCTTCTATTTCTTTAGGAGATATAGGGCTGTTTAGGTCATTAATCTGATCCTGGTTTAACTTTGGAACTTGGTATCTGTCTAGAAAGTTATCCATTGCATCCAGATTTTCCAGTTTTTTTGAATATAACCTTGTGTAGAAGGATCTGATGGTGTTTTGAATTTCCTCAGGATCTGTTGTTATGTCTCCCTTTTCCTTTCTAATTTTGTTAATTTGGATGCTATCCCTGTGCCCTCTAGTGAGTCTGGCCAAGGGTTTGTCTATCTTGTTGACTTTTTCAAAGAACCAGCTCCTGGTTTGATTGATTCTTTGGATAGTTCTTTTTGTTTCCACATGGTTGATTTCACCCCTGAGTTTGATTATTTCCTGCCGTCTACTCCTCTTAGGTGACTTTGCTTCCANATCTCCAGGGTTATCTCCTTTTGGTTTTTCTTAATTGTTTCTACTTCCATTTTTAGGTCCTGGATGGTTTTGTTCCATTCCATCACCTGTTTGGTATTGTTTTCCTGTAACTCTCTAAGTATTTCCTCTTTAAATGCTTCTAGTTGTTTATCTGTGTTTTCCTGTACCTCTCTAAGTTTTTCCTCTTTAAATGCTTCTAGTTGTTTATCTGTGTTTTCCTGTATTTCCTTCTTATAGTCCTCCATCATCATCATGACCAGTTTCTTTATATCCATGTCCTGCTTTTCTGGTGTGCTGTTGTATCTAGGACTTGATGTGGTGGGTGAGTTTGGATCTGGTGATGCCAAGTACCCTTGGATTCTGTTGCTTCTGTTCTTAAGTTTGCCTCCTGCCATCTCTGCCTGAGGAGACCTGGAGTTAGTGCAGACTAGAAAGGACACACTGTTCTGCACTGGGCCTTTATCAATCTCCTGGCTGATGTCTCAAGTTCCACGAGATTGGGCAGGAACAGAGGCTGTGTTCCCCTGCTTACCTCAGGTCCCAAGATAGCTTCGGGAGTCCCGAAAGAGCCTAGGAGAGTGCAAGCACCTGTGGCTGGAGACCCAAGCTGGTGCTGGGTGGGCCGGACCAGACAGGAAGGGAGGGGCTGTTCTGCCCTGGGCCACTATCAATCTCTAGGCTGGTGTCTCAGGTTCCAGGAGATTGGGCTAGAACAGAGGCTGTGTTCCCCTGCTCACTTGAGGTCCCCAGATAGCTTGGAGAGTCCTGAAAGAGCCTAAGAGAGTGCACAGCGCCTGAGGTCCGAGTCCTGAGCTCCTGATGTGATCTTAAAGTCCTGGGAGTTGCTGGGCTCAGAGGAAAGATGGTGGGGTGGAGGGTGCTCTGGCTAGGAGAGGCCCAGCCTCCGGTGGGGCGGAGTTCTCGGATCCTGCCCCTGCAGGCAACTGCTGACCCACTGCTCCCAACACCACCTCTGCACTCCACTCATGCGTAACCCCGATGGGATCTTAAAGTCCTGGGGTATGTGAAGAGCAGGACAGGCCCGAGCTGTGTCCGCTGGGCTCAGAGGAAAGATCAATTTCTTCTTTTTTTCATTCAATATGAAGCCCAGGCCACTGCCTCCTGAGTTATGGGATTGAAGGTATATGCCATGTCTTATAGCTCCATATGAATTTGATTTTTTTCTTTAAATTCTCCTTTTAAAAGTTGGTTTGATTTTAATCAGCATTCCATAAAATCCGCAAATCAATTTATGAGTATGACAAATGACTGTTAAAAATATCAATGAAGGATAATATGTTAATATGTTCAGATTCAGATTATTTCTTCTCAGCGTTACTTAATAGTTTTAGGGGAGAAATTTGCTTCATCTTTACTACACTGTAATCATTATTTTATAACTATAAGTAAAATTCTTCATGATATTTTAAATGTTTTTATGTTTAACACATTTTTATTTGATTTAGTAAAATTTGTGTTGAATCCTGTGTCTGTATTCACAAGAAATGGTGATAAACATGTTTGTTTTCTTTTACTGTGATTGGGTTTCAGAGTAATCCTTAACTTATAAACAAGAAGCTTTAGCTCTTGTTCATGTTGATGGAATAATTATTCCTTAATTAAAGTGACTAGATAGTTTTTTACTTAAATGACTATCACAGTCTATGTTTATTCCTGTTCTATTGCTGTGAAGAGACACTAGGTCTAAGAGGCAACTCTTATAAAAGAAAGCAATTAATTGGGTGCTTGCATACAGTTTGAGAGATCATTCTTATAATGGTGAGGAACCTGGCAGAAAACAAGAATGAATGATGTTAAAGCAATAGTTGAGAGCTTTACGTCCTGAGAGAGAGAGAGAGAGAGAGAGAGAGAGAGAGACAGAGACAGAGACAGAGACAGAGACAGAGAGACAGAGAGAGAGAGACACACAGAGAGAGACACAGAGACAGAGAAGACTTGACTTCATAGGAATTTTTTGAAATTTCAAAGCCCACCACCAGTAACGTAGTTCCTTAAACAAGGCCACATCTACTCCTAATCCTTCCTCGACAGTCCACCTACTGTGGATCAAGGCTTCAAATATATGAATGTATTGAGGTATTTCTCATTTAAACCACTACAAAGTCTGTAAGTAAAACCATATTGGTCTTTGCTTTACTTTGTTAAAAAAAAGTGTACCCCACTCTGTGGTACAGGTAGTTAATGAGTTCAATTTTATTTCTCTTATTTTATTTTTTTTTCATTTTTTATATATGGATGTTGTGCCTGCATGTATGTCTATACACTAAATACTTGACTGACTCCTTGTGTTCATGAAAATCAGAAGAGAGCAATGGACCCCTGGAACTAAGACAGATGTTTGTGAATTTCTAATTGAGTGCAAGAAATTGAACACAGATCTTCTGCAAGAACATGTAGGTATCTAACCACTGAGAAATAGAGATGGCTCAGTGGTTAAGAGAACTGATCAATTCCCAACAAACACATGGTGGCTCACAACAACCTGTAATGGAATCTGATGTACTCTTCTAATGTGTGTCTGAAGACAGCTGCAGTGTACTCATATAAATGAAAAATAAAATCTTTAAAAAAAAAAAAAAAAGAGAGAGAGAGAAATTTCTCCAGGTCACTTTCTTCAACCGTATTTTTTCCTTTTTTTTCTCTTTTACTAGACATGTTCTTTATTTACTTTTCAAATATTTTCCCCTTTCCAAGTCTCCCCTTCAAAAACCTTCTATCCCATTCCCCTCCCCTGCCTCTATGAGGGTGCTCCCACATCCACCCATTCACACTAGTCTTCCCACACTGGCATTCCCCTATACTGAAGCACCAAATACTCTTAGGCCCAAGGGCCTCTCCTCCCACAGATGTCCAACAAGGCCATCCTCTGCACATATGCAGCCGGAGCCATGGATCCCTTCATGTGTATTCTTTGGTTGGTGGTCCAGTCCCTGGGAGCTCTCAGAGGTCTGGCCAGTTGCCCCTCCGTGGGGCTGCAAACCCCTTCAGCTCCTTCAGTCTCTTCTCTAATTGTTCCATCAGGGACCCTGCACTCAGTCCAATTGTTGGTTGTGAGCATCTGCATCTGTATTTTTCAGGCTCTGGTCAAGCTGCTCAGGAGATAGCCATATCAGGATCCTGTTAGCAGCACTTCCAGCATTCAAATTACCTGGTGTATGCTGCCTGGTTAGTGGTTCAATGTCTGATTCTCAGGGTTGAAGGAAGCAGGGTGGAGAGAATATTATATAATTATATTTTAATTTCAAAAATTAAACAAACAAGGTCATTTGGATTTTTACTATAGATTTTGATGTCATGTTATTACTTTCAATTATATTCTGATTTATGCTCATTCTTTTTCTTGCTGTCATTTCATTTCCTCTTATTGTTCTTCTTCCAGAGTAGAGATTGATTTGAGCTCTTCTGTTCTTTCCTAATATAGAAACCTGGTGCCATAAACATCTTTAAAATAACTGAGTTAGCCGGGCATGTTGGCGCACGCCTTTAATCCCAGCACGTGGGAGGCAGCGGAGGGCAATTTTCTGAGTTCGAGGCCAGCCTGGTCTACAAAGTGAGTTCCAGGACAGCCAGGGCTATACAGGAAAAGCCTGTCTCGAAAAACAAAACAAAACAAACAAAACAAAACAGAACAAAAACAAAAACATCACTGAGTTAGCTCTCTACACAAATATTACTAGATTGGCTTTTCAGTTTTACTCAACAGTGTTCTCTACTTGAATTATTCTAAGATTGGATTATATATATATATATATATATATATATATATATATATATATATATATGCAGTTTTGATTGTGGATTTTAATATTACTTTGTGCTATAGTATGAATTCCATTTAACTGGAATCATTTTATAGATATTAACATCAAATTTTCAGGAATAAACAAGCAATAAAAGCATGAAAACATGAATATTCTAATGTTTAGACATGTGTTCTTCAAGTGTTAATTAGATATTTTATTTTTCAATTTCTGCTCATCCTGATAACTACAGTTACTTTGTATATTCTTTTCCTTCGTTTCTAGCTTTATAAAATTTATTTTCATGAGTATATTTGATCAAGTGTATTATTTACTTTCAGTTTTCTTGTTTTCTGTATATTTGGTGTACATTGAGTTTCTTAGGTGAGAAATAAAATTTGTTGCTTAAATTTAAAAATAAACTCATTTTTTCAGATATTTTGTCATTTAAGACAACAAGATTAATTTGATATTGTTATCTAACTTTTCTTATACATGTTATATAGGCTTTCATATGTATGAAGAGAGAGAGAGAGAGAGAGAGAGAGAGATGGATAGATAGTCTGTGAGTGTGCATGTACATGCTCGTGTGTCTCTACATATGTGCATCTGTGTATATGGTCATTGCATCCCTGACTTGCTTTTGCAACATACCTTTTAATTTTACTCAGGATAATTTTTATTACTATGAGTTTATTTATTTTTTCAATATTTTCTTTATTTACATTTCAAATACTATCCTGAAAGTACCCTATACCCTCCCCCTGCCCTACTCCCCTAACTACCCACTCCCACTTCTTGGCCCAGGCATCCCCCTGTACTGGGGCATATAAAGTTTGCAAGACCAAGGGGCCTCTCTTCCCAATGATGGCCGACTAGGCCATCTTCTGCTACATATGGAGCTAGAGACACTAGCTCTGGGGGTACTGGTTATTTCATACTGTTGTTCCTTTTATAGGGTTGCAGACCCTTTTACCTCCTTGGGTTCTTTCTCCAGCTTCTCCATTGGGTCGATGTGTTCCATCCTATAGATGAATGTGAGCATCCACTTCTGTATTTGTCTGGCACTGGCATAGCCTCCCAAGAGACAGCTATATCAGGGTCCTTTCAGCAAAATCTTGCTGGCATATGCAATAGTGTCTGGGTTTGGTGGCTGACTATGGGATGGATCCCCGGGTAGGGTAGTTTCTGGATGGTACATCTTTTTGTCTTAGCTCCAAACTTTGTTTCTGTAACTCCTTTCATGGGTGTTTTGTTCCCTATTCTAAGGAGGAATGAAGTATCCACACTTTGGTCTTCATTCTTCTTGATTTTCTTGTGTTTTGCAAATTGTATCTTGGCTATTCTATGTTACTGTGCTAATATCCACTTATCAGTCAGTGCATATCAAGTGACTTCTTTTGTGATTAGGTGTTACTATGACTTAAAATCAGTAAACTTTTATTCTGTAATGTAGATGCTATTAATCTCGTTCAATATACTTTTACCATAAATATTTCAATTTAAGCATATTTTGTGTTACCCACGTGTGTAGTTTGATTTGTGAATATATAGAATACAGTTTTAATGAGTTATCCATTCATTGTTCATTGTCTGACAATTTTTAATTTTTTTTCTTTTATCAGATATTTTCTTATTTTACATTTCAAATGCTATCCCGAAATTTTCCTATATCATTCCCCTGCCCTTCTCCCCTATCCACCCACTCCCACTTCTTGGCCCAGGTGTTCCCCTGTATTGGGGCATATAAAGTTTGCAATACCAAGGGGCCTCTTTTCCTCATGATGGCCAACTAGGCCATCTTCTGCTACATATGCAGCTAGAGACACGAACTCTTGGGGTTCTGGTTAGTTCACGTTATTGTTCCTCTTATAGGGTTGCAGGCCACTTCAGCCCCTGGGGTACTTTCTCTAGCTTCTCCTTTGTGGGCCCTGTGTTCCATCATATAAATGACTGTGAGCATCCACTTCTGTATTTGCCAGGCACTGGTATAGCCTCATACAAGACAGTTACATCAGGGTCCCTTCAGCAAACTCTTGCTGTCATATGCAATAGTGTCTGGGTTTGGTAACTGATTATGGTATGGATCCCCTGGTAGGGTAGTTTCTGGATAGTCCATCCTTTCATTTTAGCTCCAAAATTTTTCTCTATAATTCCTTTCATGATTTTTTTCTCTCTTCTAAGGAGGAATGAAGTTTCCCCACACGGGTCTTCCTTCATCTTGATTTTCTTGTGTTTTGCAAATTTTATCTTGGGTATTCTAACATTCTGTGCTAATATCCACTTACCAGTGAGTGCACATCAAGTGACTTCTTTTGTGATTGGGTTACCTCACTAAGGATGATGTCCTCCAGATACATCCATTTGCCCCAAAATTTCATAAATTCACTGTTTTTAATAGCAGAGTAGTACTCCATTGTGTAAATGTACCATATTTTCTGTATCCATTCCTCTGTTGAGGGACATCTGGGTACTTTCCAGCTCTGGCTATTACAAATAAGGCTGCTATGAACACAGTGAAACATATGTCCTTATTCCCAGTTGGAACATCTTCTGGGTATAGGCCCAGGAGAGGTATTGCTGGATCTTTCAGTAGTATTATGTCCATTTTTTTTTGACAATTTTAACATCTCTTTTCACTGTGGGTTGACTTTGATTGATGAATATTTTTCCCACAGTAGTTCATAACATCTTTTTCCTTTGTATATCTGATAATTTTGTTTAAATGGTATATGGTATAACTTTTATCATGATAATCAATATCATTTATATTCTTATAAATATTATTTTTATCTTAAGATTTTTTATTTAAAAATCAATCTTTCGAGAAACAATTTGAAATTGGAGAAAAATGTTAACAATATTAGAAAGCCTTATGCCATGTTCAACATCAAAAGATAAAAGGTGAAAATACTTAAATAGAGGAAATATACCATTTTATTTCTTTGAATAAATTTACCTAATTTGAAGCATATCTCATATTTTACCCCACCTGACATGTTTACATTCCAAAGTCTATATTTTCTTAGGACTCTACATTTCTCATTTAGGTACTTCCAATGTTTTGGCTGCAGGGAAGTATATATTTAATCAGAAATTATTTTGGGGGGAAACAAGCTGCTTCTATATAGATATGATATATAGAAAACTTTTTTATTTATTTTTATTTAAGTTTTGTGATTTTATTGTAGCCTGTGGGTCTTCTTTCTTTCATCATAACTTCATTGATTAGTTAGGAATTTCACATCATGGACACTGAGCACATTCTATTCCCAGCACTCTCAATTCTGCTCTCCACTTGTTAGAAGCCATCTAGGAAAGGGAAATGATAGCAGGTGACCATCCTGGAGGTGCTCCACTGAGCTTCACATGGTGTATGATGGGTGATATCTGAAAGGCAAGGTCCCAGGAAACTTCATCTCAGGATTGGTTCTTAGACCAGATATGGCTTTCCTGTCACTCTTACTGTCTAAGACTTACTCAGCATTTTCCCACCTTATAGAGGAAGCAGAAAGGTGTTAGAAGGGAAGGGCTTTGTTCTATTTAAGGGGCAGGCCATTGAGAGATTGAACATGCTTCAGTGAGTACATAGATAAAACAGATTGGTTTTTATTCTTATTTTTATTTGGAGGAGGAAGGTCACACAGGGAATGGACATGGTAGGACTGGGAAGTTATGGAGATCGGAGTGCATGATGTGAAATTCCCTAAGAATCAATAAAAATGTTATGTAAGAAGAATAAAAAGAGAGAGAATTGCTTTGGATTAGATTAAGAGCTAACCATGAATAGGTTAATTCCCTCACAGTCTTCTTTCAAGATTTACAAAAGAAATCGAGAAATGTGTTTGGTCTCTGGCTGATTATCCCTCATAACTGAGGCAGAATTGTTTTTGTGGACACTACATTGTAACATGAATTAACAAGCTATTCATTTTGGTTGATTAAAACAGGCAGTATGTCTGTCCCGATTTGAGCACCAGTTAATTGTTTTGTCATTTCTGATTTTTCCTCTAGGCCTGTCCTAGTTTCCTCAAATGCGTGTTCTGATTAGTAATCTTCCAAATACTTCATGGAAAGTCCTTGCAGATCTATTGAGCCATCTACTTGTGCAGCCTCCTGTTATTTGGCTTTTTTCTGTTGATCGCTGAAGCTACCTTGGTGCTTTTACATCCTAACCCTTTGCAGTACCATAGAACACTCTGAGAGTACGTAAATGGAAAGAATTTAGTGTTAGCCATGTTCATGTCTCTTTTCTTAAAGGTCCTTATTATTTCCTGCCTGGTATCTAATGCTTGCTATCTTGTAGTTGGTTATGGATGGTGGATAACTCAAGTCCTTTATATCTATTTTATTTGCAAGTAAATATCTCAGATTTTAACAAATATTACTTTCTATGGTTAATCTTCATTTTTTTCACAAGCCATACAAATTATAGAGAATATTTAGCATCAAGCACTTCTACATAGTCTTATGGAAGATAGACACCAGATCCATTTTGTAGGCAGCAGCATCATTTCTTACTTTCACAGGAGTTATCAGTTATTAAGGTTTAGAAATTTGTTCAATTTAACATAGGTTTTAGGTAGAGGTAATTGACCTGAGTGTTAACTTAGACATGCCTGAAACCCAAGTCCTGTTCTTAACAATATGTTTATCCTTTCATGGGTATCAAAAATCACATCATTTTGTATTAACACTAATAACAGAAAGGGCTGTGGTCATGTTAAGATATGGATAAATGTGTGTAGTTTCTTATTTATATTTTATGCTTGAAATGTGTTATTAAAGATAAAACAATTATCATGCCAGATATATTATGATTTAGTTTAGATAAATGAATTTAAATGCCATCTTGTCAGGCAGAAATACCAACATTAGCATGTAAAGCTTCCAGAAACTGGAAAGAACCCAGATGTCCCTCAACAGAGGAATGGATGCAAAAAATTTGGTATATTTATACAATGGAGTACTACTCAGCTATTAAAAACAATAAATATATGAAATTCCTAGGCAAATGGATGGATCTGGAGGCCATCATCCTGAGTGAAATAACCCATTCACAAAAGAACTCACATAACATGTACTCACTNTTGGCCATCAGTGGGAAGAGAGGCCCCTTGGTTATGCAGACTTTATTTGCCCCAATACAGGGGAACGCCGGGGCCAGGGGGTGGGAGCGGGTGGGTAGGGTAGCAGGGCCGGGAGGGGGGAGGATATAGGGAACTTTCTGGATAACACTTGAAATGTAAATGAAGAAAATATCTAATAAAAGTTGAAAAAAAAAAAGATACAAAATTTGTAGGAGTAGCAGAATGTTTGATGTTGAATGGTGCCAGATTCAGGTAAATAAGCTTGGAAAAGCAAATACGATTTAAAAGCTACACACACAGCTTATGAAAAATAAGTACATTATATTTTTAGCATAAGAAATGATGCAGAGTCACTTCCAAATAAAGTGGTTTGGAAGTTGGTAATTAACATTAAACCTATTTGATGTAAAGTTCCTTCCATATTCACTGACTGACAATTGGGATCTAGGATTTGAAGTAATGTTTCCAAAGGTCTCAGAAGAAACGTGAGAAGTAGTATTGGTAAATGTGACCTAGCAGTCAAGTAGGATGTTTGCCAGCCCAGACTCATACCTGGCATTTGTGTCAGAAAATTTCACCAGCAGTTTAACAACAACAACAACAACAACAACAACAACAACACAAAACAAACAACAACAACAACAACAACAACAACAAAAACAAAACCACAACCTCCAGATACATTTAGTTCTTTCATTTTATACTTGAAAGTGAGGGGTAAAGGGGTGAAAAGAATTCTTCCTCTCTCCAGGTTGTCCTATACATTTGTGCCAGTATTATCTTTCTAAAGCAGTATTTTGGCTGTTTAGTGTCCCTGCCCACAGACATTTAAGCAAGCATAGAAGGAAGTAGACAGGATGGCATCGGCTCCTGTCTCATCCCTTGCAATGAACTCATGCTTTAAAAAACACTACACTTCATGCTGTGATTGAATATGCCACGATAGTAGATGTCAACCTAGTTTTCTTATCTGTTCTGTCTGCTTATGATATCCTGTTTCTGTAGAAATGTTCCTCTCCTTAGTACAAATAAAATTACAAAGCCTCCTATTTTGTAAATATGTGGTAAAGAGTATTTTCAACAATAAAACCTAGCATTAACCCTAAAGACTT
The DNA here is from genome assembly GCA_902729485.2 of Mus minutoides. NCBI lineage: Eukaryota > Metazoa > Chordata > Mammalia > Rodentia > Muridae > Mus > Mus minutoides. The sequence continues at coordinate 1,926,694 of LR749502.1, forward strand.
CTAAATCAATAATCAATTTATAATGCTCTAAATATCCAAGAGAATCTATCAAACATATATTTGCACTATTACCTTGACAAGAACACTAATAAAATTATTTTGACTTTCCCTTCATTACTCTGCTAATTTTCCTTCACTTTATTTTCTTTATCTACAGCCAACTTTACTTGGCTCCTTATTATTTCTTACCATCCTACAAAATCTATGCTTCATATATTTTTCCTTTCTAGTTAGTAGTTCCTTAAGCAGCCAAAGATTGTCTATGTAAAAAGAAATTATTTCATGCAAATATTGATAAATATAAACTTCTCCTTTAATACTGTTTCCTGAAACTCATGGTATTTGGTATTTTTAGGAGTTTTATCTCAAGAGTTTCTTTCTTTCTTTCTTTCTTTCTTTCTTTCTTTCTTTCTTTCTTTCTTTCTTTCTTTCTTTCTATCTTCCTTCCTTCCTTCCTTCCTTCCTTCCTTCCTTCCTTCCTTTGATTCCTGTGTCAGAAACATGCTAATGTTACTCCTGTGAAATGTAGTTATAAGCAATACTGATTTTTCTTCTTGTACTTTATAAAATTCTGAATGCTTTTGTATTTAATAGTACTATTTTTTAGCTTTTCATAATCCAAAATGGGAGATGTATTATTTAATGTTTTATGAACTACACTGAAGGTATCGGTATTAATAGAAAAAAATGTCTAAAATGACATTTGATTTTAGACCATGAATACCTCTCTTCAAAATCTATTCCCAACAATTTTTGAGTATATATTTGCTCTGAACCTTAGTTTCAGCATCTGTAAAATTAGAGAAAGTTCTAATTTGTTTTCTATTACTGTGATTAAAAAAAAAAATAACCAAAAGAAACTTAGAGAGAAAATGATTTATTTGGCTTACATTTTCTTATCCCATTCCATTATTGAGGGACATCCCAACAGGAACTGAAACAGAGTCTACTTCTTCCTAGTATCACCCATCAGGCTTTCTCAGCTACTTTCTTATATAGCTCAGCCATACTTTCCTAGTGATGGGTGCACCCACTACCACCGGATGGGTCCTCATATATCAATTGAGGCAGTTCTACAACTGAGGCTCTCTTTTCCCAGGTGTCTTTAGGTTTGTATCAAGCTGACAGTAAAGCTAACTAACTACAACATTCCATTCTTTATCAGCTTTGACACACCGTAACATCACTTTAAAAACTGCAGCCTTACATGGGCACACACACACACACACACACACACACACACACACACACGTGCCCGCACACACACACACACACACACACACACACGTAAAAATAAATCTTACCATACTAATAATATATCTTAATTATAATTTTCTCTTTAATGTTTGTCCTTAAGATCAAAGGCTATTTTCACAATATAAACTATTAAACAACTTTAAATTTTCAACACTCTTTAAAGTTTTCAGTATTTTAAAAGTCTAATTTGTCTTTAAAATTCTAAAGTGTCTTACCTGTAAGGTCTTATAAAAGAAACAATAAATCACATGCTTTCTCACTCCATAAGGATGAATCAGAGCACAGTTAAAATCAGATCAAAGAAAATCCAAAATCCCAGTCAGTGTCAGCAGCTAAATGCCCTACTTTCCCGGCACCCATACATAGTCTTCTGGGCCACCTGAAGAAGTCATATTTTGTTGATTGCTGATTCTGTCATCATCAGCACACAGAATTTATCACATAATCTTAGGCTGGCTATACTCCACCCTGACACTATATTTGGTGATTATCTCATGGTCCTGGCATCTCCAATATGCTGGGTCTCCACAGCAACTAAGGCTGCGTCTTCACTAAAGGTTTCTCTGCAGAAATTCCAACCCTGCCACATGATAACAAGCCTCAGTTGTTCTCCATGACTGACTTCATTTTTCTCAAACTTTTACTATGTGGAGATACTCTTACACATTACCAAGTTCAGCTACCCACTTCAGATAAATCCTTGATATCTTAGAACCACATATTAAGTGTCCTTACCCTGAGGAAATATTTTTCTAGATAAGTTTACCTTAAGAATGCTCACCTTTTATTAATCAAAGCTTATTTTCCAACCTTTTAATTAGTATCAAATGACTCCCCCCAGTAAAGCTACATTTTACTTACAAATATTTTAAATTCAAAACATCATACTAATTGCCCTGATAATGCAATTCATTCTCTCTGAAACGTCATAAGACAAATCTATAGAATCTGCAAGTTTCTCAGAAATCTTATCCTTCAAGCATCCACAGAAAAGTTTACTAAGCTTTGAGGACTCAATGACTTTACAGAACAAATTCTCCACCAGCCTCCTTCTTTCTTCTACAACCCTGGTCTAACACAGCAACACCCACTCTCTGGTACCCATTTTTTCTTATTTGCCTTTTTATTGCAGAGATAAACACAATGACCAAGAACATGTAAGAGGAGGAAGGGGTGTATTTGGCTTAAAAGCCATAATCCACCATTAAGGGAAGCCAAAGCAGGAGTTCAAGTAGGAAAGGCAAAGCAGGAAGTAAAGCAGAGATCAAAGAGCAAAAGTGTTTTCCAGCTCACTCTCAAGTAAATGCTGAACTACATTTCTTCTCTAGCTCAGGCACACCTGCCTACAGCTGTGGCCTGGATCCCCCTCCATCAATTAGCAGTTAAGACAATACCTCACACACTGCCCACAGACGAATTTGATGGAGGCAATTATTCAACAGAGGCTCCTTTTCAAAGATGTCTATAGCTTTCTGTCAAGTTGACAGCTGAGGCTAACTATGACAGAGAAACCCCTGAAGCATTTGAGGAATATATTAATTAGTGGATGCAAAACAGACCATATAATGTCTAGTTTATCAATATGTAGAAATGATTGCAATTAAATATTTAATATTGATAATATAATATGTAATCCACATTAAATTCCACACAATACTGTGAAAAAATCACCAAATATAATAAAAATCTACCATAGGAGAAATCTCAAGATAGACTTGAATTTGAGATAGATTCTGTCTTAAATAATGTTTCCCACAGGCAAATCAATGAAATATCTGTTCTGCCACTGATTTTTCTGCTCAGGGGGATATTCCCAGGGCATTTGGGATAAGTGTGTCTATGTGTATTTTAGTGCATATGTATATGAGTTTGTATTTCATTTGGCTTGCCTCTGTTTTGCTCCCTAATAAAAGAGCACTCTTCAATATAGTTTTATTTGAAGAGAATGGCAAAATTTATGATACTGAATCCCTGTGTGAAGTAAAATAACTTTGGGCTGGAATTCAGGAAATATTGCACTAAAAAGGTCATGTTTTACAGCTAAAATTTACTCTGCTACAATTTTGAATAATGAATCATTCTAGAACCAACCCAGAGTTCAGTCATGTTTTTATGTAGTTACCATAGTGAATATTAAAGAGCTTAAAGATTAATTACAATTTGTTAAAAAATGAGGCTTTGGTATAAATTTGATAATTGTTATTCTGCATAACATTTTGAATTCTTACCAATATCCAGAAAACTTGTTGTGTTAATGCATATACATATGCTCATAAACAAAATATGACAGCCACATTCCCTCTGTGTGACTCTTAATATTAAGAGCCTTAAAATGTTGTAAAAATAAAAACAGAAATAAAATTCACCTCCCTGAAATATTTTCCAAAAGCATTGAGGAAAAAAAATGTATGTCTTTCAAAGTAACAAAACATTTCATTGATGTGAAGTAATTTAACTTTAGACAAATAGAAATACTATTACTATAAGCTTTGGATAGCTTCCAAAAACATTGATTTGGCTTGTTGTGCTTTCATTTGACTATAATAATTCTATATCCTCAAATTCTTAATTAGCAATTATCTTCTGTCTTAACTAATACTGGATACTTCACTTTTCTAGAACCTTTCCATTAAACCCCTTCTTAAGCCATATACAAAACCCTATGAGTCTTGCTGCTCATGTTTTCCATTCCAAAGTTATTTCATGATTAAGGAGTCATCTTTAGATAGTGCATGTAGATTGTTGCTTTTTAAAGGTTTATTTTAGTCAATTATAACATCTTCCAAATAACCTTGTTACTCTTAACTATTAAGGTACTGTAATTTATTACTTAAACTTCTACTGAACAGTCAGCAAACTGCAATTATTCAAGCTAGCATTTTCTGCTTATTGTTTGAATTGAAATGCCCTATAGACAGACTCATGTGTTTGAATGCTTGCCTCATAGGCTGTGACACTATGAGAAGGTGTGGCCTTTATTGGAGTTAGGTGTGGTCTTGATGGAGGAAATGTGTCACTGTGGGGACAGACTTTGAGATCTCAAATGCTCAAACCCGTTCTCTTCCTGCTGCCTGCCAATCTGGATGTGTGAAACTCTGAGTTTGTTCCCCAGCACCATGTCTCCCTTCACACTGTCATGTGTCCCACTATGATGATAATGGACTAAACCTCTAAACTGTCAGCCAATTAGATATTTTCCTTCACAAGTGTTTCTATGGTTATGATGATTCTTCACAGTAATAGAAATTTTAACAAAGTCAGAAGTTTGTACCAGGGACTAGGGCATTGCAGTAATAGGCCTAACCATGCTTTTGTTTACAGGAATATGGCCTTTGGAAATTGGAATTAGAAATGCAGTTGAGTGCTTTAAGGGGAGCCTAATGGGGCATACTAGTAGGAATATGGAGGACAGTGGTACTAAGGGGTATTTGGTCTATGGGGGCCAGCTCAAGAGGTTTTTCAGAGGAGAAGAATGCTAGTATATGGCCTAGAGACTGTTTTGTAATATTTTGGCAAATAATGTAGCTACCTTTACCCTTGTCTGAAAAATCTGTTTGAGGCTGAAAAGGTTTAGATTAGTTGCATTGGCAAAATAAATCTCAAAACATCCTAATATTAACTGTGTTGAATGGTTATTAGTGCTCATGCTTATTAAGTTCTATAATGATATGGAGTAAGCTAAGCAAGACAAACATGTACAATTTGAGGAAAAGGACACCAGTAAGTGGAATGGAGCTAAATCCTGTGTTCAAAGAGATAAACAAATTAAAGAATCCAACCCAGCTAAGCTGCCAATTTGAGAAAAAGAATTAAAGAAAAGGTTAGGGTAGGATGTGGTGACACATATCATTAATCCCAGAATTGGGGAATCAGTCAGAAGCATCTTGGAGTTTGAGGCAAGCCTGTTCTAGAGATGGGGATTCAGAACAGCCAACCTTAGGCAGTGAAGGTGATCACTGACAACAGAAATCTGGTGGAAATATAACTGAAAGAGGGGGATATGTTCCAACCCCCACAAGCAGCCTAACTTATAGCTCCACATGTGGTTCTAGCATAGAGTTAATGACCCTCCAAGTGTGTGGCAGTGGTGTCCCTGAATAAAACCCTAGAGAGGCCATTGTGTGCAGATGTGAATGTGAAGCGTCGGTTGCCTTTAGACCCCAAGTCGTTGGAGAAGCCATTTCTATAATATACCCACCAAGGAGAGCTGGTAACAGGGAATGGAAACAGCCTAAGGGAAAGAGATGTGTTGCAGTCACCAAAGCTGAAAATAGATGCCAATCTGAGGAGTGCTTTGACATCAGACATGGAGATGCAGCATTTGGAGTTAATCCAATCGGTTTTCATCTTTCCTTGGTCCTTCCTCACAATGTTCCATTTCTACCATTTTGGAATGGTAATGTATATTCTGTGCCATTGTATATTGGAAGTACATAGTCATTTTTTTTCATTTGATTTTACAAGGGATTACAGTTAAGAGATTGCATGAAACTCAGAAGAGACTTTGAAGTTTAGACTTTTAAATAAATTTGAGACTGTGATAAATTGTAGGAACTTTTGAAATTAGATTAAATACATTGTTCATTATGTTATGACTAGAAGCCTATGGGAGCCATTGGATGGAATGTGATGCTTTGAATAGAAATGCCTCCCAATAGGCTAATGTGCTTAAATGCTTGACCCATAGGGAACAGCCATTTGTTCAAGCAGGTGTGTCCTTGCTGGAGTCGGTGTGGCCTTCCTGAGAGGCCCCTTGGTATTGCAATCTTTATATGCCCCAATACAGGGGAACGCCAAGGCCAAGAAATGAGAGTGGGTGGGCAGGGGAGCAGGGTGAGAGGAGGTGGGGAGGGAAATTTAGGGATAGCAATTGAAATGTAAATTAAGAAAATATCTAATAAAAATTGGAAAAAAAAGATGTGGGGAAGGCTTTAGGTTTTAAAAGCTCAAGCTAATTCTTCTCCTGTTGTCTAACAATCACTCTCAGTTCCTTCTCCAGCACCATGTCTGCTCTCCATTGCCATGTTCCACACCATAGCAATAATGGACTAAATCTCTGACCTGAAAGCCTGTCCCAGTCAAATGTTTTCCTTTATAAGAGTTGCTGTGGTCATGGTGTCTCTTCACAAAATTAGCAACCCTAGTTAAGATACTGCTCTATTTTAAATTGTTTTCTTGGCAAATAGAGATTTTTTTCATTTATAAAGTAGTAATTCATACATAGAGTAATTTTGATAGAAATCAGAAACTTAGAAATAGATAGATAGATGATAGATGGAGATAGATAGATTGACAGATAGATAGATAGATAGATAGATAGATAGATAGATAGATAGATAGATAGATAGATAGATAGATAAATGTGTGTATGAGAGAGAGAGAAAGAGAGAGAGAGAGAGACTTAGGACTCTCCTTACTGAAAATGATTATTTAACATTTCACCATAGTTTGTTCTAAAATCCTTCCTATCACCCTCATGACTTTCAAAGGACCTAAACCCATATGTACACTTTTTTTTTTCAACTTTTATTAGATATTTTCTTCATTTACATTTCAAGTGTTATCCAGAAAGTTCCCTATATCCTCCCCCCTCCCGGCCCTGCTACCCTACCCACCCGCTCCCACCCCCTGGCCCCGGCGTTCCCCTGTATTGGGGCATAAAAAGTCTGCATAACCAAGGGGCCTCTCTTCCCACTGATGGCCAACNGCTCCTTCTTCCTTGGGAACCCTGTGTTCCATCTAAAAGCTGACCGTGAGCTTCCACCTCCATGTTTGCCAGGGATTGGTATGTTTTCCCCCGAGACCGCTATATCCGGGCCCTTTCAGCTCCATCTTGCTGGCATATGATATAGTGTCTATGTTTGGTGACTGATTGTGGGATGGATCCCTGGCAGCCGCAGTCGTTAAGATACTCATTCACAGAACCATTCCACAGATCTCCCAAGCAACAAAAGCTGTTTCTTTTTCTCTAGTTTTACACTTAAATATCCTATTCCCTGAATGGTTATAACTTTACTTTTTTTTCATTTTTAGATATATTGATCTACAGATATAATTGAATAACAACTACACAATATGTGCTTTTGAAAACATACTCCCGTAGGGATAAATAATAAAGTGCCAAGAGAGAACTGTCTGGAATTTTCATGTTTCAAGTACAATAAAAGTTATTCACAGCATCAGCAGAGAGTAGAAGATGAGAGGAAGGATGTGAGAATGAAAGGTTTGATGATAGAGAGCAGTGACAACAGAAATGTGATTTTTAAAGTTAAGCAGGACAGGAACCTGGAGGCAAAAATTGAAGCAGAGACCAAAGAGAAACAGTGCTTACTGTCTTATTCTCTGTGGTGGTAGCTTGCTCAGTTGACCTTTTTGTACAACCTGGAAGCACTTGCCAAACTGGTGGCACCACCCACAATGGGCTGAGACAATCCATATCCATCATAACTGAAGAAAATGCTCCCACAGACATGCCCACAGCATTGCCTACACGAAGAAGGCAATTCTTCAGCTATCCTCTCCCCAGGAGATTGTCTTCCCCTTTCTCTTTATCTTCCTCTTTCTTCTCTGTGTGTCTCTATGTACACATGTGAGTAATTCTGTCTCTTTTTTCTCTCTCATCAACATCAACTACAAAAACAAACCACACAAACACACACACACACACACACAGAGAGAGAGAGAGAGAGAGAGAGAGAGAGAGAGAGAGAGAGAGAGAGAGAGAGAAACATTGCAGGGTCAGACAGGATAACTCAATGGTTAAAAATGTATACTGCTCTTATAGGGGACCTAATTTCTGTTTTCAGCAACAACACTAGTTAGTGACTCCAGCTACACAGGGAACTAAATCTTCTGGTATCCACAATCTCAATTATATTTTTAATTGCTTGGCATAATATTTTAGTGCCTTGAGTCTTGCATTTTTCTTATAAATAACATGAGAAGAAAGTCAGCATCTGGATGTTAATAATCCATTTTTCCAATGACAAAAGTAAAACTACCAACAAGGTTATGACCTGACTAAGGTCATAGCTAGGCAAAGGCCTGACCTTGACCTTTTCCCAGTTCTATACAATCTCAAGACTATTTTTGAAACCTTGATGACAGATTATTTCATGTTTTTCTTTATGTAGCCACATAGAAAAAGTTTCTTTCCTGTCATTACACGATTAATCTCTCATATGCCTTATGGCCTAGCTCCAGTAAAAAAAAAAAAATGTTTTAAAATTCCATTTCTTATGTTGATCAATCAATGAAGGAGTAATGTAAGTCATTTGCTGAGTTCATTGTATGTGCCAGATATATTGACAAAATCCAAATTATCCAGTCTTAGAGAATTTTATGGCTTACTGATTGTTCACTGAAAAGTACATTTTTCTATTTTAATTGTTTATTTGTTTTGAAATTAGATTACAAAATGAGTTTCATTATCATATTTCATATATTTTAAAAAATTTTTGTATCACTTTAATCCTCTGATTCCCTGCTCTTCACTTCCTACTTCTTCCCACATGCAACCTCAGGCCCATTTATTATTCCATATATTCTATAAGGAAATATACTCACAGGGAGGTGAGTCATATTCCAGAGACACTCACACATTTATTTTTATTGCTAATATTCATAATACCTGTGAAATACAGCCAATCAAGATGCCAATCAAGAGATAAATTAAAGAAGTTTATGTGGTACCCATGAACAACAGAATTTTTTTCGATCATAAAGAAAAATAAAATCAAGACATTTGTAGAAAACTAGATATAATTGAAATTTATTGAATTAAGTGAAATAACCCATGCCCAGAGAGATAAATATAATGTATACTGATCCTTTATATCTTATATGTATATATTTGTGTGTATATGAGGGCAGAGATATTGGTCATGAAACTAAAAAGCTTACCATGAGCATTGCTGAAGTAAAATAAAATCCAAAGAATAATAAATTTTAAATTATTATAAGTCGTGTGTATAGAATATAAAAACATGAGTAGTGTAAACATCAAAGTAACTGAAGTCCTTGGAAGTTGGAGAAGTCTCACACAGGATATGATAACTATTTCTAACTCAAGGAGTACAGGTACCCCAATCCTCCCATAAACAAATGCCTTTCAGAAGCTTCACAGGAAGTGAAAATATTTTAAATAGATCTCACAGAACAAAGACCTTCAGATTAAGGAAAGAATGTTCTTAAAGAATTTTGGAAGGTAGTTAACCTGATAATTAGCATTTCAAAGGATGGTGATAGAAGAGCTAGCAGTCATCATAACAGCAGAGAACAGAGGAAAACCTAATAAACAGCTCTATATCCAGCTTGCACAGATCCAGGGACTGCTATCTCATTCTCACCTCTCTTCCCATCTTTCTTCTTCTATTTTACTTTCTATAGCTTAATTTGGTTAACATGCCTTTCTTGTTTAATGGAATATCTAACAGATAATTTGTCTGTGTTTTTAGATACTGGATAAATTTCCTTACTTTATTTTCTATGATTTAAAAAGGCATTTGTGTTGAAATTTTATCCTTCACAAAGATAAAATCCTTTCCTGCATGAAATTCATTACAAATAAAGTGGGTGAAGAATCTGGAGTCATAAGTGCAGCAAGTATTTAGAACTAGAAAGGAAGTTGGTCCTGCCACAAATACAGCTATGGAGGCTGAACTCAGAGATATGAATCAAGACTTGTAAAATACTAATAACTTGCTTCAACAACGAGAACAGAAACATATCATGAGTACCATACTGTACAGAACAAGATGACAGTTGTCTCCCCCTGCCCTCAGGCTTGAGGCTATAGAAATTATGTTCCTAGACCTTCAATGGATATGCAAAGCTGAAAATACTGTCATCAAATGCTATGCAAATAGTCTTCAACTCATAGAAATTATGCTTATGATTTTTCAAATTTAGGTAAGGATGAACATAGCATGATTTTAATAATACTGTATTTTGAACTTCCTGGGTGAACAATATATCTTACAATTGTCTCTCCTGATGTTACACAGAGACACCACTTCTAGTAAATCTTGAATAAAAAAAGGAACCAATACTACAAAATATTCCATTCCGTAAGTGAGAATGGTTAAGTGTGGCACCGGAGAGATAACTCAGTGGTTAAGAGTGCTGTAAGAGCGAGAATTGACAAATGGGACCTCATAAAGTTGCAAAGATTCTGTAAGGCAAAAGATACTGTCAACAAGACAAAAGGGCCAACAACAGATTGGGAAAGGATCTTTACCAATCCTAAATCTGATAGGGGACTGATATCCAATATATATAAAGAACTCAAGAAGGTGGACACCAGAAAATTAAATATCCCCATTAAAAAGTGGGGCACAGAGTTAAACAAAGAATTCTCAACTGAGGAATACCGAATGGCTGAGAAGCACCGGAAAAAATGTTCAACATCCTTAATCATCAGGGAAATGCAAATCAAAACAACCCCGAGATTCCACCTCAAACCAGTAAGAATGGCTAAAATCAAAAAATTAGGTGACAGCAGATGCTGGCGTGGATGTGGAGAAAGGGGAACACTCCTCCACTGTTGGTGGGACTGCAAGCTTGTTCAACCACTCTGGAAATCAGTCTGGCGGTTCCTCAGAAAATTGGACATAGTACTACTGGAAGATCCTGCAATACCTCTACTGGGCATATATCCAGAAGAGTTTCGTAGACCAATATTCCTGTGTACAAGGTGATACAAGTATCGTCGGAATAAGTATTATCGGTCTTCGACCTTTCTTGGGTCTACAGGGAGTTGTCTCCTTACCTATGTTTTTTAAACCATGTAAATGTGTTACCTCATGATGAGTCGATAATCTTACAATGAATATATGAAATTCCTAGGCAAATGGATGGATCTGGAGGCTATCATCCTGAGTGAGGTAACCCAATCACAAAAGAACTCACATAACATGTACTCACTGATTTGTGGATACTAGCCCAGAAGTCTAGACTACCCAAGATACAATTTACTAAACACATGAATCTCAAGAAGAATGAAGTTCAAAATGTGGTCTCTTTGCCACTTCCTAGAATTAAGAACAAAACACACACTGAAGGAGTTACAGAGATCATGTGTGAAGCTGAATCAAAAAGATGGACCAACCTGTGACGGCGGCTGCCAGGGATCCTTCCCATAATCAGCCACCAAAATAAACACTATAGCATATGCCAGCAAGATAATGCTGAAAGGGACCTGATATAGCTGTCTCATGGGAGGCTATACCAGTGCCTGGCAAACACGAAAGTGGTTGCTCACAATCAGCTATTTGTTGGAACACAGGACTCCCAAGGAAGGAGCTAGAGAAAGTACCCAAGGAGCTGAAGGGGTCTTCAACCCTATAGGTGGAAGAATAACATGAACTAACTAGTTCTCCCTGCGCTCATGTCTCTAGCTGCATATATGGAAGAAGATGGCCTGGTTGGCCATCATTGGGAGGAGAGGCCCCTTGGTCATACAGACTTTATATGCCCCAGTACAGGGGAACGACAGGGCCATTACGTGGGAGGGGCTGGGTAGAGGAGCAGGGCAGGGATGCGGGAGGGTAAGGGGAAATTTCTGGATAACATTTGAAATGTAAATGAAGAAAATATCTAATAAAGAGAAAAAAATAAAAAAAAATAAAATAAAAAGAGCACTGACTGTTCTTCCAAAGGTCCTGAGTTCAATCCCTAGAAACCACTTGGTGGCTCTCAATCATCTGTTGTGGGATCCAATGGCCTCTTATGGTGTGTCTGAAGACAACAGCGTAGTCACATAAATAAAATAAATAAATTAATCTTAAAAAACAAGTTACTTGAGGGTAATACATGCATATATCTTCAATTTATTATAGGTTCATGGGCATAAAATTTTTATCATAAGCTGAAAAGCATGTGCAAATTTATATATTGATCATAAATTTGAAGTTTTAACTTGGGATACTAAAATTAATTATAACAAATAATACAATGGAACAATTATAATAGCATAAATAATTCAAATGTGATCCTTTTTCTCTAATTTTATTATTGACACTTGTTCTTCTTGTAATGATATGAAAGGATATCATCACTGTACAATGAGATTAAATAGTACCAATGAAGAAGGTTCTGTGACATAGCATAGAGTTACTACCTAGTGTATACTTTAAGAAGAGCCCTCTAGTTTGCATAATAACGGAGATAGCTAGTAGATGACCACTGGATGAGTAACATACAAAATGTTGAGAGATTACATAGAGGGATGTCTAATAATGACAGGTTAAAATTGTATGAAACATCATCACACTTCTCAGAAAAGCACACACACACACACACACACACACACAATTTCATGCTTAAGAATTCTTTATTTCTGGATAGTTCTGAGTTATAATATTTTCTGGCCATGCCTAACAATTGCTAACTGAAATGAAAGAAAAAAATCTGTAGATATGAGGTACATGTGTGTGTCCGTGCATATGCATGTGCATTTGTGGTTACATGTGTGCATGTACATGCATGTGTGTGTGCATGCATGTATATATGATTGGAGTGAACTTACATAGGGGATATAAAGTTCCTACCAGAAGCCATAGGATAGTAAATAAAAAGCCTAGGTATGTGATACCTCCCATTGAGTTTTTAGACAGAAGTATCCTGGAGACCTTGAATTACCGTAGCACTTAGTTGTCCATGAATGCTTGATGGTATGAGACTTTTGATGAAGATATTGTTTGCTTTCAGACCTTCAACAAGGGACTAATGTGCACATGTTACATACCAAAGCAGACCTGGCTTCCAGGTTCTCCCAGCATCCCTCAGTCCCTACCTGCCATATCCTGCCCCCAACCCTAAACTTGCCAGCCCTGGGGCTGGGCTGCACTTCCCCCAGAGGCTCCTCCCTATATAATCAAGATATTTTTGCACTCCTCCTCCTCCTCAACCTCATCCTCCTCCTCATCCTCCTCCCCTCCCCCTTCTTCTCCTCTTCTCTCTCTGTGCACATGCCCCTTTCTCTCTCCTTTCTCTGGTGCATGCCCATTCTCTCTTTCTCTCTCCCTCCCCTTTCCCCTTTTCCCTTTTCCCCATGGCAAGAGCTGCTTCCCAATAAACCTGTCTTTAATATAATCTAATCTTACTTTAATTGGCCTATTTCACAGACATTAGGCAAATAACATATCAGGTGATGAATACAGTTTAGGTCCTGTGACACCCATCTTCCCAGCATTTGTTGAGGATCCCAACACTATTGAATTAACATCCCAGCTCCTAGTTTGAGATTGAACAAAGGGTTTATGTGGGGTGGTAACTTCAGAGAAGTCGACTCTATATCAGAGGTACCTCCTAGCACAAAGACCTGGTCTTTGTTCAGATGGGGTTCCCCTGGCATAGCATGAGTCCAGAGGGTCCCAGACCTGTATAAGCAGTAGCTGGAGATGGGTACTCATGGAGTCAGAAGACATGATGTATCTGGTATGGGTCTGGGTGAGTGAACTCCCCTCTGGCAAATGAAAGGTGGAGGCTCTAGGCTACATTCCATCCTCAGGGTACCAGGCTCACAGAATCCTGACAACTGTTCAGGAGTGGTTGAAATCAGTCTAAGATGGGGGTTCCAGCCTGGATAAGAAATGCAGCAGTCTGGTGCCAAAGCTGGGGTTTCCAAACTCCTGGACACCCAGACACCGCTGGGAAGAACAAGGAGTCAGGAAAGGCAACAGCAAGGAGAGTAGAAAGGAGTAGCCAAAGGGCATGGATGGGAAACCCGACTATGCTCAAGGGTGTGTCTGGAGCTCAGAGGGGCCTTCTTAGGGGAGACTTAAGTGTGGTGGCTCTGTATGAAAAAGGTTTACCCCCACGGCAGTTCTTGATGAGAAAGACAGTTCTTGCTTGTCCAAACTGTTTATGCATAGTGAAGAAAAGAAGCATACAACTTACTCAGGATGGACCAGAGATTAAATGGCTGTTACAGGAAGAATATTCGGGAAGAGAAGCTTATTGGCTAAATGCTTGGAGCTGGCTCATCTTGATACCTCATTAGCATGTCGAACTCTGGGATCTATGCCACATGACTAGGTATCACAGTGCTCAATTGAGGTGTTGTGGTCCTGTGCTCAGGACAGGAACCTGGTCCATAGAAAGAAACACGTGTCTTGTATGGTAAATCTGACTAGGAAGCATAGTGTGGGTTCCTACAACCTCCAGTGAGATGAACCTCCTACTATTATTATACTAAATGGAAGTAGTATCAATCTGTACTCTAATTTCACATTATTTTGCCTATAAATTACTGGAGCTTTCAGATCTGATCAGAGCAGTTTCTTTGTGCAGTAGATAGTGGCTAACAAAGAAATTTACAATTTATCATGTATTGCTTCTTTGGAAAGGACAGAATGTGGAGGGTATTAAGAACAAGGAAGGGAGAGAGGAAAGAGAAGAGAGGAAAAAAGATGGAACTGAAGGCAGATGTGGAGAAGAAAGAGTAAGCCAAAGGAAGAGGAAAGGAGGAAGAACAAGAGAACGAGAATAAAACACCCAAACTATTCTTTTTTTGGGGGGGTGTCAGGTAGAGTTGCTGGCTATTAATGTTTTTGAGTTCAGAGAAATGGATAATTCACTGTAAAAGCTGTAGTGTCAAAGAGGAAAAGGCATGGAGCCCTACGATTAGCTTGAAGATTCCCCCCTCTCCCCTCTCTCTTACACAAACACACACACACACACACACACACACACACACACACATACACACACCACACCTGATATAAGACAAAGACATATCCTGGCCTATTTCAGCATAGTAGCTGAATATGATACTGCTTAGGTCACTTTGGGGAGAAGCGCTTGTTCTAAGGGGAAAGAATATACATCCACAGAAAAGGGGAAGTCTCTCAAGAAATATGAGAGGAATCTCTGAATTCTTATGGTGCTTCTGTTCTTTATCTCACCATTCTCTGTTCCTATGTCAGCCCATGTAGGACCCAACCAATATCACTGTATATGTTTGATTCTTACTGAAATCTTGGGAAGCTTAAGAGTTGAGAATTTTTCCTCTGAGGAATATCATCAAGTCAGCAGATGGTAGACACCCAGACCTTCCCAAGCATCAGGTAAGAACACAGAAATGAGAGTGTAAGTTTTACATCTAATAAAATGAATCACATTCCCTCTTAGTTCTGACTGTCAATTTGGCCCCATTTTGGTCCTCCTGGTCAGAATGACCCAAGGTATTACTTCCAGACTTCCATGGGTGTATTTGAGGGAATATGGCTTCACATCAGCAAATTGAGAGATCACAAAGCTGGCCAATGATCTAGAGTTAAACATCCAGAGAATTCCTGAACTTCTTCCAACCACGAATTCAGAAGGCACTAGATTTATCTTGCTTCAGAAGTTGATTCTAGGAAGCCCATGTAATTTCCCATTGTGTTTGCACAAAATTTTCAGGAGTTTGGCACAAATGTAACCTCTCAAGAGGGGATTCATCAGCTATTTTTCTGCTTTTGTAATAACACACCATGACCAAAGCAACTCCCAGAATAAAGAGTTTACTTAGGATTTATGGATCCAGAGTGCTAAGAGTGCACTCACAGTGTCAGGAGCAGCTGAAGACTGACTCATATCTTGAATTGCAAGCATTAAACAGAGCTCAAACTCTGTTTTGAGAAGAGCATGTGGCTTGGAACCCTCAAAGTCTGCCTCCAATAGCATCCTTCCTCCAGCAAGGCCACATATTTCTTTTTTTATTAGATATTTTCTTAATTTACATTTCAAATGCTATTCCGAAAGTCCCCTCCCCCTCCCTCCTCCCTGCTCCCCTGCCCACCCACTCCCACTTCTTGGCCCTGGTGTTCCCCTGTATTGGGGCATATAAAGATTGCAGTACCAAGGGGCCTCTCCTCCCAATGATGGCTGACTAGGCCATCTTCTGTTACATATGATGCTAGAGACACGAGTCCTGGGGGTTCTGTTTAGTTCATATTGTTGTTCCTCTTCTAGGGCTGCAGACCCCTTCAGCTCCTGGTGTTCTTTTTTTTTTTCCATTTTTTTATTAGATATTTTCTTAATTTACATTTCAAATGCTATTCAAATGCTCCCCTGTCCACCCATTCTCTAGCTTCTCCAATGTGGGCCCCGTGCACCCTCTTATGGATGACTGTGAGCATCCACTTCTGTGGGAGTCAGCTATATCAGGGTCCCTTCAGTAAACACTTGCTGTCCTATGCAATAGTGTCTGAATTTAGTGACTGATTATGGGATGGATCCCCAGTGGGTTAGTCTCTGTATGGTCCATCCTTTCATCTTAGCTCTAAACTTTGTCTCTGTAACTCCTTTCATGGGTATTTTGTTTCCTATTCAAAGGAGGAATGAAGTATCCACACGTTGGTCTCCCTTCTTGATTTTCATGTGTTTTGCAGATTGTATCTTGGGTGTTCTAAGTATCTGGGCTAATATCCATTTATCAGTGAGCGCATATCCAATGACTTCTTTTGTAATTGGGTTACCTCACTAAGGATTATGTCCTCCAGATTCATCCATTTGCCCAAGAATTTCATAAATTCATTTTTTTTAATATCAGAATAGTACTCCATTGTGTAAATGTACCATATTTTCTGTATCCATTCCTCTGTTGAGGGACATCTGGGTTCTTTCCAGCTTCTGGCTATTATAAATAAGACTGCTATGAACATAGTGGAGCATGTGTCCTTTTTACCAGTTGGAACATCTTCTGGGTATATGCCCAGGAGAGGTATTGCTGGATCCTCTGGTAATCACGGCTAATTTCTTAGCTCCAGCTAACCAGCATCAATAGTCCCAGTAATGCAAAGGTTTTGCTTTAGTAGTTCTGGTATCTTGTTAATCACAGCTGATTCTTCAGCCCCAGCTAACCAGAACCACAGAATAATCAAACTCCAAAATAGCAATGTCCCTGAAAAGAGTCTTTAATTTTCCCTCTGAAATTTCACAAGCCAGGCCTCCATCTTCTGCACTGTTCTCAACATTATCTTCCAAGCTCCTACACAACATCTGACAAAGCTCTTAACACAGAATAGATCTTCTAGCCCAAAGTTCCAAAGTCCTTCCACAGTCCTCTCCAAAACATGGTCAGGTTGTCACAGGAATACCCCACTATGCTGGTACCAATTTGTCTTAGTCAGGGTTTCTATTCCTGCTCAAACATCATGACCAAGAAGCAAGTTGGGGAGGAAAGGGTTTATTCAGCTTACACTTCCATACTGCTGTTCATCACCAAGGAAGTCAGGACTGGAACTCAAGAAGGTCAGAAAGCAGGAGCTGATGCAGAGGCCATGGCGGGATGTTCTTGACTGGCTTGCTTCCCCTTGATTGCTCAGCCTTCTCTCTTATAGAACCCAAGACTGCCAGCTCAGAGATGGTCCCACCCACAATGGGCCCTTGATCACTAATTGAGAAAATGCCCCACAGCTGGATCTCATGGAGGCATTTCCACAACTGAAGCTCCTTTCTCTGTGATAACTCCAGCTGTGTCAAGTTGACACAAACCTAGCCAGTACAAGGTTCATATAAAGATAGATACTTTTTAAAGTATAGAATAGAAAACTGCTCCAGGCATTTGTCTTTGGCCCTGGTAAAAGCAGAAGTGAATCTCTAGGTCAAATATAGAAGGTATTCTGTGTTCTTAGCCTGGTGCAGCTAAACCTAATGTGTGAACTAAATCTTGTGTGCAAAATGCTAGCAATTCCAGGTTCCTGGAAAATAGGATGCTACTCCTTTGAAGTTGTGCCCATAAGCTTTTAGGATGGTCCTCATTTTCTGGCATGAACATCCAGAATCCAGTTTCTTGAAAGACCACCTTATTAGGTTATATTGAGTATAAATTGACCAAATTAAATCAAGAGATAGAATATTAGTAGAGGATAAGTAAACAAAAATAATGTTTTATATAAACAAAACTGAGAAATTCCATTAAGAGGTGACTTAGTTTCTCAAACCTTTGAGTTTTCTACTGGATAAGACAAACACTCTGCAAGAAGAAATAGCTAGGCACAGTGGTTCACACCTATGGTTTGAGCCATGGAGTAGAAGTATTGCTACAAACTAAATTCTCACTGGAGAGGGAAAATTTAAGAATCAGTGCAACCTGAAATGTTCTGGATGGCTAAAATAGAAGTCCATTTTTAGGAGACAAATTGGTAATCTCTTAAGTTAATAACATATTAAAAAGAACTGCCACATCTACTAAACACTCTGCACTTCATTTATAGCATGCATTTTCTTTTATATATGAATTTGGGCAGGTCTACCACACAGCGTTTCTTTCTTAAGCATGTTCCTCAGAGAAGGAATATAAGAGTTTTAACAATTTATAACTTTCTGAAGAAACACATGGGTAGTAATTGGCCCTTTAGGAAGAAAGACATGGCTTTAATTCATCAAACCTCATAGTTCCATACTTCATATTCCCAGGCAACTCTTCTATCTGTTAATTTTTCATGACTCCCGAATGTATCTCAAGTAACGCAAAAAAGGTCTATGGCCAAGATATTAAATTATAACTAAAGAAAAAATATATTCACCATAGTTTTTTTCTATACTGTTATTCAAAAGTTCTAGTAATGAAGAGAGTTCCTAACACAGCAATGTTATGGTGAGAACTTGGTTAGAGGAATAAATTACCCGCCATTTATAAACTTGGAACTTACTAGAGCTATGGAAAGGTGTCCAAAGTTTCAGAGGTAGCCTACCTAACAGAACTAGTTTATTGAAAGCATGCTTTTAAGGGATTGAAGGATATATTTTTCTCCTCTTCCTTAGTCTCCTCACTTTCTTTGTTTTTTTTTTTTTATCCTCTATTAAGTCAGCCACTCTCTTCTATCATGGATTTTTTGACACAGTGTTTGGTCTGCCTCACACCATTCCAATAGGGCTGGGCCAAGTGACCGAGATGACTAATCTTGTTTGTAAATTAAACTGGATCTGGAATCAACTGAAAGAAAAACTGCAGGCATTCCTGTGAGGGATTTTCTTCTTCAGATTTTTTGAAGTGCAAGTCACTTTAATTGTGCTCCCTTTCAATGTGAACCCAGATACAAAAGAAAATTAGAACAGGAGACATCCTTTTCCTATTTTTCCTTGGTTCTTGTTAACGAGTTCATCCATCCATTAGTTGTCAGTGTTCCACTTCTTTATTTATGGTCAAATGAGCATGTTTGGGCATTCAACACAAAAAACAGTGTCTCTCAAAGATACTCCTAGGCCCTTAGCACCAGAGAAAATACAAGATGTTTGGTTTTTCTAATGTGAGACAGCATTTGTTGGACTACCCACTGTATATCATATAAGTCAATTTAGTAATTTCCATTTGTAATATATGTTTATCTAACTGATTTAAATCCTCTAAAGGACACTGACTAACACAGTGATCATGAACTAAAATCTCTGAGCCAAAATAAATATTTCCCCTTTACAGTTTGATTATTTAGATATTTGGCCCCAGCAACAGACATCTGGCTAGCAAAGTGACAGTGAAAATGAACTATATTTTGGAGACTGTATGTGTTCTTCCCTAAGACCTCATGTCCTGAGCACTTGAGAACTGACCAATGCAAGTAGCTCTTTTCAGGCCACACAAATCCTCATATTCACTTTTATCCAACTCTGGAATCTAAAGTGCTGCCAGATAAGCATGTGAAAAGCTATGTCCTACCTTCTGAAAAAAAATACACATATATATGCCCCCTATGAATATATCCTACACACTTACTGCACTGGTTCTTTGAATACACTATCCTTCATTCTGGTTCCTTTGTGATATGTTGTTCCCTACAAACAGCATGTTTGATAGAACTATCTTCAACATACTATGAAAGTGTTTTACAAATTCTGAGTAGTAGAGTCTGATTTTCCACATAATCTGATTTTAAAATGTAGGCCTAAAATCAGGGAAGATTTTCTCAATCATCCTCATATTTGCAGGAAGTTCTATAGGATTTATTATATGAAACAGGACACTGATTATATATACAGATGAACTGAGTGCCTCTAAGTGTTCTAAGATCACTGTTTCCCTTAAAGGAATATGGGAACACCACAGGAATCACTACATAAGTAAGTACCTTCATCATACCAGGCCTCTTCAGTTAAAAAGAATTTTTAAAATGAAGTCCTACCATGAGGTACAAAATATTTCTTGTAGGGCATGTTAGTTCTGCTGATCAAATAAACAGTCACAGAACAACGGAGTTCTCCTTGGTTACAGAATACTAAAGGTATATGTGCATATTTTTAGGCAGTTCTATCATGTGGCAGGTAGCAGACTCTCCAGGTAAGATATTTATCAGAATTCAAAAGGCAGTAGAAAAATCTCAGCCTACAGGGATTGTGAAGGTTATTAAAAGGGCACTGCAGAAAATTGCCATTGGGTGGAGAAGGCTGAACATCTTCTGCAAAGACTGACAGTATTATTTTAAAACTATATGCACTTCTTTATTGAACATCACCAGTCAAATAACAGACCCTTAAGAAGACTGAATGATTCTGAGGCCACACAAGGCTCCTCAGAAGCTCTTCAAATAAGTTAAGGCAATTCTTGATATAACAAATTATAGGTACTTATTACTATGAAATTACAATGTAATCATTTATGTGAGAGAGTATAGGAATCTATCCCCAACTTATCTACCTCTCCTTCAGGGTGATTATTCCTAAACTTTCACTTTTGTGCAGCAGCAAAAGTGGTGACTATGTTGATGAGAGTGGAGCAAAAACATGTAAAACTCAGAAGCATCTTGGATTCCTTGGTCACCTGAACGCTGATATCTCCTAGATACTGCTTTAATGTGCAATAAAAAATACCGTGAACTGTGTGCTGAAACAGGAAAAGTATACAGTCCCACAGTTCTGGAGGATGGAAATCCAAGATCAAAATGGTGGCAAGATTGTTTCATTAAATTGAATATTATGTACCTAGATATTCTTGGTTTAATCAAGAATAATATAAAAAATGGCAAACCTGAATAAAGTATCTGATCACTGATTCATTTATTCACCAAACATTAGTTGAATGTTTTTCTTTGGAAAACACTATGATATTAGGGTAGGGTGCATTGAAAAGTAAGATATCTAACTGCCCAGAGAATACTAAGTCTAGGAGCAGCTTTTATATAATAGAGATGGATGACATTCAAAACATAATGAACAGAAGAAAAGAAGGGACAGGTAAGAAGAGTGGTTCCCATTGGCAACACCCAAATGCAAACTTCCAGAGACAATGAACTTTAGGGCTCCAGAAAACCACAATTGTTTTTGTGGGATGAATTTTATATTAAACTGTGTTGACTGTTCTGAGCAAGACTCTTGGTGAGAGAAAAGATAAAAGCCTAGAAAGAAAATTGATCTGAGAAGTTCTCTTGAGATTGAGGATAAACAAGATATAAATCCCCAGCTGGTACTTGAGAGAACAGTGACTTATCTTATCCCAGATGAAATCAGTGCATGTGGTAAGTGCTCTATCCTCAAGGGTTGCAAAGAACTGTAGGAGTCCCTTGGGTTGAGGTCCTCAACCCACAGGTGCCTTCGTGTTTTCCTAGCCTGGAGAACCAGGATGCACTACAATATAATGAAATAAGTATCAGGTGATCTTCAGCACCATTTGGACAGAAAATATTTTGCATCCTGAAAAAGATGATATTCCACATATATGATATTCCAGAGCAGGTAAAATTATATAGACAGAAAAAAAGGGTTATTGGTTGCTTAGAGTTAAAGGAAAATGGAGAGAAGTGAATAATGAACATTGGAGAAAATGTGAACGTTAACTAACCTGAACATGGTGGCCATCTGTAACCTGAAAGGGTAACATGAATATTATTTCAAAAATAAAGTACTCAGTTCACACACTCACAAACACACGCAAGAATATTTTTAAGATTCGAACAAAAGTATGTGGAAGACTATGATATGGTGTACACAAGATCTCACGGTGTATATAAAGAACTGTCATGACTATTCTGACCCTATGATCAGACTTTGGAGACCTTAGTGATATATATCCTCTTTTCCATCTTGGAAAACTGAGAGTGTTGATAACTCTGAGGAAAGTGGCCTCCAATGAGGGGGAAAAAAGCATTTCCCTAGGTCCAGGGAGATACTGAAGAGATTCTGGTAGATAAATGAGAGAATCTCCTATTCTTGAAAAAGAACATCTAGCATTTTCCTTCAGATATGCAGAGCTTCAGAAATGGCTTTTAATCACAAGTGCACACTTTTACAAAACGTAATTGATATCTCAAAGATAGGAAAATTGCATCTGAGGACACCTCTTACCCTAAAATTCAGATAGCACACTGCAATCTGTATTGACAGTGCTCATTATGGAAGCCTCTAACTTGCAGATCTGAAATCTCGGGGTGAGTACATTGGTGTGAGAATTTACACTATAAAGCAGAAAAAGCCTAGTTACTGCCAGTAGTCAGCATACAGTACAAAACTTGAACATAACAAAAAAAAGTAACCATCTAAAACAGGTACCCCATAGCTTCCAACTACGCATACCTTACTGTTAGCCTTAGGGGCTGGGTATCACTAGCTGGTTGTCCTTGGGAAATGTTCTCATTCTTCTACATGTTCATTAAAGCCAAGCCAAGGAGGACAGGCTGGTTTTGTAGCACTGTAATACTTTCCAAAACAGAAGACTTAGTGTTGTGGTTTGGCCCTGGTTATGTCTCCCAATACCATGCACCCAGAAATAAGACTCAGACTCCATATATACTTACCTTGGCCATATACGAAGGTTCTTCTCTGACTAAATTTAACTTAAGATAGCCCATTTATTTTAACCTACATTTTTATTAGATATATTTTTTTCATTTACTTTTCAAATGCTATCCTGAAAGTTCCATATACCCTCCCCCCACCCTGCTCCCAACCCACCCATTCCTGCTTCCTGGCCCTGGGATTCCCCTGCACTGGGACATATAATCTTTGTAAGACCAAGGGCCTCTCCTTCCATTGATGGCTGACTAGGCCATCCTCTGCTACATATGCAACTATAGACATAGTTCTGGGCGGTACTGGTTAGTTCATATTGTTGAACCTCCTATAGGGCTGCAGACCCCTTTAGCTCCTTGGGTACTTTCTCTAGCTCCTTCATTAGGGATCTTTTGTTCCATCCAATAGATGACTGTGAATATCCACTTCTGTATTTTCCAGGCACTGGCATAGCCTCTCAAGAGATATAGCTATATCAGGGTACTGTCAACTAAATCTGGCTGGCATATGCAATAATGTCTGGGTTTGGTAGTTGTATATGAGATGGATCCCTGGGTGGGGTAGTCTCTGGATGGTCCTTTCTTCTGTCTCAGCTCTGAACTTTGTCTTTGTAACTCCCTCCATAGGTATTTTGTTCCCCATTCTAAGAAGGAACAAAGTATCCACACTTTGGTCTTCCTTCTTCTTTTTCATGTGTTTTGCAAATTGTATCTTGGGGAGTCTAAGTTTCTGAGTTAATATTCACTTATCAATGAGTGCATATCATGTGTGTTCTTTTGTGATTGGGTTACCTCACTCAGGATGATATCCTCCAGATCTATCCATTTGCCTAAGAATTTAATAAATTCATTGTTTTTAATGGCTGAGTAGTACTCCATTGTGTAAATGTACCATACTTTCTGTATCCATTCCTCTGTTGAGGGACATCTGGGTTCTTTCCAGCTTCTGGCTATTATAAATAAGGCTGCTATGAACATAGTGGAGCATGTGTCTTTATTACAAGTTAAAGCCTACATTTTGTCACATGCCTGGTTAACTGTGTTCAAGTACCATTTGTCCTGCTGATCACATTATCTGGCAAATTTCCCTGCCCCCTTCTCTCCAAGAATTATTTTTCTTTCTGATGTTCCACCTTCTATTTCCTGCCTAATCCATAGGCCATAGACTTATTAATTAACAGGTGATGCATTCATAAAATACATAAGATGTTCTCTCTATAATCGCCTCTTTTTAATATAAATTAATTTAAATATAATCTGTATATTTAGCTTTATTTAAATTCTCTTGTATTTACTTTATAAGCATATTTTCAAGCCATCATGGAGGTGACATGTCTTAGGCCAAGCAGTCCCAATATTCTCGTGGAGACCATGTTGAAGGAAATCAGTTGCTTAAGATAGCATTGACATCTTAATTTATGTTATTCTCTATAAATTTTTGATTGTGGGAGGCATGCAGCCTTGCTTACTGCTCTCTGAGTAGGAGGACTTTGCCAGATTCATTGCACAGCAGGAGTTTTTAGCATCATTGAGATTAAGTTGCTTCTACAAAACAGCACAGAGCAGCATCTGGGAAACCCCCAGGTTAGTGTTCAAGCATCCTGCTGGATGTTTTGTTTGTTTGTTTCTTTGTTTTATTTTTGTTTGTTGGTTGCATCTGTGTCTGGACTCACAGTATCAAGCCTAGAATCACGTGTGGCCAAATCATTATGCATTTTAGCCCTTGTCCAGAACTGCTCACAGCTTTTTGTGCTGCTTGGGGAAAGGCCAACATTACAAAGGTACTATTTTCCCCACCTTCCTTCCTAGTCTTAAAAGGACAGTGGTTTTGTTTGTCGGTGTTTGTTTGTTTGTTTGTTTTGTTTTTAATTCAGGAGCCTGAAATTACTATTTTTATGTGAGTTTTTACCCCATGTTGGGCACCAATATTGTGATGTTATGAATATGGTTGGCCCAGTGAGTGGCACTTTTAGGATATGTAGCCTTGTTGGAAGAGGTGTGTCATCATGCCTGTGGGCTTTAAGACCCTCATTCTAGCTACCTATAAGTCAGTCTTCTCCTAGCAGCCTTTAGATGAAGATGTAGAACTTTCAGCTCTCCCTGAACCATGCCTACCTGTATGCTGCCATGCTCCTGCCTTGATGATAATGGACTAAACCTCCTAACCTGTAAGCCAGCCCCAATTAACTGTTGTCCTTATAAGAGTTGCCTGGTCATGGTATCTGTTCACAGCAGTAAAACCCTATCTAAGGCAAATATGTCGCAGTTGGGCCCTGATTATTCTTTCCAGCCCCATGCTCTGAGGAATAAGACTCAGACACAAAATGCATTTACAAATAACTTGGCCATATAACTATGCTTTTCTCTGAATACATAAAAGTTAAAACATCCGATTTATTTTAGGCTACATTTTCCCACAGAGCTGCTTACCTGTGCTCAGGTACTGGGCATCACATCGTTCCAGCAAATCTCCCTGCTTTCTTTTCTCCCAGAGGCTACTGTCGGCCCGCAATGTACCTTTTTCTTCTATAAGTTGCTTTGGTTTTTGTGACTCTTTTTATCAATAGAAAAGTAATTAAGACCATATGAAGCAAAACATCTTCTTTACAGCAAAGGACACCATCATTCTTTCAAAGTAGCAGCCTACAGAAAATGGAAATGTCTTTACCAATTATATATCTGGTACAAGAAAAGTATCTAGAACATATAAAGAAGTAAATAAAAAAGACTGAACATCAAGAAAACAACGTAATTTTAAGAGTACAATGGCTAACAAACATTTAGAAATTTCAGCATCCTTATCCATCAGGGAAAAGCAATGTAAAATAATTTGAAATTTCATCTTACATCAGTCAGAATGAACAATATTAATAAAAAAATAACAGTGTAAACTGATGAGGATGTGAGGAAATTTATCAGTTGCTTGTGGAAGTGCAAACTGTTAGAAGCATTATGGAAGTCACTGTGAAGGTTCTTTAAAAAGGTAAAAATTGGCCTACCCCTAGATCCAGCTCTACCAATCTTGGACACATTTGCAAAAGACCCTACATCTTACTATGGAGATATTTGCTTATCTAGTTTTACTATTGCTCTAAAAATAAATAATAGCCAGAAATTTGAAACACCCTACTTTTCCAAAAACTGAGGAATGTATAATAAAAATGTGGTTCCTTTATAAAATGGAATGTTATTGAGCTGCTGACAAACTTATAAAGTTTGCAGATAAATTTATGAAGTTGAAAAACTCATAATGAGTGAGGTAAGCAAGACACAAAGTTAAATTTTGTATATTTTACATTCACATGTTAAATTTTAAGCTTTCATCATTTCAAACCACACAGAAGTTCGATACCTAGTAGATGGCCATGGGGTAGGGGAAGCCCCTACAAAAGGGGAAATAGAATATAGTGGTATAGAAAAGTAAAGAGAAATTTGAAGGATTAACTAAGGCTGAGTATGGGAGAGAAGAGTAATGGGAAATATAGGAAAGGGCAATTAACATTAAAGGCCATTTGAAAAACACATGGAAATCTACTACTGTAGAAGCTTTCAAAAATGTATGCATGTACCAAAGAAATTTAAATAGACTCAATATAATAAGGTAGAGGATGCACCAAGTAAACATATTATACTACTAAGTATAACTGTTAGTGTCAAGAACAGGTTGCATTTTGTTGAGTCATTCACAAAAGAGGGTTTATAAACCTCTCTCAACATTATAGAACATTTCTAAGTCTACTTATTACTCTATATAGTAAGGTAAGGACCTGTTATTGAAGATACCAATAACTACATCATCAAAGATGGGGAAACTGAGATGGTTCCCAACAAGAAGCTTCACCCCAGTTGAATTATATTCATGATGTTTGAAGAAAATTTTAATGTTAACAGAGAAAAGTAGTATTCATCAAAACTACCAGCTACAAACCCTCTGATGCAAGACATATTGGTGGCACAAAGAAGCAGTCACATTTTGATAGAACTGAAATCTAATGCCCTGAGATGGACCAGTCCCTGACACTATTAAATTGGCCAAGAACCTGAAATTAGATAGGATTTGAGATATAGACAAAAGCATAAAACTATCATTCTGCTAAATGAACATGGCAATAAAATTACTCTCAGTGACATATTGCAATACCCATAGAGCAGTTCATTGTTAAGCTCTCACCAGAGAGGCATCTTCTTGAAGTAGATGGTAATTAACAAGAAGTACCATTGTTGGACTGTTGTTGGAAATATTAAAACAATGGCACCATCCTGTGCTATCATCAGCCATTCTCAGGCCCATACAACATGCTGCCTACATGGATAGCCCCAAGCAATGACCGCCCATCTTGCAGTTCTCTAGCAGCTAATTCTGCTCAAATTCCCAGACATCCACCTCCTGTGATCAGCAGTTGCAAATCCCACTAACCCAGTAAAATCAAAACTCTAGAGGCTTGTAAATGATGAATCAGATTTATTTCAGTAAATTCTCACCCACAAAATGCCCGCAAAATGAACTCAGAGACAATTGATATTGATATAAATTGCCAACCAAAATCTATATAAAACTGATATCTACTAGGAAAGTAAAAATCTGTTTTCTAAATGAAGGATCATTGGACATATCAGTTATAACAAAGGGAAAGTCACATACATAGTAGTTGAATAAAAGAAAACTGACCACATGGTTTTTTGCACATCATGGATTAATTGTTTTTGATATTTGTTTTGATTTAAAAAAATATGTTGAGAATTGCTGGGAAAAGAGTATGAAGTGAGTTGTGTAGTGTGTAATACTGACTGGGGAGAGGAGCTGGAGGTGAGGTCTTAATATCTGGTGGTAAATCATCCAGGCTAATAATCCAGGCTGTACAGTGACTGTGGTAGTTTGTACGAGATGCCAGCACGATTATGGTAATCTGAAAATAGTAAGGCTTTTTTTTTTTTCCAAGTTCTGTGTCATGCCTGACACAAAGAGAAGTCTGGAAGTTTAGCTGAGTTGAATTCTGACCGAGGAAGAGGCAACACAAGAGGTGGATCCTGGGGAAATAGAATCTTCCAGTTCCCAATATCACCTGGTGGAGCTAATGTCCAAGCTTGCCAGGCTGTTTACTCTCTGAGGCACAGGAGACTGTCCTAGCTTATTCCTTTTTCCTGTGTCACCAAAGCTGACTGAAAAAGCATAAGGAGTTTTGTGAATGTGGTAGAAAGTTATTCAGCAAAATTAAGTTCTGCAATTTCTGATGGTTTAAGTTTGAACCAGAGAGATGGGAATGTGGACAAGGACATATTGTGGATGGTACAGGAACATCCCACTCTCTCTCATTGTATAGGAGTGCTAGAATACCAGATATTCTCGCACAGTTTAAAAATGGGTTTTTTTTTATTGGTGTCCCTGTGCTATGGTAGCCCTATAAGGATGTGGAAGTTTTTGTGCTGGTGTGATAATGCAAATCACAAAGTGAGTTCTCACTGGTCGAATACTGAGTGTAGGGGTGATCTGCAGGTTACAGTTGGGGTCACTTGGTAGATCTTGTGGAGAAAGAGCTTTGTGTTCACACTAGTGTTAGTCCCTGTGAGAGTCCAGGCTGCATCATCTATTTACCCAGAGGGAGCAGTGTCTCTGGATGCTTCTACTGGATGTCCTGCTCCATCGGAAATCTGCGATGGTGAGGCTTTATGTATTTGTAGTGATAGGACAGTGAGAAAGAAAATTCAGGGAAGTGAATGCTTGTTCTTTCTTGACCAATGAGGAACAAGCCAGAGAAGTGGATACAGTTTCCCAGTCTGTCAGAGAAATGGGTGGGTCTAAAGTACAAGTTTCCTCAGATCTTTATCCTGTGAAGCCCCAGAGATTATTCGGGATCAGACCTAATTTCCCTTCTAAGGACTAAGAATGGGGAGGTTTGTTTTGTTTTGTTTTGGTTTGGTTTTTTGTTTGTTTGTTTTTGTATTTTTTCTTTTTGTTTTTGTTGTTGTTGTTCTTTGGTACTAGGTTAGTCTGCAAAACAGAAGTCCTGGAATTCCTGCAGTTTTCTGTAGGAAACTGGGAATGGATTAGGGAAGGAAGTGAATACTGCAGAAAGTGAGGTTATGTTCCTTTCTGCAATTGCAAAGGAGCGCTCAAGTCCTAATGGTTCAGGCCCCGTTATTGGCCAGTACAGCTTGGGGCTTATACTGGGGTCCCTCTAAAATGTAGCACTGTAAGGGTAGCAATCTTTTGATGATGGGGTGATAGGCAAGTCACCTAGTAAGTTGTGTGGTGTATAATACTGACTGAGGAGAGGTGCTGGACATGAGGTATTGGTGTCTAGTGGGAGATCTTGTGTCTGCAGCGCATTTCCTTCAGCCCCAGACTTAGGGGGCGCTAGAGTCCAGGCTGCAGGGGCTGTTTCCCCACAGGGAACAGTGTCTGTGGGGTTCCTACTGGATGACCTGAGCGCCATCAGGAAATATAAAGGAGGTGAGGCTTTTGTATCTGTATCTGTAGCGGAAGGCCAGCTACAAGGAAAGGCAGCAAATTTAGCCTGACTCTCTCTGGACCAATGAAGACCGAGCCAGAGAGGTGGATACAGTTTTTCAGTCTGTCACAGAAATGGGTGGGGCTAAAGTCCAGGTTTCCTAGGCTCTTTATCCTGTGAGGAAGCAGAGATTATTCGGGTTCAGACCTAATTTCCTGTGTCCCTTATGGGGACCGAGAATGGGGAGAATTTTTGTGTGTATGGTACTAGGTTAGACTGCAAAAAATGACTTCTGGAATTTCTGCGGTTTTCAAAAGGAACCAGAGAACGGTTAGCGAAGCAAGGGAGTATTGTGGAAATTGAGGATACTTTCCGTTCTGCAACTGTATAGGAGACCTACAGTCCAAGCCATGGAGGTCCATTTATTGGCCAGTACTGATTGCGTTTATACTTGGTCCCCATGCAATTGTCCACTGTAAGGGTAGGGATCTTTTGAGGATGGGCTGGTAGGCAAGTCACCTAGTAAGTTGTGTAGTGTATAATACTGACTGGGGAGAGGCCCTGGAGATGAGATATTGGTGTCTGGTGGGAGGGAGATCTTGTGTCCGCAGCGCGTTTCCTTCAGCCCCAGACATAGGGGGCGCTAGAGCCAAGGATGCACGGGCTGTTTACACAGAAGGAGCAGTTTCTGGGGGGATCGAATTGGATGCTGAGCACCATTTGGTAATATAAAAGAGGTGAGGCATTTTGTGATTGCAGCGCTGGGGCAGTGAGGAAGAAAACTCTGGAAGTTTCGTCTCATTTGTGGTCACCTAAGAAGAGGGAACAGGTAGGTGGATGCTGGGGAAATAGAGAGTCTAAGGCTCACAAATAAACAGGTGGAGTTAACGTCTGACGTTTCTAGGCTGTAACATGGCAGACAGCGTCCTTGCTCCTACTATCTAACCTGTCTTTTAACCACACTGAGAGGGGAGGAAATTTTAATGAGACAGAAATTTAGCCATCCACAAAGAAGCTTTGGAAGTTCTGATTTGTCAGAAAAACCCAGGAAGGTAGGAAGGGGAGCAGGAAATATTGAGGAAGGTGAAGGAACTTTCCACCCCTTAATTGTACTGGAGTAATAGAATTCTAGGAGTGCAGTCCCAGGGAATGCACAGTGACTCATTGGGGCTTATCCTGGTGTCTCTGTGCCTTCTTAGCTCTAAAAGGGTGGAGAAGGTTTGTGCGCTGGGGTTGTATGACGTTCACAAAGCAAGTTCTGGTGTGTAATTACTGAGTGTGTGTGCGTGTGAGTGTGTGTGTGTGTGTGTGTGTGTGTGTGTGTGTGTGTGTGTGGAGGTGTGTTGAAAATTTTGCTGGAATTGAGGTTCTGATGTTTGGTAGATCTTACACAGTGGGCTATCAGGTCAACCCTAGATGTAGGGGGCGCTAATGTCCAGGAGGAACGAGTAGTTTACTCAGAGAAAGCTGTCTGTGATGTTCCTACTGGATGTCCTGACCCCCCCCCCCCCCAGGAATTATAAAGGAGGTGAAGCATTTTGTATTTGCAGTGGGAGGGCAGTGAGAAAGAAAAGTCAGGGAAGTTTAGGCTGGTACTTTCTTGAACAATGACAGAGCCAGAGAGGTGGATACAGTTTTCCAGTCTGTCACAGAAATGGGTGGGGCTAAAGTCCAGGTTTTCTTTGCTCTTTATCCTGTGAGGAACCAGAGATTATTTGGGTTCAGAAATAATTTCCCATGTCACTTATAAGAACCAAGAAACAGTAGGATTTTTATTTGTATGTTACTAGGTTAGTCTGCAAAAAAGGAGTACTGGAATTTCTGCAGTTTTCAATAGGTACAAGAGGTGCATTAGAGAAGCAAGGGAGTATTGCAGACATTGAGGTTACTTTCCACTCTGCAAGTTTATCTGAGAAGTACAGTCCTAGCTGTGTAGTCCATGTTATTGGCCAGTACTGCTTGGCTTTATTCTTGGGTCTCCATGCAATTGTCCACTGTAAGGGTAGGGATCTTTTGAGGATGGAGTGGTAGGCAAGTCACCTAGTAAGTTGTGTAGTGTACAATACTGACTGGGGAGAGGCCCTGGAGATGAGGTTATTGGTGTCTGGTGGGAGATCTTGTGTCTGCAGAGCTTTTCATTCAGCCCCAGACATAGGGGGCGCTAGAGTCCAGGCTGCGTGGACTGTTTACAGAGAAGGAGAAGTCTCTTGGGGATTCGATTGGATGCTGGGCTCCATTTGGTTGTGTGAAAATGATTAGCCTTTTTTTGGATTGCAGAGGGAGTCCAGTATGAAAGAAAGGTCTGGAAATTTTACTAGTTCTTGGCTGAATATAGAGGAGGGAATAGGTTGGTGGATGCTGTGGTAAAGGAGAGGAGTCTGACACTCCCAAAATAAACAGGTGGTGTAAAAGTCCAGGGATCCGGGGTGTTTAAATTGTAATGAACAGTACACTTTTGTTGCTCCAACTCTTTTCTATTTTATTTAGGCACAGTGAGAACTGTGAGATGGTAGGTTATTTGGGGGTTTTGTTTTGTTTTTTTAATTTTGTTTGTTTGTTTGTTTGTTTGTTTTATTTTGTTGAATGTGGGTAAATGCTGGCCAGCAAAACAAAGTTCCAGAAATTCTGCTATCTTGGTGGGAAGGAGTGAGCTGTGTGTGAGGTCAGGAATTACTTTGGAAGCTGAATGACCTTCCTTTTCTATCTTTTGATAAGTGCCCTAAAACAATTCATGTGCAGGCCCAGTGTGTGTCCACAGTCTCTTTGGGCTTATACTCAGGCTTCTGTGTTTTGGTAGCACTTTGAAAATGGTGAAGGCTTTGTGCCAGGTGTGGTATGCAAACCACAAAATAAGTTCTAGCTGATAAAATATTGAGGGGGCAGGGCACAGCTAGAGGTTCAAGATGGGGCCACCTGGGAGATCTTGTAGAGAAAGAGCTTTCCATATAGCTCCAGAGGTAGGGGGTGCCTTTATGGGCTGTTTACCCAAAAGGGCTGTTTACCCAGAGGGAGCAGTGTCTGTGGTGGCTTGTACTGGATGTTGAGGGCCATTTGGTAATATGAAAGATATAAGGCTTTTTGTGATTTCTTCAGTAGGCCAGTAAGAAAGAAAAGTCTGGTGTGTTTAGCTAGTTCAGAGTTGACCAGGAGGAGGTAGCAGTCAGGTAGGTGGGAGTCTATCATATTCCATAGAAACAATGGAACTGAAAAGGAATGTCCCCAGGCTGTTTTTCCTGTGGTTAGCCAGACACTGCCCTTAATCCAACTGCCTTCTCTGTGTCATTTAGGCACACTGAGAAGAGTGACAATATTTTGTTGTTGTTTTTGCTTGTTTGTTTTGGAGTGTTGTAGTAGGTAAGCAGCAAAAACGAAGTCCCAGACTTTCTACTGTGGTCAGTAGCAACTTAGCAGTGTGTAGGAGCGCTGCAAACATTGCGGAAGGTAAAGCAACTTTCCACAGTGTATAGGGGCATTAGAATCCTAGATCTACATGCCAGTGAATTGCTGATAACACTTGGAACTGATATTGTGGTCCCTGTAACTTGGTATCCCTATAAGGATGTTGAAAGTTTTTGTTCTTGGGTCATAGGAAGATCACAAAGTGTGTTCTGACTGAGATTTCTGAGTGTGTGGGGAGTTTGGGAGTGGCTAGAGGTGAGGGAGAGTGGATTCTTGGAAGATCTTGTGGAGAAAGAGCTTTCCTTAGAGCCCCAGAGGTAGGTGGTACTAGACTCCAGGATGTACACCTTCTTTACTCAGGGGGAGCATTGTCTATGGATGCTAGGACTGGTTGGCCATAACCATTCCAGTCATCTGATAATGCTAAATCTTTCTGTGAGCAGTTTGTAAGGCCAGGCAAAAAGAGAAGTCTTGAAGTTTAGGATAGTTCTTTCCTGAGTAATGGGGAAGGATCAGAAGGTCAGTTTTCCAGTCCCCCACAGACAAAGGTGGGGCTAAAGTCCAGACTTCCCAGGCTGTTTATCTGTGTGGAACCAGAGACTGCCCTGCCTCATAATCACTTTCCAATGTCCGCGAGGAAGACTGAGAAAGGTTAGGATTTTTCTCTGTGTATGGCACTAGGTTAGTCTGACAAACAAAAATAAAAGAAGAAGAGATTTTCTGGAATTTCTGCTATTTTCAGTAGGAATCTGGGAGGTGGGTACATAGGAAAGGGGATACTGAGAAATGTGAAGTTACTTTCTACTCTGCAATTGCATAGGAGAACTAGAGTCCCAGCTAGGCAGGCCCAGTTATTGGTAGTGTCCCATGGGGGCTAATACTTGGTTTCCTGTAAGGGTAACATTTCCTTTTCTGATGTGTGATAGGCAGGTCACTAGAGAGTTGTGTAGTGTGTAATACTGACTGGAGAGAGGAGCTTGAGATGAGGTCTTAATATCTGGTGGTAGATCATCCAGGCTAATAATCCAGGCTTTGCAGTGACTGAGGTAGTGTGTAGTAGATTCAAGTACCATTCTGGTAATCTGAAAATATTAAGACTTTTTTTCTAAGTTTTGTGTCATGCCTGACACAAGGAGAATTCTGGAGTTTAGGTAAGTTGAATTCTGACCAAGGAGGAGGCAACACAATAGGTGGATCCTGGGGAAATAGAATCTTCCAGTTCCCAATATCACCTGGTGGAGCGAATGTCCAAGCTTGCCAGGCTGTTTACTCTCTGAGGCACAAGAGACTGTCCTAGCTTATTCCTTTTTCCTGTGTCACCAAAGCTGACTGAAAAAGCATGAGGAGATTTATGTATGTGGTAGTTAGTTATTCAGCAAAATTAAGTTCTGCAATTTCTGCTGTTTTCAGTTTGAACCAGAGAGATAGATATGTGGACAAGGACATATTGTGTATGGTAAAGGAACTTGCCACTCTCTCTCATTTTATAAGAGTAACAGAATACCAGATATTCACCCACAGTTTAAAAACCATGGGTTTTACTCTGGAAATCAGTCTGGCGGTTCCTCAGAAAATTGGACATAGTACTACCGGAAGATCCTGCAATACCTCTACTGGGAATATATCCAGAAGATATTCCATCTGGTAACAAGGGCACATGTTCCACTATGTTCATAGCAGCCTTATTCATAATAGCCAGAAACTGGAAAGAACCCAGATGTCCCTCAAGAGAAGAATGGATACAAAAAATTTGGTATATTTACACAATGGAGTACTACTCAGCTATTAAAAACAATAAATATATGAAATTCCTAGGCAAATGGATGGATCTGGAGGCTATCATCCTGAGTGAAGTAACCCATTCACAAAAGAACTCACATAACATGTACTCACTGATATGTGGATATTAGCCCAGAAACCTAGACTACACAAGAAACAATTTACTAAACACATGAACCTCAAGAAGAAGGAAGATCAAAATGTGGACACGTCACCCCTTCCTAGAATTAAGAACAAAGCACACATTGAAAGAGTTACAGAGATCATGTGTGAAGCTGATTCCAAAGGATGGTCCCAACGACTGCGGCTGCCAGGGATCCATCCCACAATCAGCCACCAAACATGGACACTATAGCATATGCCAGCAAGATGGTGCTGAAAGGGCCCGGATATAGCTGTCTCGGGGGAAACTATACCAATGCCTGGCAAACATGGAGGTGGAATCTCCCAGTCAGCTATTAGATGGAACACAGGGTTCCCAAGGAAGAAGGAGCTAGAGAAAGTACCCAAGGAGCTGAAGGGGTCTTCAACCCTCTAGGTGGAAGAATAACCATGAACTAACTAGTACCCCCTGAGCTCATGTCTCTAGCTGCATATATAGAAGAGGATGGCCTAGTTGGCCATCATTGGGAAGAGAGGCCCCTTGGTCATGCAGACTTTATATGCCCCAATACAGGGGAACGCCAGGGCCAAGAAGTGGGAGCGGATGGGTAGGGGAGCAGGGCCGGGAGGGGGGAGGGTATAGGGAACTTTCTGGATAACACTTGAAATGTAAATGAAGAAAAGATCTAATAAAAGTTGGAAAAAAAAAAAAAAACATGGGTTTTATATGGGTGTCACTTTGCCTTGGTAGCCCTATATGGATGTGGAAGGGTTTTGTGCTGGTGTGATAATGCAAATCACAAAGTGAGTTCTCACTGGTCGAATACTGAGTGTAGGGGTGATCTGCAGGCTACAGTTGGGGTCACTTGGTAGATCTGGTGGAGAAAGAGCTTTGTGTTCACACTAGTGGTAGTTGGTGTGAGTGTCCATGCTGCATCATCTATTTACACAGAGGCAGCAGTGTCTCTGGTTGCTTGTACTGGATGTCCTGCTTAATCAGGAAATATTAAAGTGGTGAGGTTTTATGTATTTGCAGTGATAGGGCAATGAGAAAGAAAATTCAGGGAAGTTTAGACTGGTTCTTTCTAGGCCAATAATGACAAAGCCAGAGAAGTTGATACATTTTTCCAGTCTGTCACAGAAATGGGTGGGTCTTAAGTACAGGTTTATTCAAATCATTATCCTGTGAAGTTCAGAGATTATTCAGGCTCAGACCTAATTTCCCATGTACCTTATAAGGACTGAGAAAGGGAGGATTTTTGTGTGTATGGTACTTGTTTTGTCTGCAAAAAAAAGAAGTCCTGGAATTTCTGCAGTTTTCTATAGAAACCTGGGAATGGATTAAGATAGGAAGTGAATATTGCAGAAAGTGAGGTTATGTTCCATTCTGCAATTGCATAGGAACACTAGAGTCCTAACTGTGCATGTCCAGTTATTGTCCAGGACAGCTTGGGGCTTATACTGGGGTCCCTGTGTAATGTAGCACTGTAAGGGTAGTGATCTTTTGATGATGGGGTGGTAGGCAAGTCACCTAGTAAGTTGTGTGGTGTATAATACTGACTGGAGAGGCATTTTGGTAGTGAGGTATTGGTGTTTAGTGGGATATCTTGAGTCTGCAGAGCATTTCATTCAGCCCCAGACATAGGGGGCGCTAGAGTTCAGGCTACACGGGCTGTTTACACAGAAGTAGCAGTTTCTGGGGGGTTCAAATTGGAAGCTGAGCTCCATTTGGTAACATGTAAATGATAATTCTTTTTGTGATTGCAGAGGGAGTACAGTGTTAAAGAAAAGTCTGGAAGTTTTACTAATTAGGTGCTGACCATAGAAGAGGGAGCAGGTACTTGGATGCTGTAGTAATAGAGAGGAAACTGACACTCCCCAAATAAACAGGTGGAGCCAAAGTCCATGCTTCCCAGGTGTTTAACTTGGGATGAATCATAGTCTGTTGTGCCTCACAGTCCTTTATGTTTCATATAGGCACAGTGAGAAGGGTGAGATGGTAGGATTTTTTGTTTGTTTGTTTGTTTGTTTTCTTTGTTTTGTTTTGTTTAGTTTTTGAGTGTGGCAATATGTCAGCCATTAAAAAAAAAAGTTCCAAAAATTCTGCTATCTCCTGTGGGAAGCAGTGACGCGTGTAAGAGGGCAGGAAGTACTTTGGAAGCTGAATGACCTTCATTTTTTGTCTTCAGATAAGGGCCTAGTGTGTGTCCACTGACTCTTTGGCTTATACACAAACTTCTGTGTGTTGCTAGTGCTATGAAGATGATAAAGGCTTTTGATCAGGCGTGGTATGCAAACCACAAAATGAGTTATAGCTCCTAAAATACTGGGAAGGCAGGGCACAGCTAGAGGTTCAAGATGGGGACACTTAAGGGATCTTGCAGAGAAAGAGTTTTCCATATAGATCCAGAGGTAGGGGGTGCTAGAGTCCAGCCCTAATGGGCTATTTACCCAAAAGGGCTGTTTACCCAGAGGGAGCAGTGTCTGTGGTGGCTTGTACTGGATGCCCATCACCATCCAGTAACCTAAAAATTGTGAGGCTCTTTGTAATTGTAGCAGGAGACCTGTGAGAAAGAAAACCTGGAAGTTTAGGCTAGATCTTTTCAGACAAATGAGGAGGCCAGACCCATATAGAAACAGGTGGAATAAAGCCCAGGATTCCTAGGCAGTTCATTCTGTTAAAAACCAGAGAATGTCCTGTCTGATTCAGGCTTCCATGTTTCAGTGAACGATTTAGAAGAGTGAGGACTTGTGGGTGCATGTGTGTGGCACTAGTTTAGTTGGCAAAAGAAAGGAAGTTCTAGAATTTCTGTATCTCTCAGTAGGAACCTGGGAGTTATGTATGGAAGCAAAGCAATATTGAGAAATGTGAGGTTACTTTCGACTCTGCAAGTGTAGAGAAGCACCAGAGTCTGAGTAGTGCATGCCCAGTTATTGCCCAGTACCTCTTGGAGGCTTATATAAGGGTCCCTGTGCACTCTGTGTGCTGGGGTACAGTGGCACTGTATGTTTCCAGAATCTTTTTTGATATGGTTGTAGGCAGGTCACCTAGTAAATTGTGCTGAGTGTATTACTGATTGGGGATAGTAGCTGAATTTGAGGTACTGGTGTAGGTAGGTGATCTTGTGTAGAAAGACATTTCCCTTCAGTCTCAGTGACATGATGCTCTCCAGTCTAGTCTGCACAGGCTGTTTACCCAGAAGGAGCAGTGTCTGTGGTGGCTTGTAATGGATGTTGAGGACCATTTGGTAATATGAAAGTGATAAGTTTTTTTTGTGATTTCATCAGGAGGCTAGTAAGAAAGAAAAGTTTGGATGTTTTAGCTAGTTCAGAGTTGACCAAGGAAGAGGGAGCAGACAGGTAGTTGATGGGTCTATAGGAGGGAGTCTAACACACTCCATAGAAACAATGGAACTGCAAAGGAATGTCCCCAGGCTATTTTCCTAGTGGTGAGGCAGACACTGTCCTTGATCCAACTGCCTTCCCTGTGTCATTTAGGCACACTGAGAAGGGTGACAATATTTTGTTGTTTTGTTTGTTTGTTTGTTTGTTTGTTTGTTTGTTTTTGAGTGTGGCAGTAGCTTAGCAGCAAAAACAAAGATCCTGGATGTCTAATGTAGTCAGTAGCAACTTGGAGGTGTGTAGGAAGACTACAAATATTGAGGAAGGTAAAGGAACTTTCTACTCTGCCATTATTCAATGCTAGATGTACCTGCCAATAATTACTGATAACTCTTGGGACTGATATTGTGGTCCCTGTACCTTGGTATCCCTATAAGGATGTTGAAGGTTTTTGTTCTGGGTTCATAGGAAGATCACAAAGTGACTTCTGAAGGAGATTACTGAATGTGTTGGGGTATGGGAGGGGCTGGAGGTGAAGGAGAGGGACTTCTTGGCATATCTTTTAGAGAAAGAGATTTTTTTTGAGCCCCAGAGGTAGGAGGTAGTAGACTTCAGGCTGCACAGGCAGTTTTTCCAGTGGGAGCAGTGTCTATGATGGCTTGGATTGGATACCCAGAGGCATTCCTCTCATCTGATAATGCTAAAGCTTTCTGTGAGTGGTGTGAGGCCAGACAGAAAGAGAAGTATTGAAATTTAAGATAGTTCTTTCCTGACCAAAGAGGAGGGATCAGAGGGTCAGTTTTCCAGTCCCCCACAGAAACAGGTAGGGCTAAAGTTCAGACTTCCCAGGCTGTATATCTGTGAGGAAAGAGACTGTCCTGCCTCATACTCACGTTCCAATGTCTGTAAAGAAGACTGAAAAAAGTTAGGATTTGTGTGTGTGTGTGTGTGTGTGTGTGTGTGTGTGTGTGTGTGTGTGTGTATGTATGGCACTAGGTTAGACTGACAAAAAAAATAAAAGAAGAAGAGAATTTCTGGAATTTCTGCTGTTTTCTGTAGGAATCTGGGAGGTGGTTAGGAAAGCAAGGGAATACTAAGAAATGTGAGGTTACTTTCTACTCTGCAACTGCATAGGAGAACTAGAGTCTTAGTTAGGAAGGACCAGTTATTGGTAGTGTCCCTTGGGGTCTAACACTAGGATTCCTGTAAGGGTACCATTTCCTTTTGTGGTATATAATAGGCCCATCAATAGTGAGTTGTGTAGTGTGGAATACTGACTGGGGAGAGGAGCTGGAGATGAGGTCTTAATATCTGGTGGTATATCATCCAGGCTAATAATCCAGGCTGTGCAGTGATTGTGATAGTTTGTACTAGATGCCAGCACCATTCTGGTAATCTGAAAATAGTAATGTTTTTTTTTTTTTTTTTCAAGTTCTGTGTCATGCCTGACGCAAAGAGAAGTCTGGAAGTTTAGCTGAGTTGAATTCTGACCTAGGAAGAGACAACCTATGAGGTGGATCCTGGGGAAATAGAATCTTCCAGTTCTAAATAACACCTGGTGGAGCTAATCTCCAAACTTGTCAGGCTGTTTACTCTGTGAGGCACAAGAGACTGTCCTAGTTTATGCCAGATTTCCTGTCACCACAGCTGACTGAAAAAGCATGAAGAATTTTGTGAATGTGGTAGTAAGTTATTCAGCAAAATTAAGTTCTGCAATTTCTGATGGTTTAAGTTTGAACCAGAGAGATGGGAATGTGGACAAGGACATATTGTGCATGGTAAAGGAATGTCACACTCTCTCTCATTGTATAAGAGTGTCAGAATACCAGATATTCACGCACAGTTTAAAAACCATGGGTTTTATATGGGTGTCCCTTTGCCTTGGTAGCCCTATATGGATGTGGAAAGGTTTTGTGCTGGTGTGATAATGCAAATCACAAAGTGAGGTCTCACTGGTCGAATACTGAGTGTAGGGGTGATCTGCAGGCTACAGTTGGGGTCACTTGGTAGATCTTGTGGAGAAAGAGCTTTGTGTTCACACTAGTGGTATTGGGCGCAAGAGTCCAGGCTACATCACCTATTTACAAAGAGGGAGCAGTGTCTCTGGTTGCTTGTACTGGATGTCATGCTCCATCAGGAAATCTGAAAGTGGTGAGAATTTTTTTTTTTTTGCAACTAGAGGGCAGTGAGAAAGAAAAGTCAAGGAAGTTTAGGCTGGTTCTTTCTTGACCAATGAGGACTAATCCAGAGATGTTGATACAGTTTTCTAGTCTGTCAAATAAATGGGTGGGGCTAAATTGCAGGTTTCTTCAGCTCCTAATCCTGTGAAGATCCAGAGATGATTCTGCCTCAGACATAATTTCCCATGTCCCTTATAAAGAGTGAGAAAGGCAACAATTTTTGTATGTATGGTACTAGGTTAGTCTGCAAAAAGAAGTCCAGGAATTTCTGCAGTTTTCTATAGGAACAGGGGATGGGATTAGTTAAGGAAGTGAATATTGCAGAAAGTGAGGTTACTTTCCATTCTGCAATTGCACAGATGTGCTAGTGTCCTAACTCTGCAGGTCCAGTTCTTGGCCAGTACTGCTTGGGGCTTATACTGGGGTCCCTGTGCAATTGTAGCACTGTAAGGGCAGCGACCTTTTGATGATAGACTATGATGATGGGTTCGTAGTAAAGTCACCTAGTAACTTGAGTAGTATATAATACTGACTGGGTAGAGGCGCTGGAGATGAGGTATTGGTGTTTAATTGGATATCTTGTGTCTGGAGAGCATTTCATTCAGTCCCAGACATAGGGGGCGCTAGAGTTCCACCTGCACAGGCTGTTTACTCAGAGGGAGCAGTGTCTGAGGGCTTAGTACTGGATTCCTGAGCACCATCAGGAAATATAAAGGAGGTGAGGCTTTTTGTATTTGCAGTGGGAGGGCACTGAGAAAGAAAAGTCAGGGAAGTTTAGGCAGCTTCTTTCTTGACCAATGAGGACAGAGCCAGAGCAGTGGATACAGTTTTCCAGTCTGTCACAGAAATGGGTGGGACTAAAGTCCAGTTCCTTCGCTCTTTATCCTGTGAGGAACCAGAAATTATTTGGTCTCAGACATAATTTCCTGTGTCCCTTATAAGAAAAAAGAAAGAGGAGGATTTTTGTTTATATGGTACTAGGTTAGTCTGCAAAAAAGAAGTTCTGGAATTTCTGCAGATTTCAGTAGGAACCAGAGAGGGGGTTGGCGAAGCAAGGCAGTATTGGGGAAATTGAGATTACTTTCCATTCTGCAAGTGTATAGGAGAGCTAGAGTCCTAGTTGTGAAAAAGCCCAGTTAATCTCCAGTACGGCTTGGGTTTTTCCTTGGGTTCCCATGGAATTGTCCACTGTAAGGCTAGGGATCTTTTGATGATGGGGTAGTAGGCAAGTCACTTAGTAAGTTGTGTAGTGTATAATACTGACTGGGCAGAGACCCCTGAGATGAGGTATTTGTGTCTGGTGGGGATCTTTTGTCTGTAGCGCGTTTCTTTCAGCCCCAGTCATAGAGGGCGCTGGAGTCCAGGCTGCACGGGCTGTTTACACAGAAGGAGCAGTTTCTGGGGGGTTCGAATTGGATGATGAGCACCATTTGGTAATATAAAAGAGGTGAGGCTTTTTGTGAATGTAGCGGGAGGTCATTGAGAAAGAAAAGCCTGGAATTTTGCCCGATTTTTTGCTGACCTAAGAGGAGGGAAAAGGTAGGTGGTTGCTGGGGAAATAGAGGAGTCTAACACTCCCTAATAAACAGGTGGAGTTAACGTCTGAGGTTTCGAGGCTGTAACATGGCAGACAGTTTCCTTGTTCTTATTAGCTAACCTGTGTCATTTAACCACACTGAGAGGGGAGAAAATTTTAATGAGACAGTTTAGCCATCCACAATGAAACTTTGGAAGATCTGCTTTTGTCAGTAAAAACCAGGTAGGTGGGAATTGGAGCAGGAAATACTGAGGAAGGTGAAGGAACTTTCCACTCCATAATTGTACTGGAGTAATAGAATCTTAGGAGTGTAGTCTTCGGGAATGCACAGTGACTCATGGGGCTTTTCCTGGGGTCTCCGTGCCTTGGTAGCTCTATAAGGGTAGAAAGTTTTGTGCGCTGGGGTTGTATGAAGGTCACAAAGGGAGTTCTGATGTGTAGATTACTGAGTGTGTGTGTGTGTGTGTGTGTGTGTGTGTGTGTGTGTAGGGGTGTTGGAAATTTTGCTGGAGTTGAGGTTCTGGTGTTTGGTGGGAGATCTTACACAGTGGACTATCCTTTCAACCCTAGATGTAGGGGGCGCTAGAATCCAGGCGGAAGGAGTTGTTTAAGCAGAGAAAGCTGTCTGTGGTGTTCCCTCTGGATGTCCTGAGTTCCTTCAGGAAATATAAAGGAGGTGAGGCT
Source organism: Mus minutoides (assembly GCA_902729485.2). NCBI lineage: Eukaryota > Metazoa > Chordata > Mammalia > Rodentia > Muridae > Mus > Mus minutoides. Next base: position 1,969,130 of record LR749502.1, read on the forward strand.
TTTTGTATTTGCAGCAGGTGGGCTGTGAGGAAAAAAAAAAAGTCAGGAAAGTTTAGGCAGCTTCTTTCTTGACCAATGAGGACAGAGCCAGAGCAGTGGATACAGTTTTCCAGTCTGTCACAGAAATGGGTGGGGCTAAAATCCTGGTCTCCTAGGCTCTTTATCCTGTGAGGAACTAGAGATTATTCGGGTTCGGACCTAATTTCCTGTGTCCCTTATAAGAAAAAAGAAAGAGGAGGATTTTTGTTTATATGGTACTAGGTTAGTCTGCAAAAAAGAAGTTCTGGAATTTCTGCAGTTTTCAGTAGGAACTAGAGTGGGGGTTAGCGAAGCAAGGGAGTATTGAGGAAATTGAGGTTACTTTCCTTTCTGCAAGTTTTTATGAGAGCTACAATGCAGTTGTGTAGGCCCTGTTATTGGCTAGTACTGCTTGGGTTTATACTTGGGTCCCCATGCAATTGTCTACTATAAGGGTAGCAATTTTTGAGGATGGGGTGGTAGGCAAGTCACCTAGTAAGTTGTGCAGTGTATAATACAGACTGGGGAGAGGCCCTGGAGATGAGATATTGGTGTCTTTTTGGAGATCTTGTGTCTGCAGAGCTTTTCATTCAGTCCCAGACATAGGGGGCGCTAGAGTCTAGGCTGCATGGGCTGTTTACACAGAAGGAGCATTTTCTGTGGGGTTTGGATTGGATGCTGAGCTCCATTTGGTAATATGAAAATGATTAGGCTTTTGTTTGATTGCAGTGGGAGTCCAGTGTGAAAGAAAATTTCTGGAAATTTTTTTAGTTTATTGCTGACCATAGAAGAGGGAACAGGTTGGTGGATGCTATTGTTATAGAGAGGAGTATGACACTCCCCAAATAAACAGGTGGTGCCAAAGTCCACAGTTCGAGGGTGTATAGCTTGTGATGTACCGTACACTGTTGGTGCTCCAACTCTTTTCTGTTTCATATAGGCACAGGGAGAAGGGTGAGGTTGTGGGGTTTTTTTTGTTTGTTTGTTAGTTTTGTTTGTTTATTTTGTTTTGCTTTATATTGTTTTTTTGATTGTAGCAACATGTTAGCCAGCAAAAACAAAGTTCCAGAAATTCTGCTATCTTTGGTGGGAAGCAGTGAGTTGTGTAGGAGGGCAGGAAGTACTTTGGAAGATGAATGACCTTCCTTTTCTGTCTTTGGATAAGGGCCCTTGAACAATACATGTGCTGGCCCAATGTGTGTCCACTGACTCTTTGAGCATATACTCAGGCTCCTGTGTGTTGGTAGTGCTATGATGATGGTGAAGGCTTTTGTTCAGTCGTGCTATGCAAACCAAAAAATGAGTTCTAGCTGATAAAATATTGAGGGGGAAGGGCACAGCTAGAAAGGGATCTTGCAGAGAAAGAGCTTTCCATATAGCTCCAGAGGTAGCGGGTGCTAGAGTCCAGCCTTTATGGGCTGTTTACCCAAAAGGGCTGTTTACCCAGAGGGAGCAGTGTCTGTGGTGGCTTGTACTGGATGCCCACCACCATCAAGTAACCTAAAAATGGTGAGGCTTTTGTAATTGCAACAGGAGACCTGTGAGAAAGAAAAGACTAGAAGTTTATGCTGGTTCTTTCCAGACAAAGTAGGAGACCAGACCCTTATAGAAAAGGGTGGACTAAAGCCCAGGATTCCTAGGGGGTTCATTCTGTTAATACCAGCGTCTGTCCTGTCTCATTCAGGCTTCCATATTTCTGTGAGGAAGACTGAGAAGAGTGAGGATTTATGGGTGCGTGTGTGGCAGTAGTTTAGTTAGCAAAAGAAAGGAAGTTTAAAAATTTCTGCTCTTTTCAGTAGGAACCTGGGAGAAATGTAGGGAACCAACGCATTATTGAGAAATGTGAGCTTACTTTCTACTCTGCAAGTGTAGAGGAGCACTAGAGTCTGAGCAGTGCATGCCCAGTTATTGCCCAGTACCTCTTGGAGGCTTATACTAGGGTCCCTGTGCACTCTGTGTTTTGGGGTACAGTAGCACTATAAGTTTGCTGAGTCTTTTTTGTGATCTGGTGGTAGACAATTCACCTAGTGAATTTTGTAACACTGATTGGGGAGTTTCTCTGGATTTGAGGTACTGGTGTGTGGTGGAGATCTTGTGTAGAAAGACCTTTTCTTTTGAAAGATCCTAAGAAAATGTAACAGGCCTCAAAGACCCTAAAACTGGAAAGAGATTTCATTATTAGTAGAAAGCCTTTACATAGCTGAACAGAATAGCNGTGATTTGCAGCAAGCCTGGTCTCATGTAAGTTCTTGGGGGATTCGCCAATATCCAGTGACTTGAGTGGAGGTCTCCCTACGGGGGTCCTTTCACTTTCAGTCCCAGAGACAGGGTGCTCTAGACTCCAGGCTGCTGGGGCTGTTTTCCCAGAAGGAGCAGTGTCTGTGGTGGCTTGTACTGGATGCTGAGCGCCATTTGGTAATCATTTGGTAATATGAAAATGATAAGGCTTTTTTGTGATTTCATCAGGAGGCCAGGCAGTAAGAAATGTCTGGAGTTTAGCTATCTCAGAGTTGACCAAGGAGGAAGTAGCAGACACATAGGTGCTGCTTACAGAGGTTGGAGTCTAACACACTCCATAGAAACAGGTGGAACTTAAAAGGAATGTCCCCAGGCTGTTTTCCCTTTGGTGAGCCAGATACTGTCCTTGATCCAACTTCCTTCCCTGTGTCATTTAAGCACACTGAGATGGGTGAGGATATTTTGCTGTTGTTTTTTGTTTTCTTGTTTGTTTTTGAGTGTGGCAGTAGGTAAGGAGCAAAAACAAAGTTCTGGAATGTCTACTGTAGTCAATAGCAACTTGGAGGTGTGTAGGAGGGCTGCAAATATTGAGGAAGGTAAAGCAACTTTCCACTCTGCCATTGTACAGGGGCATTAGAATCCTAGATGTACATGCCAGTGAATGACTGGTACCTCTTGGGATTGATATTGGGGTCTCTGTGCCTTGGTATCCCTATAATGATGTTGAAGGTTTTTGTTCTGGTGTCATATGAATATCACAAAATGAGTTCTGACTGTGATACTGAGTGTGTGTGGGGTTTGGGAGGGGCTGGAGGTGAGGGAGAGGGGCCTCTTGGAAGATCTTGTGGAGAATGAGCTTTCCTTTGAGCCCCAGTTAGGAGTTGCTAGACTCTAGGCTGTGCAGGCTCTTTATCCAGAGGGATCAGTGTTTATGATGTCTTGGACTGGATACCCAGAGTCATTCCTGTTATCTGATAATGCTAAAGCTTTCTGTCAGTGGTGTGTGAAGCCAGACAGAAAGAGAAGTCTTGAAGTTTAGGATAGTTCTTTCCTGACCAATGAGGAGGGATCACAGGGTCAGTTTTCCAGTCCCCCACAGAAACAGGTGAGGCTAAAGTCCAGACTTCCCAGGCTGTTTATCTGTGAAGAACCAGAGACTGTCCTGCCACATGACTGCATTCCCCTCTCCGTGAGGGAGACTGAGACGGGTGAGGATTGTGTGTGTGTGTGTGTGTGTGTGTGTGTGTGTGTGTGTGTGTGTGTGTGTGTGTGTGTGTTGCATAAGTTTAGTCTGGAGTTTCTTCAGTTTTCTATAGGAACTGGGGAGGGGGTTCGGGAAGCTAGAGAATATTGGGGAAATTTAGGTTACTTTCCATTCTACAATTGCATAGGAGCACTAGAGTCCTAGAGTTCAGGTCCAGTTATTAGCCAGTACCCCTTGGGGCTTATACATTGGTCCCTGTGCTATTGTAGCAGTATAAGTGTAGCAATTCCTTTTTGTGATGTGGTGGTAGACAAGTCACCTAGTGAGTTTTGTAGTGTATAATACTGACTGGGAGAGGAGCTAGAGATATTGTCTGGTGAGAGATTGTCCAGGCTGATAACCTGGGGTGTTCAGGGACTATCATGGTTTGTACTAAATGCCCAGTGCTAGTCTAGTAATGTAAAAATAGTAAAGATTTTTGCGTGTTCTATGTCATGCCTGGTAGAAAGCAAGATCTGGAAGTTTAGGTTATTCTAGTACTGACCAAGGAGGGGGGAACACACAGGTGGATGCTGGGGAAATGGGAGGTGTCTTCTAGTCCCCCATGGAAAAGCACGGAGCTAAAGTCCATGTGTCCCAAGCTCTTTAATCTCTGAGGAGCCAGAGACTCTCCTACCTTATACCTGTTTCCCTGTGTCACTGAGGCATACTGAGAAGGGTGAGTATCTTTCTTTCTTTCTTTCTTTCTTTCTTTCTTTCTTTCTTTCTTTCTTTCTTTCTTTCTTTCTTTTTGTGGGAGAACAATAGGATTTTCATGAGTAAAAAAAAAAAAAAATCAGGAATTTAAGTAGGGAGCAAGGGAATATACAGGAACCTGAAGGCACATTTCATTCTGATACTGTACAGGGGCACTAGAATCCTAGCTATGCAGGTCCATTGGGTGCCCAGTTACTCCTGGGGCTTATGCTGGAGTCCCTGTGTCTTGGTAGCCCAATAAGGATGATGGAGGTTTTTTGCTATGGGGTGGTATGTAGATCATAAAGGAGATTCTTCTTGTAATATATTGAGTGTGGGGAGGGGCTCAAGGTTCAGATTTGGGGGCACTACACTCTAGAATGCACAGGCTCTTTACCCAAAAGGAACATTGTCTGTGGTGGCTTGTACTGGATGCAGAGTGCCATTCAGTCATATGAAAATGATAAGGCTGTTTGTGATTGCAGCAGGAGGGCAGTCAGAAAGAAACGTCTGGAAGATTTGACTAGTTCAGTACTGACCTAGGAGGAAGAACCAGACAGGTAGATGTTAGGAAAGTAGATAGGAATCTTGCACTCTTCAAAGAAACAGGTGGAACTGAAGTGGAATGTCCCCAGGCTTTTTTCCCCTTGATGAGCCAGACACTGTCCTTGCTCCAACTGCCTTCTCTCTGTCATTTCGGCACAGTGATAAGGGGAGGACTATTTTAGTGTGGCAATAGTTTAGCTGGCAAAAAATAAATTTCCAGAATTTCTGCTGTTTTTAGTATGAACTAGGGAGGTGGGTAGGGGAGCAGAAAATATTGAGGAAAGTGAACAACCTTTCCACTCTGCAATTGTACCAGAGCACTAGAATCCTAGCTGTGCAGGCCCAAGGAATACCCAGTGACTCTTGGGGCTTATACTGGCTTCCCTGTGCCTTGGTAGCCTTGTGTGTGTGGTAAAGGTTTTTGTGCTGGGGTGGTATGCAGATCATAAAGTGAATTCTGGTGGGTAGACTACTGAGTGTATGGTGGGGAGGTTGGGGAGGGCCTAGGGGTGAGAGATCGGGGATTCTTGGGAGATCTTGCAGAGAATAAGCTTTTCATTGAGCCCCAGAAATAGGAGGCACTAGAGTCCAGGCTGCACGGGGGCTGTTTTCCCAGAGGTAGCAGTGTCTGTGGTGGCTTGTACTGGATGTCCTGTGCCATCAGGATATCTAAAAATGGTGAGGCTTTTAGTGATTGCAGCTCGAGACCAGTGAGAAAGAAAAGTCTTGAAGTTTAGGCTGCTTCTTTCCTGAACAATGAAGAGAGAACAGAGGGACAGTTTTCCAGTTCCCCACAGAAATGGGTGGGGCTAAAGTCCAGGCTTCCTGGTGAGGAAGTGTCCTCTCTCATACCTGCTTCCATGTGTCTGTCTGTGAGGAAGCCTGAGAAGGGTGAGGATTTGTGTGTGTGTGTATGTGCGGGGGGCACTAGATTCGTCTGCAAAAAAAAAAAAAAAAAGGAAGTTCTAGAAATTACTGCTATTTTCAGTAGGAACTGGGGAGATGGGTAGGGAAGCAAGGGGATATTGAGAAATGTGAGATTACTTTCTACTCTGCAAGTGTATCGGAGCACCAGAGTCCGAGCTGTGCAGGCCCAGTTATTGGCCAGTGTCCCTTGGGCTTATACTGAAGTCCCTGTGCAATTGTAGCACTGTAGGAGTATAGAAATGATGATTCTTTTTTTTTTTTTTTTTTTTTGTTTTTTTGTTTTTTTTTTTTTGATGGGGTGATAGGCAGGTCCTGTAGTGAGTTGTGGCTAGTATAATACTGACTATGGTAAGGAGCTAGAGTTGAGGTCTTTGTGTCTGGTGGGAGACCTTCAAGAGAAAGAGCTTTCCATTCAGCCCCAGATATAGAGGACACTAGAATCCTGGCTACCCAGGTCATTTGCCGTGGGTAAGCAGTGACTGGTGACTTGTACTTTCTGAATGCCCAGGGCCATAGGGTAATCTGAAGGTGGTGAAGCTTTCTGTCAGTTCTGGGGGAGGCCATTCAGAAAGAGAAGTCTGGAAGTTTAGGCTAGTTCTTTCCTGACCAAAGAAGCAGGAGCAGAGAGAGGGGGATCCTAAAGAAGAAAAAAAAGTTTTTCCAATCCTCCTCAGAAACGGGTGAGGCTAAAGTCCGAGCTTCCCAGGCTGTTTATCAGGTGAGGAGCCTGGGAATGTTCTGGCTTGTACCAGTTTGCTTGTGTCCCTGAGACAGCCTGATAAGAGTGAGGATTTTTGTGAATGGGGTAGTTAGTGATTCAGCAAACACAAAATTCTGGAATTTCTGATTTTTTTCAGTACCAACTAGGGAGGTGGGCAGAGAAGCAATGGACGACTGAGGAAGGAACTTTTCTTTCTGCCATTGGTGTTGGTTGCTAAACTCCTCACTATGTAGGCTCAGTGTATGTGGTGCTAGAGTTCTGGCTGCCCAGACAGTTTGCCCAGGGGGAGCAGTGAGGGTGGCACATTTACTGGTTGCCCAGCTCCATAGTGGGGATCTGTAAATGGTGATGCTTTGGGCAAATTGTGGGAGGCCAGTCAGAAAGATAAGAATGGCAATTTAGGCTAGTTAAGTACAATGAGGGGTGATGGTGGAAGAAGATCCTGGGCAAGTAGAATCTTCCAGTCCTTCAAAAAAACAGTGGGAGGATGAGTCAGGACTGCCTAACCTGCTACCCTAGTAAGTGGCCATTGACTTTCATGGCCCAATAATGTGTAGTAATCTATACATGGGGAGGCTTTTTGTACTTGTCTGAACTCATGTCGTAGGGGGAAAGCTCCCAGCTTTAGGAAATGTTAATGGAAGTAGAATGTCAGACACTAGGCAGGGGATAAGCAGATGCTGTGATAATTGATGGCCTTTCTCTCCACAGATATAGAGGCTACTAGTCCCACCTTCTCTAGCAGTCACTTCTAGGAATCAAGTTGAGGCAATCCTGTGCAGTTTCTTGGATTCTGTCATATTGCCTGAAATAAGTGAGTATTTTTATTTGTTTGTTGTTTTGCTTTGTGAGGGCAATAGATTCAAACCATTAAGGGTAATATATCTTCCCAAAGAGTCATCCCATGAAGGTTCCAGGGAGTCTACTCTTTCCTCATTTCAGAAGCTGAAATAGGTGAAACTTAATTTTTTTTTCAACTTTTATTAGATATTTTCTTCATTTACATTTCAAGATCAGTCAATTTCCAAGTAAGTGAAAGTCACTGTGAGAATTCACTGTGAGAATACTAAAGGTAAACTCCAATCCATATAAGGTGAGCCCCCACAGAATATCTACCCTGTCCCTGATGTCAACTCTTAGAGCGTATGGAAAGAAATGGTCAGATGTGAAATGTTCATATCTCCTCCACAAGTTAGGTCTTAGATTCAAGTGACAATGGAAGGTGAGAGAAAAAGCCAAGACTGAAAATAAGTATGTTGAAAGATGTTTAAGGCCAGTTCTTCAGCAGAACAGATGAGATCTAGTCCTATGTAGCACACCCCTTCTTAGAGAATCCCTTCATATTTTTCTCTAGAGACTCTTGAAAGTGTGACAATTGAGCAGAGAGGAGGCCGTGAGGGTTAAGACAAGGAACTAGGTGAGTACTAAAGTAACTCAGAACTATTGGAACTGAAGAGCTTGGTATCTTCTGTTCTTGGCCATTGAAGGACATTGGAAAATGAGACAGTATGTGGTACATTGCCACTTAATTTAGGAGTAGGAGAGATCAATTAGAGAGATGTAATTTATGTTTAATTAGATATTCATGGCATGGTTCAGACTATGAACAATAAAGGTGACTACCGTGAGGAAAGAGTGAGGGATTGCACACTGTAGGCAACACAGGCTCCAACTTCTGCAAGTGAAGAATTGGCTCTGAAGAGGGGACAGTATCTGTAGCAGCAGAGAGAGAAATCCCATATTCTGACAAGATTTCAGTAAAAACCTAAGTAATTGCTGAGGGCATAATTTCGCCTTCTAGGAACAAAGGTGCCTTCCGCTATACACCTGCCTTGCTGCCAGTAAAGACCTCTGTAGGCGGGTGGGGGGGGTCTTCACAGTGAGGTATACACTTTCACTTCCATTTTATTGCTCACAAAGAAGTGAAGACTTATGACAAGGGGACAGACCAAAGCCAGCAGAGGGGGAAGTCTCATGTCTAATGTGAGCATGAGGAGTAAACCTACCTCTCACTGAGAACAGGGCAGACTCCTTATAGTATGTGATCAGTCCTTCTTGTATCCCAGTGAGAGCCTGGACATGTGTTTTTAGAGATACAAATCCCTACTGTCTTCTTTTTAAAATTTCAATAACTCAGAATTACTCACTTTTTATTTTTTGAAAAATGTGTTCCTATCTAATGTATGAATTGGTCAGATACCTTCTCTATTCTCCTATTCTCCCTATTTTCCTATATCCCTATTCTCCACCTTCTCAGTATTCCCCCATCCCCTATCTGCCATATTTTTCCTCTCAACTTCATATTCTATTATAAAAACAAAAACAAACAAACAAACAAACAAACAAAAAACCCAAACGCACTTAGTGCTTTCTGTACATGCCTAGGTGAACAGTCATCTATTTGTCCTGGAAGTCTTCCAGGAGCTGCAATCCTGAGGACAAAACTGTTCCTTCTTCTCCCCAGCAGCCATCAATCACCAGTAACTCCTCAGACAGAGAACCCCATAAGCCACTCTTATGGGATACATAAGATAGCGGGATGTGAGCTGCTCTATTCTTGTGCAGCTCTTTTATATGCAGGCCCAGGCACTCTGAGTTCATGTGTAAAGGGCTCTGTTATGTCTGGTAAATACTGTTTCACTGCCGGCATTCTCTATCTCTGCCTCTTAGAATCTTTCCATCTCATAGTCCAAGATAAACCCCAAGCTTTCAGAGGAGCGGTGTGCTACAGATGGCCCATTTAAAGCTGACACTGAGCACTGCATTATTTCTTATTTACCCACAGAAAAGTTCTGTATGGTGCCTTTTGTTAGAGTCATCTGATATAAACTTTTCAGCTGAGGTCATTTACCCGATTTCTCTATTCCCTCGGCTTTTTAGATCTCTTCATCCACATTTCTGCCTATTGCCTTCAACATGCGTCACGAGAGAATTCCTTCCAGTCTCAGCATTGAAGGAGATTTTCAGGACCCAGTTGAATCACTGGAAGATCTGATTTTACAGATTCCTTTGGATGAATTGGAATTTGATGTGGAAGAAATAATCGAAATATTTGAAATAGGGTCTGATAATGAAGAGGAGGAGGGAGAAGTGGGAGAGGAAGAGCTGGTGGTGGAGGAGGAGGAGGAGGAAGAGGTAGAGGAGGAAGAAATTGAGGTGGAAATAGGAAAATATATTGCTGAGAATGAGGAGTAGAAATGAGAAATAAGAAAAAGAGGAGGAAGAGGAAGCAGAGGAGGAAGAGGAGGAGGAAGCAGAAGAGAAAGAAAAGGAGGGAGAGGAGGGGAAAAAGGATTCAATGAAATGTACCTTTACTTGCCAAGCTCATGCAAGAAAACAAAAAAAAATGTTAACAAATCTTAATAAAGCTTGCTTACTGGTTCATTTACTTAGCAAATATGAGTTGAGTATTTTCTCATTGGGAAATATTGCCAATTTGGGGAAGCTACATGAAAAAGTAAGACTCTTCCTAACACATACATTATTTTTACCACACAAGGTTCAAAAATTTCCTAGACAGAAGGGTACAAATGTATCCTTTCATTAAAAAAGCATTTTTTTCTGATGTGATGTTCTTTCCCTCATCAGTTTGCCTCTCTATAATAACAAAACTCAGAAGAAAGAATGAGAGGGGGTAAAATTAATAATAGTCAAACTAACCTCCATTAATGAAATACCTACTATATTTGGGCAATATGACTTGTGTTCTAGGGTCAATGCAGTCTCATTGTGCTGCCTCTTTCTGAGAGAGCAGGTGAAGGCTTCTGGCTCTTTGGAATAATCCAAAGACCACACAGTTAGTACATAATAGGGCTGGACAACAGCTTATGTATAGCACGTTTTCCCATTCCTCCCATCCCAAAGCAGGCCTGTGGATTCTTACTTTATTTCTTAACCATTTCAAAGTGTCTCATCTGATGAAAGGATACTGTGTCAAAGTATTCAAAGCAGAAATGAGGATAAAACACAGTGTGATTTGTTTTCACATTACAGGAGTAAAGGTTCTCTTGCCCTTGTCACCAGAATATTTTATAACTTACTGTGTGGGGGTAAGGGTAGTTCAGTACTGTCCCAAAAGTTTCCTACACTGCTGAGCGATCGATCTCCTACTGTAGTCAGCAGAAATGATTATGCCCTATATTTATCACAGATTGTAGATGGGACAAATTTTAGGTCTAAGCTTTTGTGAGTGGGCTGGTATGACCACTCACTCCACTGGGAGGTGCCCCTGGCTATAGGAGGTGGCCACTTCAGGATCCAAATCCCTTCACCCTGCTTCTAGGAGTCTCAGCTAGGATTATGCCATAGAGTCCCAGAAGCCTCCCTCAGTCCCTGGTCTCTGCCCTCGCCCTCCCCCTAATTTCCTTTCTCTTCCTCAGCCTTTCTTCCTCCATCCCTCCTAAATCTCCTCACACATGATGCCTGCCCCAGTTGCTCACCTCCCCTTCCCCTCTCCCACCCAATTCCTCTGCTCACCTCTGATGATTACTTTATTTCCTCTTCAAAGTAAGATTCAACCACCCTTCCTTGGGCCCTCCTTGCTACTTAGCTTCTTTGAGTCTGTGGATTTTAGTATGGTTATCCTGTACTTTATAGCAACTAACCACGCATGAAGATGGAGCAGACACTGGGGGAGTGGCCAACCAATGACTGACCCAAACTTAGACTCATCCCAGGAGCAAGCACAAATCCATAACAATATTAAGATACTCTGCTATGCTTATAGACTGGAGTCTAGCATAACTGCCTTCTGAGAGGCTTCATCCAACAGCTGGTGGAAGCAGATGCAGAGACCCACAGCCAGACATAGGCAGCTTGGAAAGTCTTGAGAAAGAATTGGGGAAAGAATTGAGGGAGAAGGAGGGGTCAAAGACACCACAAGAACACATACAGAATCAACTAACCTGGGCCCAAATGGAATCACAGAGACTGAACCATCAACCAAAGAGCATGCATGGGCTATACCTAGGCCCTCTACACAAATGTAGCAGATGTGCAGCTTGGTCTTTATGTGAGTCCCCTAACAATTGGAACAGGGGCTATCTCTAACTCTGTTGCCTGTCTTTGGAACCCTTTCCCCAGCTGGGATGCCTTGTTTGGAGAGAGAGAGAGAGAGAGAGAGAGAGAGAGAGAGAGAGAGAGAGAGAGAGAGGATACACTTAGTTCTGCTGCAACTTGATGTGACAGAGTAGGTTGGTATCCATGGAAGACCTCCCAGGGAGGGGAGGGTGGAATTGGGGGAGAGGATGTGAGGGTGAGAATGCAAAAAAGGAGGGAGATTGCAATCTACCAGGATGTATAGTGATGTCTGCAATCTACTGGGATGCCCAAATGACTCTGATTTAATCATATGCATATATTATATGGTGACCCTTAATCCTCAATATAATACTGTGAAGAGGTATGGTCCCTTAAACACTGATTACGTCATAAATGTGCAACTGTCATGAAAAAGTTTAGATAAATGTGCAACTCTTGTGAAAAAGTTTAGCACCTGTCTTAGGGTTCTATTGCTGTGACCAAACACCATGACAAAAACACAAGTTGGTGAGGGAAGTGTTGTTTGTGGCTTATATTTCCAGAATCTGGGAAGTCCCTAGAGGAAGTCAGGATAAGAACTCAAGCAATGCAGGAACCTTGAAGCAGAGGCCATAGAGTGGTTCTGCTTACTGACTTGCTCCCCATGGTTTTCTCAATTTTCTCAGGATCACCAGCATAAGATAGCACCACTCACAATGGTCTGTTCCCTTCCCCATCAGATTTAGAACGCTGGAGATCATGGAGGCATTTTCTCATTTGACAGCCTTTTCTCTTCAATGACTCTAACTTGTCAAGTTGACACACAAAAGCAGCCAGTACAATACCCTTACAAAAAGAATACAGTTTGAAAAATATGATCTTTCTTTTTCTGCTATCCCTGTGCCATGCAATGAAACACTATTTCTCCTGTCTGAAAGATGTCCTCACAGAATGCTACTCTGAAAGCAAATAGCAACTCATCAACCATCTAATGTATTTGACACTGAATACTGAAATTCTCAGTTCCCAGAAGCACTTTACTATTTGAAGAATCAAATTTATTCTTTGCCCATAGAAGTTTATATTTAGACAATGAAATCAGGAAGAATGGGATTCCCGTGGATACAATTCAGTAATGCAATACACCAACAGATGCTTTTCCTTGGCAAGCAGGAGAACTATGGATTTCCTTAAAAAATTTATGGGGTCAATATGGACAAGCAGGCATGAATCTTTTGTCTAGTAAAAGGCCCTGAGAAGATCCACAGGAGAAAAAAAAATGGTGTTTCTTAGCAGGACCAAATGCAAAGCCAGTCCACTGCCCAATCATGGTTTAACTCAGCTCTGAATCCAGAGTTCAGTATAGACTGGATAAACATCCAGAAGTAGAATAGGTCCTCTGTAAGGACTATAGTTGTGACACCTGAATAGGATAAGTGTATCCTTGAATCTTCACTCCAGATTCAAGATTCACTGTGGTCTTAGCAGGTCCAAGGTGTGGGCCAGATATACTCTAGATACCATGTACTGCCATACAGTAAGATCCCCTGGTTTCTGTCAAGGAGATCCAGAGGTTTCTTTTGCACCATTCTGAGTGAACCACCTCCCTTGTCAACTCTCATGATGTGTCTGTAGTCTCCCGGATGTGTCTTAATGCTTACCAGAGGGTATGGATTTCTCCCCCTTGATGTACATAGCTAGGTCTCTATAATGGGGTCTCATAGCTTGTAGTCAAAATGAGTAAGAAATATAACATTCAGTGAATGGAAGTATTCAGTTCATGGATGAAGAATTAAAATGGGAATGCATAGGGCTGAAGTGTTAGGGAAGACATGTCTGGCAACATATCTATATGATGTCTCCTTTTTAGACTTAGCCACTTTAATTCTTAGGTTTTTTCACCTTAGTAGAAAGCATTATATGGCTGTCACTGTTGTTCTATATTGCCACCAGGTACCAACCAAGGGACTAGTACATGGTATAAACATCTTTCACATAGAGTGAAAATATATTGTTTGAAGGGTACCTTGTTATATTAACAGAAATATGGGGTTGAAAGGCAGGGAGCTGCATGGATCACACTTTTGAAAACATCCTCACACCTAAGTCTGAGCAGAAAGCTTGTAAAAATACCACATGCCCTTGCTGCCCATGAGAATAATGAATGAACAACACATTGATAGAATTTTTCTGCAAGATGGTCAAAGATCTAGGTAGATAGAGCTCAGGTTCTCCATTTTGATTCACTATATGTGACCTTCCACAATTTCATTTACTCATTCACCCATTAATTCATAATTTGGTTAATTAAACAAATATTAAATAGATGTGGAAGAAATAAGCAAAGATTCTACAAGGTTATAAATAGGTCCTCATCTGAAGCAGTATATAGAAATATGTAAGAAATTGACAGTTCTAGTGAATTCAAGGAAATTCAGAACATTGATGTGGTGGTAATTTGTATAATTCTGAGCTTTGAAAGCTACTGCTAGCATTGAGACTTTCATGATTAGACTGAAAAAAAAGGAGAGGGACTTAGTGATGACCACATCTAAAGGATGTGAAGGACAGTGTAGCTGGTATATAATAGAGCTCTTTTAGCTGGCAAGTAGATGGACTCAACTCTCCAGAGAACCCTCAGAACCATGGTTGACGGTTATCCTGGGTGACTTCAATAGAGTATTAGTATAAAAGCCTGTATGCAACAGGATGCCATGATTTCTCCTTTCTTCTTACAAGAATAGATTGTAATTAAAGATACAGAGTGTATCAAGAATCTGGGTACTACTTTGAAGGCAAAAGTACTCATCCAAAAGTAAAAGAGTCCAATTAACTATGTGAGTTTTATTTTCTTCTTTTTTTAATCATATATATGCAAAAGATCTTTGTAATGTAAAAAGAAAACCATGCCTACCAAGCTCGTATGCCCTCTCAAAACTTTATATGCCCCAGTATAGGGGAAAGCCAGGGCCAAGAAGTGGGAGTGGGTGGGTAGGGGAGCAGGGCGGGGGGAAGGTATAGGTGACTTTTGGGATAGCATTTGAAATGTAAATGAAGAAAGTATCTAATAAAAATGAATATATATATATATATATATATATATATATATATATATATATATATATACTATTAAGTTCATTTTGTGTTGGCCATTAACTTCTGGGCATGGGGCCTGACTTCAAGAGTAACCAATGACAGTCTCTTGAAGAAAACTGAATTTTCTTTTTGTTTATTCTTCACTCATACAAGACATCAAGACCACAACCTCCCCTCCTTCCACCATTCCCAGCCCCCTTATCCTTCCCCTCTCTCCCAGATCCACTGCTCTTCTGTTTACCTTCAGAAAAGAGCAGGCATCCCAGGGATATTAGCTGAAAGTGGCATAAGATGAAATAAATCTAGGTACAAAGTCATATCAAGGCTGGAGTAGGAGGAAAAGGTATCTTAAGAGCAGGTAAAGAGTCAGAGAACCTCTGTTCCCAGTTAGGAGTCCCACAAGCACCCTAAGCTAAACAACAAGAGCATGCAGAGGGCCTAGCACATACTTATGCAGTCTCTATCGTTGCCATTTCAGTCTCTGAGACCCCTATGAGCCATATATAGTTGATTCTGTGGACCACATAATCCTGGTGTCCCTTGGACTCTTGGGGTCCTACCATCTTTTCACCCTTTTTCTGCAGGTGTTCCTGAGCTTCACCTATTGCTGGGTTGCAGGTATTTGCATAGTCTCAACTCAGCTGTCAGAGAAAATATCTTTGATTGCAATTGAGCTGGACACCAATCTATGAATATAGAAGACTATCATTAGGATAAACATTTCATTAACTTTTTTTTTTCTTTTTGTTTGTCATACTTGGTTCTACCCCAGGTGTCTGGGCCATGCAGCTTCCAGTTCCTGGCTGTCCAGGTAGTGTCCAGCAGGAGATCACTGTTATGGCTTGGGCCTCAAGTTAGATCAGTCACTGGCTGGCCACTCCCACAAGCTCTAAATTACCATTGCCCTAGCACTTCTTGCTGTCAGGACAGGATATGGGTGGAAGATTTTGTAGCTGGGTTGTCCCAGTCTCACCACTAGACAAAGCTTTGCTTGGTTACAGAAGATGGAAGTACTGGCTCTGTATCCTCTATTAAGGAGTCCTTGCTAGGGTTACCCTCAGGCTCGAGGAAGTTTCCATTGTATAGGTTTCCAAATCACCTCCTAAATGCTTTCCACACCCCAATTCCAGTCTTCTATCCTAATATTCTTTTCCTCTGTTCTTCCCTACTCGACCTGATCCCTCCTCTTCCTGTCCCTCCCTTCCCCTAGTCCACCCTTAAAATCTACTTGATTTCCCCTTCTGAGGGAGATACATGTGATATCCCTGTAGTCCTCCTTGTCACTGAGCCTCTGTGGGAAGTGGAGTTCAGGAGATGGTGAGGGAGACACAGTCACCTACCAAGAAAACAGATTCCAAAAACCAGCTCTGAGAACAGAACTAATGTATTGTACAGCAGCAAGCATTTGTATACAGCCTCTGAACCAATGGGGAGTCGATGTGAGCTCTGTAGCCATCCATCCCATTGTCACTATGGGGAGGTAACAGCCAGCCAGCACCTGAGGTGATTTCCATGCAGATGAGAGAAGTGGCCACTGAGCTCTTCTGAGCCCCATCTGAGTCTTACTAGTTTTCTGGGATCGATCGGCTCATCTTATGCCACATGGTATGCCAGCAGACATGGGTACTCTTACTATCAGAGTGGTATGGAGTCTCCCTCTCAATCCATCAGACCTCACCCAGGGGTTGCAGCACCCACACCTCCTCCTTTCTTATCTTTTAAAAAGAGGAGCTCTGTAGTTGTGGGTATCTTTGGTTGACTTTAAGGCCATATACTGTGCCATAATATTGCCTGTTGTCATATCAACTATGGTGCAAACCTATCACCTTAAAAACTGAAGTAGGCTGGGAGCAGGCACCATGATGTGGAACAGAGCAAAGACAGGGCTCAATACAGCCAATAACCAAATCAGGAGATGGTTTTGGAAGCAGGACATTGGCACTGATTGTGGGTACCAGGTAAACAATTTTGTGCACGTTTTTCAGGTTACTCATATTGGACTCAACAATATTTAACGCATTAATGTAAAAGCAACATTTTTCCCCTAGCATGATGCAAATGGCCCCATGTTCAGCAGTTATCAAATTCAAGGCACTCCTATTCTGCAGCTCCATTCTAGCCAGAGAGTTCATTTTGTGCTGGAACAACTCTAGGCTTTCCGTCATTGATGTCATGGTCTGGTAAAGTATGTCCCTGCAGACTCCAGCCAGGTGATGGGTCTGAAACGGACCACCACAGAAGCCTCTGTGGACCATGTAGAGAAAGCAAATATGATCCACACTAGCAAGGAAACAAATCTCTCTCTCTCTCTCTCTCTCTCTCTCTCTCTCTCTCTCTCTCTCTTTCTCTCTCTCTCTCTCTCTCATATCATCTCCTCAGGCTCATATAGAAACACCCATGGAAGAACAAGAACTAGGGCCCAATGGAAGGGAAAAGATGCATTCATGTCATGAGGCCCCCATGCCAGAAGAGGAACAGATGTGGTAGACACATTAATTTTGTCACGGTGATGTTAGTAAGACAAGGCCTGTTTACAGTTTTAGCTCCTTTTAAAAAGATAGGGGATACTCCAGCCAAATCAAACAGGGGACTGTCATGTAACTCTGGGTGGATACCTTTTTCAGCTAGGTGGTAAGTTACTGAGGCATTAACTGTCAAGGCTGCCAACACCAGGTGAATGTTGGAGGAACAAATGGAGCACGGGAGACACTGTGAGTAGTGAATAGCAAAAAGACCAACCATACATTGGGTGTATTGGTTCTAGGAGACCATTATGTGAATCTGTTTATGCATCTGCTTTTTTCCTGAGAAAGAACCTTATGGTTTATCTGTTCTGGCTGGTTAGCCTGGATTAAGGACTTGGAAGTACGGCTGGTACCTTTAGGATAACAGCTGTTGGTCTTGTTTATTTTTCCAGTGACCCCTATTCACCATCACTATGACTCATCCCAGGGGTCAGGGACCATAAGTGCATAATTCTCTACTTTTATCATAAAAATCATAAAAAATCTGAACTGCTGATATCCTGACAAAGCAGACTGGATTCTACCCAAAGAACTAGTTCTGAACTGGACCCACATCCCCCTTTGCCATAATAACCTCCTATTTCCACTACGTCTGGTGGGTGGTGGGCTAGAAGGGAGGCATTTCAGTAGACTTATTAAATTAGGGTTAAAAAATATACTCCTACAGGGGTCTCTCTGAGGAGGATGCTGCTCCAGTGTTTATAGGCAAGAATCAAATCAAAGCTTTTAAACAAATATTGTAAAGAGGACCACAATCAGCCTTTCCTGAGGCCTTGTGCCTCTTATATCCCCAGATTTATCTAGTTGATTTTTGAGGGTAGAGTTGGACCTTTATATTATGGCTTGGCCCTGTGGGTTGTATGGAATATCACTCTTATAATTATTAGACCATTCAATGCTGAAGGCCTCAAAGGCAGTTGCTGAGAAGGCAAGGCAGTCTTTAAGGCAAAGGATACTTCTATATAGAACATGACCATGTTGAGAGTTAAAACGGCCAATCAAGCAATGTCTTTAGATTGTGACATGACAAGGTTGGAGTAAGTGTCAACAATTTTATGAACATATTTGAACCTCCCAAAGGAGGAGACAAGTGTCAAGTCCATTTGCCAGAGTAAGTTGGAGTGACTACGATAGGGATTGAACCCTTATGTCTGCTGTGGTAACAGAGGTAGAAGCAGATCATATTAAGTGCAGGAATGGACCATATATTTGCAGGAGGCTTTGGGAATACCAGGAAAGAGCACAGGAAATTTGAGCAAAATTGTGAAATCAAGCATGATTCTCACAACTCTGATCTGATATGGGGGGCAGGGGCAGGGGACAGGGTGGAGACTGCAGCATCAACCAATCTATTGCCTTTGGAGAAAACTCCAGGGAGGCTCTGGTGAGACCAAATGTGTTTAACATAGAATGAGGCCTCTCTTAGTTCCAGCAAGGCTTGCAGCTGAGACATGGTAAAGTGGAATGGGCTCCCATATGGATTAATTACAGCAAAGGGAGAGGCCTTACAATGTTAATGGCATAGTGGCTGTCGTTGAATATAAGAAGAGGAAGCCTGTTATTGACTAGACCAGCACATTAATATGGCCAAGAGTTTACCCACTTTAACCAACCTCTGAAAGGAATGAACATTGGTGTTTTCAGGACACATAGGAGCTTGCAGGATGTAGACAAATTTAGTTTTGGACAAGTCAGTAAATCCAGATGCAGCATGAGCAAGAGGCTCAGATTCTACTTGTCTTTTCTGGTGGCTAGGCATTAGGAGGAATATGAATAGAACTTGTTTTTAGGATAGTGGTTATCTATCCTTCCTGAGAACATAGACAGAAAGAACTGGGAGTCTTTGTTTGCTAGGACAGAGCCAAGGTTGTGAGCTATCGGGAATATGATAATACCCGGATCCTGGTCAAGGATAAATTGGGAGGTGCTTTATAACTTTGATTTCTAAAATAAATAAATTATCCAGGAATGGTGCAATGGTAAGCACCATTGAGTAGGCTATCAATATGTAATCAACAGATGATTGGTCACATGGCCATAGATTGGTTAGATTGCCTTAGGGGTCACAATATGAGTGTCCACATCCACTGGCATACTGCATGACACAAGATCAGAGGATCCTAGAAAACTAGTGAGCCTCAGATTGGGCCCAGAACAGGGTTGTGGCTGCTTTGCCCATCTTTATGGAAGCCTCCCTTGGGTGCTGGGAGCTGAATACCTCTCTATAGTGACAGTGGGATGGATGGCTACCCCAGAGCTTCTGTGGATTCCCCATTAGCCAAAGGCTGTAGAAAAATCTTTGCTGTTGCACAGTACATTAGATTTGCACTCTATGCTGGTATCTAGAGTCTATTTCCTAGTTGACTCCACCTCCTTTACACCCTCCTTGATCTCGATTCCCACAAGCCTGTATGGGTATATGGATTGTGTTATGATTATCCTTTACTTAACAGCCAATATCCATTTAAAATGGAGTACATATATGATGCTTGTTTTGAGTGGTTTTCAATTCAAGACAGCTTTTGGGTTAAGGATAGCGGCATGTGTTCACTTCTCTCAGTACTGGGATTTTAAAGACCTATGTAGGCCCTGTGCATGATTCTACAGTCTTTGTGAGTTCATATGTCTATTGGTTATTTTGTGTTTAGTGAGTCTTGATTCTTATATTGTTTTATATCCTCTGTGGCTCTTACACTCTTCCCACCTCCTCTAAAACTTTTCATGGTAACAAAGCACTGGATCAGATACAAACTTGGACTGTAGTGCCAAAAGGTCAAGACTTTGTAGTACTTGTTATATCTAAGACCTGGACACTGAGGCTTCGCTATTTTAGTGGTGAGGCCTCATTCCATAAAAATGCAGCTCAAACTCGAGAAAGGCAGAGAAGTCTAATTAAACTGAGAATTCTAAGCACAGGTTTCTGACTATTGAGTGCCCTTTGTTCAGTGTATATTCAGTGAAGTTTTATCCCACTTAAAAAATCCAGGCTCTGTCGAAGCACAGTCAATAGAGTTCCTTTCTTATCCCATAGACTTAAACTTCAGAATGTCTCTCATTTCACTAGGTACCTTTATATGTTCAATGCTCTGGATCCCCATTTGGTGCCTGATTCTATGGCACACCAGAGACTGAACTAAATTACATGCCCATATGGTCAAATTTTCAAAAATGTCTGAAGGTGGAAATTTTTCTTTATATGTATGTTTTCCTAACATTTGGCTTTATACCTTCCCACTGGTTCTCTAAAATACAGATTTTCTTTTAGTTTCACAAGCTAAATATTTGTTTCAATGATCTTAAAATAAAATTTAGCAGTAGTCATTGTTCTTTTGCACTTAACTTTATTTTATATCTTATTTTAATGATACAGGATTGTGAAATAGTATTAGAAAATTTGATATAATATACAGTTTGAATTAATAAAATAAAAGTAATTATTAAATTTCTCAATCTTTAAAGAATTTTAGTTAATGCACACCAATTACATGTAGCTTTATGTTTAAATTGTATGCAATGTATGCTAGTCCATCTGGCCAGTATTATGACCCTCACTTCTTTTCAAAGGAGCTGCATGATTTTTCTTGCCTTGGATTCATTTATTTTAATATTTGTTCTAGTTTTTACATAATGCTCTATATTATTAATGCAACTCTTTAATTTTTCCTCATATAAATGTTTATTGTCATAAATTTTCTTGCAAGGATAACTTTACTTTAGTGGCAAACCATTCAAATGGCTTAACTTTATTTTTATTTAGCCGAAATATCTATTTTGATAAGTAATTTCTTTGCACTACAGTTTAGCAAAAATGTGTCATTCATGTTCTATATCTCTGGGAACCTCATAGGTATTTACTATTTTCTTTCATTTATCTCAATTTGAGGGAGGGAACAGACATTGAATGGTTAATTTTCATTGTGAGTTTGAATGTGGTAGAAATTACCTAGGAAACACACTCTTGAATATATCTATTTGGGTGTTTCTAGAGAGATTTTATAGAGCAGGGAAGGCTTGTCCTGATTATGGGTGGCACAGTTCTGTAGGCTGGAGCCATGATCTGAATCAAAAAATATTATTCAAAATCTAAATGAACACTAGAACTCCCTTTTGTTTTCCTTCTGATCTGTGAAAAAAAATTCCCTTTACCATAACTGTAAGCAGTTCATGCTGATGCTGCCAGGCCTTCCATACTATGATATTTCCTTAACTCAAAAGAAAAACAAACAAAAAAAATAACAACAACAACAAAAGCAACAAAATCCTTTGTTTCTTTCAGTTGGTTCATGCCACATATTTGGTCATAGCAATGAGAAAAATAACCATTACAATACACAATAAAATTTAAAAATATAATAATTGATAACATTATATGCTAAATGTTAATTATTTTTAAAATTATCTTGATGAACATTTGGAGTACCCTTAAAATTACATATATATGGTAGTATTTTCTATATATTTGATACTAGTAAACTTTTACATTAATTCCTTAATTGATCACATTGTTTGATACCATGTTTAATAATATTTCATATTCTTCAATATTTGATAATTTTGTGATATTTTGTTCAAGACAAAATGTTAGCAATTTTAAATATTGTTATAATTTTGAATAAATTTCCTTTCTTAATCTTAATTTTGTTAGACTATTCTGAAATGCTGCTTTTAGGTGTCTCTACCTTGAAAATTGCTGTAACTTCTTGGTAATTGTATGCTGCTTTTGTTACATGAAATTCTTCATCTATAATTATGTTTCTTCTTGTGAGATAAATAATATATGTGATTTTATTAATAATTTTTAGGTATTTATTTCATCATTAAATTTTTTTCTCTTTATTAGATATTTTCTTCATTTACATTTCAAATGTTATCCAGAAAATTCCCCTTACCCTCCCGCATCTCTGCCCTGCTCCCCTACCCACCCCCTCCCACATATTGGCCCTGGCGTTCCCCTGTACTGGGGCATATAAAGTCTGTATGACCAAGGGGCCTCTCCTCCCAATGATGGCCAACTAGGCCATCTTCTTCCATATGTGCAGCTAGAGACATGAGCACAGGGGGAACTAGTTAGTTCATGTTATTCTTCCACCTATAA
>LR749502.1:1991353-2001978 GCA_902729485.2 Mus minutoides
CAAATTTTTTGTATCCATTCCTCTGTTGAGGGACATCTGGGTTCTTTCCAGCTTCTGGCTATTATGAATAAGGCTGCTATGAACATAGTGGAACATGTGTCCTTATAACCAGATGGAAACTCTTCTGGATATATGCCAAGTAGAGGTATTGCTGGATCTTCCTGTAGTACTATGTCCAATTTTCTGAGGAACCACCAGATTGATTTCCAGAGTGGTTGGACAAGCTTGCAGTCCCACCAACAGTGGAGGAGTGTTGCCCTTTCTCCACATCCACGCCAGCATCTGCTGTCACTTGATTTTTTGATCTTAGCCATTCTTACTGGTGTGAGGTGGAATCTCAGGGTTGTTTTGATTTGCATTTCCCTGATGATTAAGGATGTTGAACATTTTTTCAGGTGTTTCTCAGCCATTCGGTATTCCTCAGTTGAGAATTCTTTGTTTAACTCTGTGGCCCACTTTTTAATGGGGATATTAAAAAATCATATTATGTTATATTTTTCTCTGTTACTTCTATATGATAATATATAACACCCATCAGGATAAGAATATAGAAAAGTTCTATCATAGTGCTGCTCCTAAACTCCCTTACACAGCACAATGCACATTCAAGTCATTGTGTATCAATAGGTTACCTTTTATGTGTTAACTGCAGATGTCAACTGAATGGCAGCACAATTATTAGTTTTTCTATTTACTGTTGCTAAGTTATGTGGATTTTGATATGAAAGACATGTTAATTTTCATCTCTACATCCATAGAGTAAAGCATCAATTCTTAATATATTGGGATCATAAATGGAATTTTATCTATATTTATGTTTTTCTTATACAATACATTTCAACCACAGCCTCCTCTGCGTCTCCCTTCTCTCCTGGACCCACTGCTGCTATTTCCATTAAGAAAAGAGTAGGAACCTCAGAGATATCAAATAATCACAGAATGTTTTTGATGATAATTAGTTCACCAAACTAGAGGCTGTTGAAATTATCAGTGTTGTTATAGGATTGTTTTAGATTATTTTCTTTAAGACAAAATGTTTTATGGGAATGAAAATAGTTTATATTGCAAGAGTACTTTCTGCTCTTCCAGAGGACCTGAACTTAGACCACAGAGCACTGGGCAGCGGGGGGAGGGGGGGGGGTGGCCAAAAATGATCTGAAACTGTAGCTCTAGAAAATGTAACACAAAGTCAGTCATGAATAGCTACATCAAATTAGGCAAACATTACAGTAATAAATAGAAGGGAGTTTGGGAGCAGTGCTATGATAGAACTTCCTTATCTTGTATATTCACAAATAGACATAAAAGTAAAATGAACTTTAAAATAATTTTGAGTCCTTTATAAATGTTATCTTTATGAGCTTCATTTCATATATGGTAACACTATATTGCTGACACTGCATCCATCGTAGAACATGGAAAAATAAAGCTGATACCAGAATGCTCTATTAATTCACCTACAAATTTCATTTTTCTTAATGTATCAGTAATATTACATTGTGTAAGTATGCAACGTTTACAATATACATTCATCAGTTTATGAACATCTAGACTTTCCATTTTCTAGCTATTGTGAGAAGAGCAGTAGTTAACAGGGATAACAGGTATCTCTAGAGGATGCCGTGGAATTCTTTAGGTGCACACTGAAAGCTGATATATCTGAATCAGGTAATAGATCTATTTTTGTCTCTTGGAAGAACCTCCACACTGATTTCCATAATAGGTGAGTCCACTTTTGCTCCCACCAGCAGTGAGTAAGTATTCGGGTTATTTGTTGTTATTTTGTTTTGTTTCCCTTATTGATTCTGATTATGATGATATAAACACCTCAAAGAAGTTTTAGTTTGCTGTTCCCTGGTGGCTAAGAATGTTGAAAATTTTTAAAAGTGTTTTTCAACTCCATCCTTACTTGTTATATTCAATAAGAGACAGCAGAACGTTCAGCCTTAAATGTTACATCTCTCATAAGGCTTAGTAAAATAGACCATATACAGAAAGGATATCAACACACTACTTCATATATATGTAAACATTTTTTAAGAATTTGAATTTATAAAGATGGGTAACTAAATAGTGATTAAAGCTAGGTGTGGTAAAAGAGTTCTTTAAATTCACCTACATGGAAAGCTATGTTTGTAGTGTTTGTAGGATTAAAAGATCAAGGTTAATTGGAATTTCAAAGTTAGTTCAAGACTACATATCTAAAGCTGACTACTTATTATCTCTTGTGTGTGATAAATATACCCCAAACTGGAGAGGATGGAGGTAGAAAAACTATTTTGAAACACATTTCCCAAATACACAATTGGTTAGAAAAATTTCCTGCATTTATCAATTATATCATATTTTTTATTAGGGAATGAGGATATTGATAGAGTGATTTGTTGAAATGTTTACATAAGTAGTTAGAAAAATTATCTAAATGGAAAATACTGATCAGAACTTGTCCAATAAAACAAATAAAAAACAGTACTTAAGAGAAATCTTAAAGGTATTCTAGAACAAATGTCAAGTGTAAACAGATACACACACAAACATCTACTACAGTTTGTAAAATCAAAATACCTAAATAAAAGCTTATAAACTATAAAGATACACATACTAAAGGTAAAAGGTGAACCAATTAAAACTAACTGAAAAATAACAAAACCCAATACACTTAATATAGTCATTAAAGAAGTTTTTCTATTTCTGTTTGTTTTGTTCAATAAGCTAGAGAAAGGATTAGATATACTATAGAAGGTCTGATAAAATATAAGAGAGATAAAATTAAATTAATTTAATTAATTTAAATTTCTAGAGTTGTAAATTAAAATGTCAGGGAATAAATCCACACTAGATAGGATCCGGAAACAAATTATACACTGTCAAGGAAATGATTTATAAATACAGAAATAAAAGACTATTCCAAATAAACTTCTAAGGGATAGTATAACAAAAATGATCTAAATACTAGTGAATTGCAGAAAAAAATCAAGCAGCCATATATATATATATTTGTTTCATGTGAATGTGTTTGTATGCACTTATGTCTCAGTAACAAATGCAGGTATGTGGATCCTGGATGTCAACCACTAAAACCATCATTAAGAAACCATTAAATATGGGTTTTGAGACAAGGTTTTTCACTAGGATCTGGTGCTCATTAATTAAAGTATGCAATGTCCATCTCACCAGCTTTGAGATTACAAGCAGTTTCCATGAGACTTACATATTTTGTACATTGGTTTTGGAGATTAAACTTATTTCTTGTGCTTTCATGGAGTATATTTTACCATGTAGCAAACCCAGAGGAATGTATTTTAATACAATTAGTTTTGCATATCAAAATCAGCCCATACAATCTTCAAAAATAATAGACTAAATAAAACAGTTATGTGAACATTTCAGCCCACTCAGAAAAAAAAAAGCAGTTGAAAAAGCAACCAACTACTTCTGTTAAAAATGATTTCATGAGTGGACTTTTATAGCTCTTTTCAAGGTATTAATGTAAATACTACGTAAATACTACAACTACATTATAATCAGATGTAAAGAAACATTTTTTTTCTTTTCAACACTATGGATAAATTATGGAGACTCATAAAAATTTTTTAATGATGAGTTAAGGAAAAAGACATAAATAAAAGAATGCAAATAAGATATTGTTATAAATATTTAAATGTAAACAACAAAATTTATAGAGGGTTTATAAGTTGAAATATATAATATGCTAGTGAAATATATCAAAGTATTATAAGAGATGGGAAAATTTATCATATTTATACATTCAAGTCTTAAAAGTGTCAATTCTGCCATTTGCCCTTGAGTTCACTTCACATACATTTTTATTGGCATCCTGGGCTTATTGTAATGTTTATGTAGAATATATATGTAATAAGATAAGTAAAATAATTGAGATAAAAGTGAGTAAGTTTTATAATATCACTAAGGTGCTCAAATGTATCCTATATGTGGTCAAACAATGTGTTTGTGAAAGGCTGCAAAGATCAATGTACCAAAT
Source organism: Mus minutoides (assembly GCA_902729485.2). NCBI lineage: Eukaryota > Metazoa > Chordata > Mammalia > Rodentia > Muridae > Mus > Mus minutoides. The sequence goes on from LR749502.1 coordinate 1,995,357, forward strand.
ACCAATCCCATTCGATGCTCTATATATACAGATTTTTTTTTCAAAGATTTATTTTTTTTTTAATTTATTATACGTAAGTACACTGTAGCTGTCTTCAGACACTCCAGAAGAGGGAGCCAGATCGGATGGTTGTGAGCCACCATGTGGTTGCTGGGATTTGAACTTATCACCTTCGGAAGAGCAGTCGGGTGCTCTTACCCGCTGAGCCATCTCACCAGCCCCCAGATTTTTTTTTAAATGCCACTGTAATTCCACAAAGGAAGAAGAGGCTCTTCAACAAATAATGGTACGATAATTGACAACAAGGCAAAAAAGATGAACCTGTACTTAAATACAGCATTTATGCAAATAAAACACAAACATCATGAATTTAAGTACTGTTAAATAAGTACAGGAAATGTAGGACAAAATATTTGATAATTCTCAAGAAAGTATTCATTGAGTTGAAACTAAATTTGCAATGCATGAAAGCATATTCTGATTAAATAAATGCCATATATATTTTTTTCTCCAAGAATTTTTCTGTTAAGACACTAACAATAAAGCTGGGCAGTGGTGGCGCACGCCTTTAATCCCAGCACTTGTGAGGCAGAAGCAGGCAGATTTCTGAGTTTGAGGCCAGCCTGGTCTACAAAGTGAGTTCCAGGACAGCCAGGGCTACACAGAGGAACCCTGTTTAAAAAAAAAAAAAAAAACAAACTCAGAAAACCAAAAATAACAAAAATGATACTGACAAGATAATGAGCAAAATAAAGGAAAATGTTTGTAGAACACAGAGCCTGCAAAAAAGTATCTAGAATGTATAAAAATTGCTTAAAACTCAAGTGAAAAATCAATTAAATGAGATGAATGAGTATTTTATGTGAGTCCAAACTATTTTCAGTTCAAAAATACAGTAAAAAATGTAGGTTGTAGGTATGTTTTAATAAAGTTTTAATGATAAATTATAACAGAATAAAGCATAAATTGGTCACATGATGGAGGAAGGAAACTTCTTCCAACAATTCTTCAGACCCTCCTGTCAGTTGCAGTTAGTACTAAAGATAAAGTAGTAAACATTTGGCAACCAAGCCATCCTGGTTGGCAACAACCCATTCACAGGCAATCTAAAAGCAATGAGTGGATAAACTGGTTTGTATTAAATGGTAACTTGTACAGTAACCATCATGACAAATATGGTAATTTACCCAGTAGTGCTAATCATCGTTTTCAACATAGCACATTTTTCCCATAGGTGAGTTTTCCAAAATAAAAAATTTGTGTATGAGGGTGTTTTGCATGGAATATTGACCTTGTCTTGTAAAAGTCGTAACTTTTCATTAGTTGATATATGTTTAAGGCCTGGAGTCTTTATATAGGACTGTTGCATGATGTCTGTGTTTATGTATTTTACTTGAAAGTTAATCAGTGATATTTTAGAGGATTGGCAATCACCACTGCCTTCTGAAAAGGCCTCAATTCTATGGATATTCTGGATGTTTTCACAGAGTATTTAAAGGATTATTTGCATTGCATAATGTCATATGATTTCATATACTTTTTTGCCTTATTTCTATTGAATGGAATTAGTCATGATAAATGATACATAGGTGTAGCCAAATGCAACAAGATTAATCAGATTATATGAATAATAAGTATCTTTTCAGTGCAGGAGCCATGCTGGTGGATCGCAGCTGCACCCAGACTCCCAGCCAGGCCATCCCTGCTTGCCTCAGAGCCCTCAGAGATGGCGTGCAGTTCCCTCCCAGGGACTACAGCACCACCCTGGGAGGAACCAGGATCATCTATGACTGGAAATTCCTGATGGAGTGTCGGAATTCATCTGTGACCAAAATACCCCCAAAGGACCTGCCAGCCATTCCTGGGGTCACTAGCCCTACCAGCTATGAGCCTCCCATGCAAGCCAGCGAGAGCCACATGCACAGCAGCCCGGAAGATAAGTGGGCAGGCATTGAAGAGTCAGTTTGAGATGGACATTTAAGGGACCAGCCATAGGATAGGACTCAGTGATGCTTCTGGGGCCCCTGGGACCCTTGAGAGGAGAGCTGCCACAGCAGTCAGGCCTTGTACCAGGCAGACACTGGGTGTGGATCGGCTACCCAGTCCTGCTCTTCACTCAGGGCACCCACTCTGCCTTCCATCCTTTATTTTGTGAACACCAGCACATATCTCCTTGAGCCTCTGTTGGTACTGAGCTGCTATTCCAGGGGAATGACTCTCACCCACACCCTGCCTGCATTGAGAACCAGCAAGGGCATAGAGGACTCTATCAGAATGATCCAGCAATTCTAGCCCCAGCCTCTGGAGAACACCCACCTTTCCTTAGGTTGGGGTACCTGGGAAAGCCACCCTTTTACTTCTTTCCCTGAGAGGAAATAAAAGCCTAATTTCTCTCTCAGCCTGTTTATTCTTTATGTAGAGAAAGGCCAGCAGAAAGAATGAAAACAGGCATCCTAGGGAGGTAAGAGGTTGTGGGGGACCCTCTAGAATGCACCAGATACCTGGAAGGCAAGATACTCTCAGGACTCAAAGGGAGAGACATTAGGTGAAATGCCCAAAAGTAGGGAAAGAGAATTTATAGAGATAACCTCCAGCAGGAAAAGAGGGCATCAAATGAGGAAGGAGGTTGGTCCATAATTATTACAATCTGAAAGAACTACAGGGATGAAATGAAGAGAAGCATGAGGAAAAGAAGGTCCAGTGACAGATCCAAAGTAGGATCCAGCTCAAGGGGATGTCCTAAGCCCCGACACTGTTACTGAGGCTATGAAAGGCCCACAAAAAGGGACCTAGCATGATGTCACTCCTGAAATCCCAACAAGCAGCTGAAAGAGTCAGATGCAGGTATTTGTACACAACCAATGGACAGAAGCTGCTGCCCCCTGTGGTTGAATTAGGGGAAAGCTGGAAGAAGCTGAGGAGTAGGGCGACCCTGTAGGAGGACCAGCAGTCTCAAGTAATCTGGACCTAGAGATCTCTAAAACACTGGACCACCACCCAGGCAGCATATACCAGCTGATATGAGGCCCATGACACATATATAGTAGATAACTGCTGGGTCTGAGTTCAGTCAGTGAAGATGTACCTAACCCTCAAGAGACTGGAGGCACCAGGGAGTTTAGAGTTCAGGTGTGGTAGGGCTTGGGGTTGGCAACATCCTCATAGAGACAGGAGGTGGGGAGGAGGTATAGGAGGTGGAACAGTTGGAGGGTGGCTGGGGGGTGTTAAAATCTGGAGTATAAAAACATAAATAAATAATAAAAAATAAAAATTTAAAAAATGGGTACAGAGCTAAAATAATAATTCACAAAAGAGCAATATTGAATGGCTGAGAAGCACCTAAAGAAAAGTCTAACATCCTTAGTGATCAGGAAAATGCAAATCAAAATGACCATGAGATTCCACCTCACACCAATGAGAATGGCTAAGTTCAAAAACTCAGGTGACAGCAGATGCTGGTGAGGATGTGTAGAACGAGGAGCACTCCTCCAAACTGTACTGCAAGCTGGTACAACTACTCTGGAAATCAGTTTTGCAGTTCCTCAGAATATGGGAAATAGTTCTACCTAAAGTGCCAGCTATACACACTCCTGGTCATATACCTAAAAGTTACTCTACCAGTCACAAGGACATGTGTGTAAGTGGCCACGTTACCGCCTTGCCAGCAAGAACGGACATGGACACCAGAATCCTTCTGCAAGCATCTTTTATTACATCATGTGGAGGAAGAGGGCAAGCCCAAGATGGGTCCCGCTTAAATACACCTCAGGGAGACGTGCGTCATCAGGATTGGCTGACTGCCCATTACCTCAAGTTATGCCCGGGATGGGCGGTGACTTACGTGGCTTTGTAATGAGCGCATGCACACTGAACTTGTTTGCTTGTCCCAGGCTGGGGGTGGTGACAGGATGTTGGCGCCATCTTGGAATAGCAGCGGAACCAGCTCGGGCATGGCTCTCTACATCTCCCCCTTTCTATTTTATTTAAAGGTCTGGCCTAGAGATGAGCAGTACATAGTTGTTGCCAGGATATGGAGTTTAAACCCGATCAAGCCAATACCCTTTTGCCGGGAGTGTCAGTGATCATGGGCTCAATTTTTATGGCATCTTTTCATCCTACCAGGTGCAATGGATCAAGTCCTCTGGGTGCAAGGGCTGAAAAGGAGAAAGGGTGCCACCACGATGTGTCGTCACTAGCCTTACCCGTCACTGGGAAAACTTCTCGCCACTAGGTCCCTGTCTTAGGTTGGTCTAGTGTGCACATTCATGAAATGGCCAGGCAACAACTTCTCTGCAAAATTACTCTAAGGCGAGTGCCAATTTTTAACCTTTATGATTTTAACATGCTGAGCCACATATCGGGAAATGCTCCTTGTTCTAGTGCTGCGAGCGCTTGAGCAATCACCACTTTGTCACGGTTTTGTTGGGTTCTGAACTTGCAAACCACCCAAAACAGAAGCACAACACCACAGCTGAGAGTAACAACTAACAGTACCCCCTCAGAGCTTCCAGGGACTAAACCAACCAGAGTGTACATAGGCTAGTCTGTGCCTCCTGCTACATATGTACCAGAGGACTGCCTGGTCTGGCTTCAGTGGGAGGGGATGCACTTGGTCCTGTGCAGGCTTGATGCTCCAGAGAAGGGGGATGCTAGAAGATTGAGGTGGGAGTAGGTGGGTGGGAGAGCACCCTCTTAGAGGCAAAGAGGAGGGGTAAGAGGTGGGGGGATTATAGAAGGGACATTTTGAAGGGGACATTAGAAATGTAAATAAATAGTTAATGAAAAAGAAAGAAAACCAAAGATAAAAATCAGAAGTAATATCTGATTGTTTTATAATTGTTTTTAAATAACTACCTTGTATTTTTTGTTGAGTATATAAAATATTATTATCTTGTCAATTGTTAATTGACAAGGGAAAGAATGAAATTGGTACTGATTCCTGACACTTGAATATTGCCACATCCAGGGCTGGCATTTAAAATAAGTTCAAAATGATTAAGATTCATTAAAAGTTACGTAGATGTAGGGTTGCAAGATGAGGAACAATGCAATCAACAATGTAAATCCTACATGCTTGTTGTCAATTGTTTGTCTTAAGCACCAGAGGCAAGCTACTGGGAACATACAGTGTTGTGCTGAGTTTTTGACAGCGTAGCTACAAGATATAATTTCTCCCTGACTGTTTATGATAGAGTCTCAACTCTAGATTATCTTTAAGATCATTCTGGCCTCAGCAGGCCCTCCAACACAGGTGGCATGAACACACACACACACACACACACACACACACACACACACAGAGAGAGAGAGAGAGAGAGAGAGAGAGAGAGAAGAGAGAGAATTTTTAAGTCAATGGACACTGAAAAATGCTGATATTGGGACTAATTCAGTTGCAATTTTTGATGTTCCACCAGATGACTATGATATGTTGCAAAATTGCAATGTACTGCTCTAATAAAATAATCTGGACAGATTAAAAATAAAATTAAAAGTATATGTTCTTTTAATAGCTTTGCTATCACGATAGTTAAGTTTGATTTTGTGGTAGCTAAATTTGATCTTTGTAGCATCATCTTAAAATTAGGTATATTTTGTTGGTGTTTATCCTAAATATGATGGCATATATGAGTTATGAAAATTCATTACCTTAGTCAGTAGAGAAACATATGTGTTATGAAAATTTTTGACATTTTTATTAATTTAGTCAAAGAAACACTTTAAAAACTGCTATAAAGAGATAACATTGTCAGAAGATCAATTTGGATGAATGAAATATTATAGAAATTTCTATCTGGGAGAAGGTTGATTTTTCTAGTTAGTAGAAGTCAAAAATAATAAATTCTAGTGATTCAAAGTAGGTTTTATTTACAGATATTGAAGTCTATCTATCTGTTGTCATATAAACTTCTATCAGTAATCAGCAAATGTTTTTTGTAAAGTCAAAACATTCCATATTATACATTATATTTTAAAAAGTAACTGAGTTGAATGCTTTTCTTGCCCCCATAGTTCATAGCATGTAGTAAGTGTTCAATAAATATATATTGACAAATAAATATTGTTCCTTAAATGTTACAACTATAGTAAATCCAACAATAACTGTCCTTTGGTGTTTGAATATTTTCAATGGATATTCTACACTAACATAGTTTCTTATTTATTTTCTCCATGCTAATAACTTTTATGTAAGCTGGTTTATGCCTTTGATAAATATATTAGTCTATGTCATTGAAATCTTGCTTAAAAAGAATCATTCATAGTGAGCTTCCTTGAAATGTAATGCCAGTATAAGATTAGACACAGAATCAGCTTCTGTGATACATTTACATATTGAATGAAAGGAAGTTAGTGGGCACAGTGACTAGAAGTCAAGTCACTGCTAACATTTTAGTGAATTGTTCAGTCACCAGTAAGATTATCCTCATGAATATGAGTTTTCAGTAACTTCAGTGAAGAAAACTTATTTGGAACTACATCAAATTTTCTGTATAAGTCTATTTGGAGGTTTCCTCCTCCTCTTGTTTCTTTCTACTGCACATCTTTAAAGGCCAGGGATCCTTCCCATAATCAGCCACCAAAAAAACCACTATTGCATATGCCAGCAAGATAATGCTGAAAGGGC
>LR749502.1:2002078-2104152 GCA_902729485.2 Mus minutoides
CAGTCAGCTATTAGTTGGAACACAGGACTCCCAAGGAAGGAGCTAGAGAAAGTACCCAAGGAGCTGAAGGGGTCTTCAACCCTATAGGTAGAAGAATAACATGAACTAACTAGTTCCCCCTGCGCTCATGTCTCTAGCTGCATATATGGAAGAAGATGGCCTAGTTGGCCATCATTGGGAGGAGAGGCCCCTTGGTCATGCAGACTTTATATGCCCCAGTACAGGGGAACACCAGGGCCATTATGTGGGAGGGGGTGGGTAGGGGAGCAGGGCGGGGATGGGGGAGGGTATGGGGAACTTTCTGGATAACACTTGAAATGTAAATGAAGAAAATATCTAATAAAGAAAAAAATAATTTTAAAAAAAGTCCTGGATAATTGGTGTTATTTTCCTGCACACCATTAAACCTGTTCAATTGATATGGTTGCTCAGGGTAAACCAGGAATAAGGCAGGAATAATAGTATAATTTGATAGGGGTTACATATTTATGTGCCTTATGAGCTAAAAGCGATTTACATTAAAATTGATGGGGAACAACAAATGGGGTTTTCTATAATATTTTTATTAATTATTTAATAATTTCAAATAATATATTTTTATCATATTCATCTCCATCTCCAACTACATATATAGTATTTTTAAAACCCATCAATTCTGGTTTCATTGGTTTATGTTAGCATGGGGACATACTCTGGAATGTAGTCAATATACCAGAGGTTATACCACTATTTCATTGAGATCACCCATCAATTTTGGCACAATATTTTCACCTCCTAGTCTGCATTTATCTCTGAACCTTTATAGAACATGTGTGATACAGAATCTCATTTTGGTGTGAACATTCCAATAACAATAATTATTTTCATGCTGGAAAATATGGGTCTCTATATTAATTGTTATCTTCTTCAAAGTAGATATTTCTTTGATGATGGATGATCTATACCTACAGCAATAAGTCATTCAGAGTCCATTTAATGCTATGTTCATCTAGCAGAATAATAATGTCACAGAAAAGAAAAATCAAATTGCACAAAATGTTGGGCTGAGATGCTGACATGTGTAAACAAGTGTGTGTGTGTGTGTGTGTGTGTGTGTGTGTGTGTGTGTGTGTGTGTGTATGTTTATTAACACTTAATTTAGAATACCACAAGAAGACCAACAGAATCAGCTAACCTGGACCCTTATAGCTCTCAGAGACTGAGCCATCAGCCAGAGAACACACCAGCTGCTCCTAGGTCGCCTGCATGTATGTAGTAGATGAGCAGCTTGGACTTAATATGGTTCCCCTAACAATTGGATCAGAGGTTATATTTAGCTCTGTTGCCTGCCTGTGGATCCTGTTTTCTTACCTGGACTGCCTTCTTGGGCCTCAGGGGAAGAGGATGTGCCTAGTTAGTCCTGGTGAGTCTAGATGTCCCAGGGTGGGGTGGTACCCAAGGGGGGGGGGTTCTCCTTTTCTAAGGAGAAGGGGAAGGGAAGTTAGTTAGGGATTTGTAAGTGTGGGAGTGGGAAGAGAGGAGGGATGGGGGTATGATGAGTATATAAAATGAATAAACTAAAAAAAACAAAGACAAAATATTTTCCATGACTTTGAAATTAGTTTAATCCTTATTTTTTGCTTGACAGTTTTAGGATGTTCACTAAATTTTATTATATGTTGTTCTTTTGAATTCATTTTTAAATTTCATTTGAAAATTCACTTTAAAAGAAAATCATTACTCTTCATTTATTGCCTAAATTGATTGTTATGTTTCATGTATATTAATACATGAAGTAGTGTATAAGTATGATTTGGATCACTATTATAATTTTGTGAATATTTTACAATGTTATTGCTATGGGTAAATTTGATTTTATTTATATAAATTGAATATATTGACATATATTAACATTTTATTATCTTCAAAATAAACAAAGAATGGAGTTTACAGAATGCATACATTTTATCTCACCATATCAGAGCAAGAAACACTTCTTGGAGTTCATTACTATTTACTTCTACCATAATCAAGGTCTAAGTCACTCTGCTGGCAGATAAATGTAACTAGCTGCTAAAATCATTAGGGACTACCTTTTCAGAAGAAATGCATTACAAGGTGTACCTTTAAGGGCCTATGGTATCTATCCTAGGTTTCATTTGAGAATGAAGGTTAGAAAGGGTTTAACTGAAATCCTTGAACTTTTAAGAATCAATGCACTGCATGAAAGCTTTTTCATATAGTATGCCTATTTTTTCTTGTTCTAGTTTATTTCATATTTGAGATATATAATATTTATTTATCTAATGAAGAGCCAAGCAAAAGTCACCTATATCTGTATTTAAATAATACTATTAGCAATTGTCATCAAAGAGGCTTCACCTAGCATCTGATGGAAACAGATGAAGAGACCAACAGCCATACATTAGGTCGGGTTCAGGGAATCCTGCTAAAGATGGGGAGGATGGATTTTAGGAGCCAGGAATGTCAAGGACATCACAAGAAAACCCATACAGTCAGTAATTCTGGACTTATAGGGTCTTACTGAGACTGAACTGACAATCAGAAATATTACATGGGTCTCTGTATAATGCTATAGTATAATTTGATGCTATGTAGGACACCTAATAGAGTGAGTGGAGGTAGTTTCTGACATTTTTTTTGCCTGAGTTTTGGATCCTTGTCCTCCCACTGGACTGCTAGATTCAGCCTCAATAAGAGAGGAAGTGCCTAATCTTTTGGCAACTTGATATGCTATGTTGGGTTGATATCTCTAGGAGGCCTGCTCTATTCTGAGGAGTAGCAGATGGGGAAGGAGGAGTTTAGAGAGGGGATAGAGGAGGTGGGAGGCAAAAGGAAGAGAGGGAAACTATGGTCAGGATGTAATGTATAGGAGAACAAGTTGATACTGGAAACAGGACTGGAAAGATGATTTGGCAGTTAAAAGTGCTTACTACTCCTCCTGCAGTGTATCTAACTTCAGTTGCCAGCACTTGCATCAGGGGGATGGCCTCATAATCATTTTTAACTGCAGTTCTAGAGGATCTGACTACTTTTACTTGTATAAGTTGTCATCCATATACACATGTGCATACATATATAGAGATACATATGTACATATTCAGCTAAAAGTAAAACAAGATTGAAAGCACTTAAACAGATATCTATGCATTCAACAAAATGTTTTAAACAACTACTATGTAAGACAAAATATGTTTTTACAAACAATGTGATAAAAAAGAACTATTAAATGTGGTCATGAATGAATATTTTAAGGGTTTATTTCTAAGGATAACATTTTTAATGATGGATGTTAGTACTGTTTCTTTGCCAGACAGTCTGCAGCTAGGCATTTTGTCTGCAATTTGTCTTTCTGATCTCATGATTGAATATGAATATTGCTATGCACAAATGCTCAAAGAATATTTATTTACAGGAGGAATTATTAAAATATTTAAAAGAAAATTCTGAATTATAAATGTTGTAACTAACTTCTTTAAATCTCTCCTTTTACTAACAGAGACAATGGTCTCCATATTTCATTACTATCTAAATGTAAACAAATTCACACACATGAAGATCAAGAACTTGTCTTATATTCTCAAGGACATACTGCAGGAACTTCCCTCCATGTTTTTTTTTTTTTTTCTTCAAGTTTTGTACCTTATATAATTCCCCAAGGAGGACTTTATAAGTCCTTTCAGGTTATTTTTTCACCCCATCACACTGTGCTGATTGAAATTAAATATTCAAGAAGCCACTGATTAGAGTTGCAGCCTATCTTTGTCTTCCTTCCTGAGTCTGAATAAGAATGTTGTTTTTTTTTTCTAAGTAGGGCAGATTATCTGTGTGCTTCCAAAGGAGTAAATCCTGAATATGGTCAAGTGTTGCTGAATTCCTGTGGCTTCTTCCGAACTGAAACAATGCTATCTCCCACGAAAAAACGGAAGCTCCTGTCCCCCTCCACACACTTGGGAAGTTTCAAACAGAACATCCTTGGTGCTTATGCAACTGAATCCTTTACAAAAACAACCCTTTGACCTTTTATCTGATGCTCCTTTGTCCTTAAGTGTGAAGCAAGACTCCAAGAAGCTATAGAATGGTTTTCATAGGCACCACAGGAATGATACCTTGGCATCTAAGCGTTTGAAAGAGCCTACAATGTTTGATGTCTGAATCTTTTCTCAATCCCTAAAACATAAAAAAGACTTTTGAAAATCAAAGTAAACATATACAATCTGTGTCTTTATACGTTATATGGATTGTGGAAACTGATGAAGTAGTCAACTAGCAGTGTGTTTTTCACTTAATAAGATGAACACAAAGGAAGAACTAGTTCATAAAGTTGTAAAAATTAAGTTTGTTGATGTAAAGTGCTTAGAAGTGTACATTGCATGGACAAGTGGCGTTTGCATAGAAACTGTCACTTGCTGTTTCATTAACTTTTCATCATTAGATAACTTTTAATGACATTGTTGTCACAACTCAAAAATTATCAAGTATATAACAATAACATAGAGTTTAAATTAATGAATTATTTCTATTAAAATTACTTACAATGAAATACAACCAAGTAAACATTATAAATGGTGCTTAGTGTGTGTTTGAGAAGATATAGGATAACACCCTGCTTCCCAATGACTGCTTCCTAGCCACTGAGGTCAATGTAGGCAAGAAAGAATTTTCCTAAGAAAATGAGATTTTCAGTACCAAATAAATATCTCCACATTTAGCAAAGATCAATGGATTCTTTGTTGCGACGACTATTTCTAAGAAAACAAAGAAAATATATTTTATTTCACTAGGCAAAAAAAGGTTATAGAAATCTAGTTTAAATATAATGGTTTAAAGTTCAAAGTTTCAAGGAATTATAAAAATGAATGTCCTATTCTAAATAGCTATTTCACAAAATAGTGTTGAAAGGCAGAAAAACAAATCTGTAATTGCATAGTTATTGACCTCAAAAAGAAAATGAATAAGATGGAGATTGGAGCTAAAAAACAATATAAAATTTTAAATAATTAATAAGGAAAACCATGTAAAGTTCTTTAAAAATCTTTATTATGTCCTGTTAGTGACAGTTTATGCCATGTAAGACACAGTTTACAGATCATTTTCTCACTAAGAGTTATTGGACAGTCACCACCCTCATTGAAGATGAGAAATTATAATGTTAGGTCAAATGCTCTCCAATTGTAGTGAAACAGGTGCTATTCTAAGCATGTGAAGATCAAGGCATCTCCATGAGGCAGTTGCCCTCATTAGTCAGATTTTGCAGATGGCACAGCCTGAGTCAGACAGGGACAGAGCTTCAGTCTGACCTCTGGTCCTCTGCTTGCTCAGTGTTCTTTCCTCCAGAATTCACCAACAAACTCTTGAAAGGTAACCAGTAGGTAATTCTGCATTGTTACATATTACCATATTAAGAAATCATTGAGTTCAGCTCATGCCATCCAGACATGACAACTTGACAATCATTCCTAGCAAATGTAATTCTATTTTATTTTTAAGTATGTCAAAAAGAATAGATTTTGTGACCTCCCAGAGAAACATCCAGAGTATGAAGTAAAGCCTCTTTTATGGCTCCAGCTTTACTGCCACCTTTTAAGAAAATAAATTGCCATTGTGAGTCTATATAATGCCACTTATTAATGCAAAACAGATCCTAAGGAATCTATGATCAATAGTAAACTATTAAGAAACCATAAGCTTTTATAAATCTGAGATTATCAAAGATCAAAAATCATTTTGGATTTTTAGAAGAAACACCTAAGTCACATATATAAATAACACAGTTAGTGCTCCTCCTACCAGAAAACAAAGCATTTTCACTTTAACCAAATGGTCAGAAAGTTTATAGCCTATGATAGAGCCAAATATGCTTGCTACTTGTTAGTTTAAAAAAATAATGCATATCATCTTTCGTATGATAGAAAAATGTTAAAGAACACTAATTTGTGGTACTGTAAAATTATATAAAATGCAAATGTTAATGAATATAATTAGGATTTAGAAAACATCCATCCCACTTTTTACTACATTTTATTTCTAGGGACACTGAAGTTATAGTAGGAAATGTGTTGTAGAGAGCTATCCTATGACCAAAAAAACTCCAAAACATTTATTCTCTGGACCTTTATATTCATTTAATTTCTATATGCTATTTTTTAGTAAGGAGAAAAATTAAATCAAATAGCTTCTTTCCTCAATCTGCCTTCATCTAGATGAGGAAGATTCTAAGGCATTTGGAGAAGGAGTTTCTTCAGTATTCATGTGAGACCTCACAAGGCTGTAAGGGTTAGCCCAGATCAACAGCTTGAAAAGAGGTTCCTTAGCCAGTCGTACTGCCTTTCCACTTGTGTTTCTTTTTACTGCAAGGAATGGTTTTATCAAACTTCAATTCCATTCATGAATTTTTGCTTTCATGTTTGTGTTTTGAGTGTCACAACCAGATATATACCACTGCCCATTCCAATCACAGAGAGAGTCCCTTTTGCTTTTCTACCAATGGTCTTATAGATCCAAGTATGGTAAGTTTATGCTGTTTCATTACTGGTTTGAATACAGAAATAAATGATGAGAAACAAGTAGAAAAGATTACTGAAATTAAGATATTTTTGGAAATAATAAACATAGTTAGCAAAAGAACAAACCTCAGCAAAAATCAATGCAATAGAATCAAAGTTTTCGCAGAGGGATAAAAAAAATTACCTTGGTGGTAGAGAAGTTGTTGACTACTTTTGGGGTCCTGTGTTCAATTCCAGTACCACAGAGAATAAAAATATATATAAAAATTTAAAAGCCAAGTGTTCACTGATGAAATAGTGACATTGCAGAAAGTAAACAACCACTTTTCAAATCAGTGTGTGATCCCCTTCATAGGGAGTAATTAATGTCTTCTACTATCAACATGCATAAAATTCTGTGGCTGAGGATTTAATATGTTCTAGTGCAGAAGCTATATCTGTTGTTTAGAGAAATGAATATGGTATTTTTGTTGAATTGCCTTTTAAATATTTGTGTCTATACCAATAACTTAGTGCTTCTCAAAGTCTTGGTCAGAGAGTGACAGCTAATTCTGTGATGGTAATTACTACCTAAGGTGATGCTGCTATCTCCCTCCATGCCTGATCCTGCTCCTTTCCCCTCCTGGTCCCTTCTCCCACCCAGGTCCCTCCTTCCCTCTGCCTTCTTTGATTATTGTCTTCCCCCTTCTAAGTAGGGCCAATGCATCCTCACTTTCTTACCTTTGTAAGGTCTGTAAATTGGATAATAAGCATTGTGTATTTTTTGACTAATATCTACTTATCAGTGACTACATACCATGTATTTCCTTTTCCATCTGTTTTACCTCACTCGGGATGATATTTTCTAGTTCCATCTATTTGCCTGCAAAATTCATGACTTTTTGATTTTTAATAGCTGAATAGTATTCCATTATGTAAATGAACTACATTTTCTGTATCTGTTGAGGGACATCTATGTTGTTGGCAGCTTGAAGAACAAATGATGATGGCAAAGGGGAGGGTATACTAAAAGCTTTGTGGATGTATAAAAGGATATGAACATACTTAAAAATGGCCTGTGGTAATAGGTGATTACATAATGAATGTGTATACATTGTTAGACAACTATGAGAGGAGAAACTATGAGTTGAACCCCTTCCCTTTGCCTATGAGAGTGCTTACCCACCTCCATCACACACAAAAAATTAATAGACCAAAACTTTGATACATGTGATAAATTCCAACTTTTCTATTGATGGCTGAAGAAATTGCAGTCTGGGGGGCGGGAAGAGTAACATCATAGGTATTTGAGATCAGACATCCATGTCAGGACTCCTGCCACTCTGTCTCAGTTCTTTATGTGTAATTGTTGTTTTAAGAAGTATAATGCTACTAAGACTTACACAAATCATGCTACAGCCAAGAAGGAACAGAGCCACTTACTCTGCCTTTGTATCCAATGTGAACCCATGAGTGTGTTTACTGCAAATTTAAATTGGACTGTTTAGATTCTCTTTGTTAGACTTTAGAGTTTGCTTTTTTCTTTCTATCTCATTATTAATAATGCTTCAATAGCTACCCCAGGGTCCATAGTGACATTTTTCAGGTTTTATATTACACAATATCTATGGCTTTTCAATAATTTATTCTGTAATGTTAATAATAAGAGCAGAGGTCTTAAAAATTAATGAAGAATAACAAATTGGATAGATAGAATTATCTACTATGGAGTGAGAGTACCAGTATGTATACAAAAAATCTTGATTAGAGTAACTTTTGAAGCAGTTTTACTTGGACATTTGTAAATAGAAGTATGTTACAGTTTCTCAAAAATTTTGGATTACTTCTCTATCATGAAACATGTAATATAATAGAAAGACTTCTTTTTTCTTAAGGAATATCTGATCTTTCTATTCATTAATTTTTTCTTTGAATTTAAAGTGATCTAAATAAAGCCCCCTAATAATATTATAAAATGTCCTCAAGGTTAATGAGTTATGTTTACAGCATTGAAGAAAGACTATTTATTTGGCTGAATAATAAATAATTTATGATACCCATTACATTGTGAAGAAAGCTTTGTAATAAAATAACATGATCTGTGGATATCTATATATTTGGACATGGTGTGTTATACTTAGAAGCAAACATTCTGAGAATGTCAGTAGTTTAAAGTAGGTTAGCACACATTTATATAAATAAACAACTAAAAATATTCAACTTTGTAAGATATCATTCTATTCCAGATACTCTGTTTATATAACACAGAATCAAATACATCTTTCAATGTGTTCTTTCAATGCTATACAGAAATAATCAGTGGCCTAGAGTTGGCCAGATCTAAATCCTTGATAATATTGTCAATGATCTGTTCACAGCTTATACCTACTATTTCATGCCTAATACTGATAGTCAACTGAAGAATTCACCCTATTGGAACCTTGTATGATCCAATGTTATTGGATCATGAAATATGATGAAGTTTCACTGAGAAAAAGGAAAAATGAAATGTGGTGAATTTCTCATCTTTCCCCCTGATTCATTGAGGTTTTTTTAAGGTCTACCATATTTTATCATGAAAAACTGTTGTTTGGTTACACATGACTTCAAAGGGATTACATATTACAATTCTACCCTGTCTAGAAGAGCTGTAAATATTTGGCATACAAAATTGAATGACTATTTCAGGAAGAATGTGAGGAAATGAATACTCAAGTACTATTGAGAATAAGGCAACTTGGAAAATGACTTTTTGATGTAATTTAGCGGATAGACTAAAGCAGTATTTTCCATTTACAAGAGAAGAGTTGTACACATGAACTCACAGTGGACATGTCAGCATGCATGAGTCATGCACAAACTGAAGCCAAACGAAATCCAACCATAGAGAAGGCATGTGGGCATGAAGTCTTTCTCTAGCTGGGAAACTACAGGCAATTAATAGCTGTTGGAGAAAAAAAAAGATAATTTAAGACTGTGGCACATAGTTAAACTCTAACTCTAGCAGATGGCCACACATCCAAGAATATCCAGACATCACAGGTTGCACTTGATTGGTTAAAAACTAACCTGAACAAAGATGTGTATGAGTGAGGAAAGGAGACAGATCTGGGAGGAGTGAGCACAAGGGAGAATATAATCAAAACACATTGCACACAATTTTCAGAGAATTAATTTAAAACAATGCATTCAATAAACTGGATTTCCCATTAGTTTATGGTACCTTATGATATTTGTTATAATCTCTAAATATTGCAAAGGTCTACAATAATCCTAACTTCTGAAAACTATAACAGAAAAGCTGAATACAATTTCAACCTATGTAAAGAGTGAAGGAGATCATTTACTCTACCCACATGATATCTGTCAGTCCAAATAGATAATATATGAAGCCATGAAAAATAATTCTTACTTTTGGATATGCATAAAACTGATTTTGTATAGAATGATTGTATTTCAGTAAGTTTTGAAGCCACACAGTTTACAGAGATATGCAGTAAAGAAAAAGACATAGTTCTTGCTTCTATGGAGATTTTGATTTCATTGTAGCTGCAATGATGGAGGTAGTAGGTAGGGGGACCCTCTAGAATGTACCAGAGATCTGGGAGGTAACAGACTCTCAGGACTCAAAAGGAGGGACCTTAACTGAAATGTCCTACAGTGGAGAGAGGAAACTTAACTAGTCCACTTCCAATAAAAGGACAAAGAATCAAGTGGAGAGATGGGGTTGTCATTCTACAGTCAAAAACTCTGACCCAGAATTGTCCCTGCCTGAAAAAACAGCAGGCATGGAAATGGAGAGGAGCCTGAGGAAAAGAAGGTCCAATGACAGCCCCAAAGTGGGATCCAGCTCAAGGGGAGGCCCCAAGGCCTGACATTATTACTGAGGCTGTGGTGTGCTTACAAACAGGAGCCTATCATGACTGCGTTCTGAGAGGCCCAACAAGCAGCTGAAAGAGTCAGATGCAGATACTTACACCTAACCAATTGACAAAAGCTAATGACTTCTGATGTTGAATTAGGGAAAGGCTGAAAGAAGCTGAGGAGGAGGGCCACTCCATAGGATAACCAAGAGTCTCAACTAACCTGGACCCCTGAAATTTCTCATATCCCAACCAGGATATGAGGCCCCCAATACATATACAGGAGAGGACTGACTGGTATGACCTCAGTCAGAGAAGATGCACCTAACCCTCAAGAGACTTAAGGTGCCAAGGAATGGGGAGGTCTGGTTGTGTGGGGTGGGGTGAGGATATCCTGTTGGACATGAGGGAGGAGAAATGGGATGAGGAACTGTTGGAGGGCAGACTGAAAGGGGAAATAATGACTGGACTTTAAAAAAAGATTTAATAATAATAACAACAATAATAACAACAATTATAAAGGAAAAATTAAAGCATCTGCAAATAATTGAGCAAAATTGTTCAGCAGGTAAAAGCACTGTTGCCAACAGTAAAACCCCAAGTTTGATTTGACAAAAGTCCAGGTTGGTGAACCAATGAATTTTATATCTTTGATTGCATGAAAGTCAATGTTATGGAAAGAATGTTTTTCTTCATGATAACTTACTGGAATATGAGTGAGGGGTTACTTATAGGAGCAGAAATGCTCAAAGACAGAGTTATAGCACCCAAGTCTACCCAAGTATGTGTCACAGCTCATGAAAGATGGAAACCTGACAGCACTGAGTAATTTGCAGCCAGCTCTACAAGTTGGATGTGTCCTTTCCAGGCAGTTCACATGGTCTAAGCCCCTTCAGTTTGTCAGAAAGGGTGTCTTAGGAGACTATACTCGGTACATATACATGAGAAGGAAGAGTCCTAGGGCATCTGATCAGTTTCAGGGGATTACTGAGAATAATGGGCTTTCCTGAAGGATGTAAAGTTTTACCTCCCCTTACAACACCCAGTTTTCTCACACTCTTTTTAACATTTAAGTCTTAATGAGCTTCATTCCAATATGGAAGATTTTATTTTCAGAAGAACCTGAAATACAACAACATCTTAGACCTATTATTCATTAAAAAAAAAAAGTTTGTGTCATAATGTATACCTAACCAAAGTAAAGAAGAAACATGGTAGATGAGAAAGTTTTGTGTCATTTTTTTTTTTTGTGTGTGTGTGTGTGGTATAGCTGGAAAATAAGTCTATGATGAAGAAAGAATAGATAATTTAGGAACAGTATTTTAGGTCTTTTTCTCCCCCAAATTGTTAGGAACCTCTTTCAGAACAGACCTTGCTGCTATGTCACAGGATGAGCTAAGTAGATTTCCAATTATTGCTTTCAAATCTATTGCTTTCATCTCATGGTCTTGATTTCAGGTAAAAAACAAAAACATATATTTGAGATGAAAGAAACACTTTGGACAAAATTCAGTTAATTGGATTTCAGCCTTGCTAAGTTGGAAATTAAGCTCCATAGGAACTGGAGTAAGTTCCTTTGCCCCATATATCATGACATTCAGAGACAATCCCCACCTCCAACTCTCATACTCCTCTCATTACCCCACAAAGCCATGAATTTTATCTTTAAAAAATGAATCATTCATGAAGCCAAATATCTGACTGAGCACAGGGACTCCAATGGAGAAGTTAGGATAAGGAATGAAGGAACTGAAGGGGTTTGCAACCCCATATGAAGAACAAAAATATCAACTAACCAGACCCTCCCCCCAAGCTCCCAGCTACTAAACCACCAAGGAAAGACTACACATGGGGTGGGACCCATGGCTCCAGCTGCATATGTATTAGACAATGGCCTTGTCAATGGGAGGGGAGGCCCTTGGTCCTGTGCAGGCTTCATGTCCCAGTATAGGGGAATACTAGGGTGGTAAGGCAGGAATGGATGGATGAGTGAGTGGAAGAGCATCATTATAGAGGTAGGGGGAGGGGGAATGGGTTGGAGGGTTGGAGAGGGGAAACTGGGAAGGGGGATAACAGTTGAAATTTAAATAAATAAAATATCCGATGAAAATATTTAAAAATTCATCATTAAACAAAAAACCTAGACTAGCGAAATCTCTTCTCAAAAATAAAAGAACCTCTGGTGGAATCACCATGCCTGACCTCAAGCTGTACTACAGAGCAATCATAACAAAAACTGCATGGTACTGGTACAGCAACAGACAGGTAGACCAATGGAATAGGATCGAAGACCCAGAAATGAATCCACACACCTATGGTCACCTGATCTTTGACAAGGGAGCTAAAACTATCCAGTGGAAAAAAGACAGCCTTTTCAACAAATGGTGCTGGCACAACTGGCAGCTATCATGTAGAAGACTGGGAATTGATCCATTCTTATCTCCTTGTACTAAGGTCAAGTCTAAGNACCGGAAGATACTGCAATACCCCTACTGGGCATATATCCAGAAGATATTCCATCTGGTAATAAGGACACATGTTCCACTATGTTCATAGCAGCCTTATTCATAATAGCCAGAAACTGGAAAGAACCCAGATGTCCCTCAACAGAGGAATGGATACAAAAAATTTGGTATATTTACACAATGGAGTACTACTCAGCTATTTAAAACAATAAATATATGAAATTCCTAGGCAAATGGATGGATCTGGAGGCCGTCATCCTGAGTGAAGTAACCCAATCACAAAAGAACTCACATAACATGTACTCACTGATATGTGGATATTAGCCCAGAAACCTAGACCACCCAAAATATAATTTACTAAACACATGAACCTCAAGAAGAAGGAAGATCAAAATGTGGACACGTCACCCCTTCCTAGAATTAAGCACAAAGCACACATTGAAGGAGTTACAGAGATCATGTGTGAAGCTGAATCCAAAGGATGGACCCAATGTCTTTGGTTGCCAGGGATCCATCCCACAATCAGCCACCAATCATAGACACTATAGCATACGCCAGCAAGATAGTGCTGAAAGGGCCCGGATATAGCTGTCTCGTGGGAGACTATACCAATGCCTGGAAAACATGGAGGTGGAAGCTCACAGTCAGATATTAGATGGAACACAGGGTTCCCAAAGAAGGAGCTAGAGAAAGTACCCAAGGAGCTGAAGGAGTCTTCAACCCTATAGGTGGAAGAATAACATGAATTAACTAGTGCCCCCTGAGCTCATGTCTCTAGCTGCATATATAGAAGAGGATGGCCTAGTTGGCCATCATTGGAAAGAGAGGCCTCTTGGTCATGCAGACTTTATATGCCCCAGTTCAGGGGAACACCAGGGCCAAGATGTGGGAGCGGGAGGGTAGGGGAGCAGGGCCGGGAGGGGAGAGGGTATAGGGAACTTTCTGGATAACACTTGAAATGTAAATGAAGAAGTTACCTAATAAATATTGGAAAAAGAAAAAAAAAAGAAAATAGATGCAAACACAAAAAAATAAAAAAAATAAATTAAAAAAAATAAATAAAATTCATCATTAAAGGATCTAGAAAATCTCCTTTTCTATCTTCTTTAATTCATTTGATTTTTAAAACTTTTATTCTATAACTTCTTTACCTCTTTTCTTTTTTAAAGCCACTAATCCCTTTTTTCCTTATGGTTAAAGAAACCATGAAGTTGTTCTCTCTGTACTATTCCTTCCTTGAGGCACAGATCAAATGTCATTTTTGATGTAAATGTTTGCAATTAGTTGTATCTTTTCTCTCCTTTGTTCTTGCACATATGCTCCAGAGCTTTCAAATGAGAACAAACATTTTACATATATTTCTCCATAGACCTTTACTGTAAGATTAGGGGATATCCACCGTCAAGATGGTTTCATTCAGATTTCAATCCTCAGTTTCTATAACAAAGATTTATATATTTTTCTTAAAAGTGATGCACTAATTAGTGAGAACATGAAAATTCTAATCTCCAGAGTTTTAGTTTTACTTAATATAATGTAACAAACTCACAAAGAGAGAAGAAACATCTTACATTTTTTTCTTCAAGTGATAAAATGATGCTTCATCGGTGTACATTTTTTAGGTATTTTTCCTCCATATATAAACTTGGGAATACATTATATTTTATTATACTCCAATATATTTTCATTTCTGGGCTCACATTACTGTCACTTACATCATAACTTTCACATGCATGTGCCTTTCACATGCTTTCTGCACTGAGTTTTTCAGTCATTTGCTTTTTTTTTTCTTTTTAATTTTGCATTGCTTGCTGTGTCATTCTCTCTGATACTGTGAGGTGTTTCAAGCTTCAGACTGAGGGAGTGCTATCTCAGTAGGCAACTTCTGTCTTGTGATACAAAGATATAAGACAAATCTCAATAAACCATGTAAAATAAAATACCTGTGCATAGTGGCACAGGGTTGTCCTCTCAGAGATGGGGAGAGAGAGAAACAGGAAAACACTTGGAGGTTACTGGTCAAGGAGCCTAGTCAGTCAAATGAGAGACTATGCCTCAAATGAAACAGCTGGATGACACCTGAGCTACAATAATTTACATTTTTCTCAGGTCTAAACATGAGCATGCGTGCATGCACACACATGTACACACACATGTACACACACACACACACACACACACACACACACACACACACACTGAGTATTCCAGACTTATCATATATACTTTCCTACGTCAGTGTTAAATCAATCATTTTTTAAATAAACTCTGATACCTTTATCTGAGAATAGTTTTATAATCTTACCTTCTGACTTTTGAAGGAGGGACATGAAGCTAGAGAGAGGCAAAAGGATACAAAACCAATTGTGGTTTAGTGAATTTTGACATGGATAGATTACACATTATGTTTGTACTGGGTTTCAGTGGCAATAAATTGAGAGCAGTCCATGGAGCTGCATGTATAGTTCACCTGCATCATCAACACTGTGGATATATCCTGCACCTTAGCCAAGAATGTTCCTCATGCTTCCGATGTTTGCTTTGCTTCCACTGTTAAGCTCGTGGTTTTGAATCCTTCACATTCACAATGAGCCCAGAGACAATTGAACTTTGAGATAAAGTATTATGGAAAAAAGTAAGTAACCTTTTAAACAGACTATTTGACAAAACAATCATTCAAATAATAGTAATTATATACTTTGCCAGTTGCATGGTGAGTGTAATTAAGGTGACTAAATAGCTACAGTAATTATGATGCCAATTTTAGTTTTAGATATTTCAGCATTGTACAAATTCCAGTTGAAAGACAAACCCTGTCATTTGGGCTGTCTATTGTTTGTGTGTTATTTATAGTTATTTAAATCTTCCCCATTTCACTTACCAAAAGTTATATCAATCTTATACAGCTGTAACATATGCCTTAAATAAATGTTACTGGTAATTATTGTGACAAAAGTTTTTCATTAATACGAAACAGATAAATGTCAAAACTGATCGAGTCATTTTTAGGAATACTTTTCAGTAGTTCACCCTGTTAGTAAGGATTTCCTTCAAGCAATGTTATGAGGCATTATGACTATTAGCAAAAGGAGATTAAAGAAGGACATTATTCATCTTGAAGTGAAATCACCAAAATGAACTTATCCCAATTACACGGAATTAATATATCTTTTCTGTATCTAGAAACAAACATCCAAATGAAAGGCAAATATTCAGTTTAATGAGATGACAAATGAGTTCTCCTGTGCGATTTTCCCCATCTTTTTTGTCATTTTCATTAGCAAAGTATCAGAGAGGTCCCAAGTGCTTTCTTTTTCTTCCTACTTTTCCCCTTTACTTCATATGTGCTTTATTTTCTAATAATGAAAGTCAATGGGCCTTCTGTGTTGAACTTTTATTATATTGTGTGAAGCATAGCCCTAACAAGATCACATTAACAAAGAAAATGAATGTTGCTGTTGTGTAGTATCTCCAGAAAATAAACAAGCAGCCATTTCTGCAAACAATTTTTTTCTGAAAATGGAGTGGCAATGCAAGAGTAATTGCCTTTCAATAAGAAGTGAATGCAGAAGCAAAGGCACTAGGGTCACCAGAAACTAAAGCCATATAAGAGTGGGTCAGGCTATTCACACTGATTGTGTGGTTTAATCAGGCACAGAATATTAAGAGTGCTAGAAATTGAATTTCCACTCAGAGATGGTATGTGGGTTTGTAGATAGACAACTGTCAAGGCTCAGATGTGAGGCTTTCAAGTCTATTTTTACATGCTTAGTAAATTCTAGATATTTGAATGTTGGCTGACTAAATAAGCTTTGGCAGACCTAAAATTTAAATTATTCAGTATGTATTAAAGTTAGGAACATTGATATGTTAGGCAAAACATTGTCGAGATACCTTTTTCACCCTAAAATGTGTGTAGCAGGTGTGTGGGCTCTCTCTCTCTCTCTCTCTCTCTCTCTCTCTGTGTGTGTGTGTGTGTGTGTGTGTGTGTGTGTGTGTGTGTACTGTCTTGGCTAAAATGAACAAAATACCACGACATTCTTGACTTGAAGGCAAATTGCATCAGCAATTATCCAGAAATCAGTGTTTTCTCTTTCAGCCACTTTCATTGTTTGAATTAAATGAACACTTACTAAGTGCTTCAATCTCCCAGAAATATTTAGAGATTCTATACAAGACATCCTACTTTGTAGTACTTTATTTTAGGTAACAATGAATGTGTGTCCACATGATATTATGCAAAAAGAGTTATGTACTTTCACAAATGTTTGAAAATCTGAGGGTATGACAATGAAAAGAAATATTACCATAAGTAATCATAAAATACAATCTGTAAAAAAGAAAAGATTCAATACAAAGTAGGTTTCCATTAAGTAAAATACTTTGAAAAGACATATGCTGATGGTTATCAGCATAAGATTTCAAGAGAAACTGGAGAGCAAATGTTCATTAAATGCAAGATATGAAAAAGAGACAAGATTTGTTGGCACATCAGGAGATAAGATTGATTCTGCCTAGATTCAATGCAATCCCCATCAAAATTCCAACTCAATTCTTCATGGATCTAGAAAAGACAATTAGCAAGTTCATCTGGAATAACAAAAAACCAAGACTAGCGAAAACTCTTCTCAACAATAAAAGAACCACTGGTGGAATCACCATGCCTGACCTCAAGCTGTACTACAGAGCAATCGTAACAAAAACTGCATGGTACTGGTACAGCAACAGACAGGTAGATCAATGGAATAGGATCGAAGACCCAGAAATGAATGCACACACCTATGCTCACCTGATCTTTGACAAGGGAGCTAAAACTATCCAGTGGAAAAAAGACAGCCTTTTCAACAAATGGTGCTGGCACAACTGGCAGCTATCATGTANTGAAGAAAAAAAAAAAAAAAAAAAAAAAAAAAAAAAAAAAAAAAAAAAAAAAAAAAAAAAAAAAATACCAAAAAAAAAAAAAAAAAAAAAAAAAAAAAAAAAAAAAAAAAAAAAAAAAAAAAAAAAAAAGATTGATTCTGCCTATACCACTCTCTGGTACATACCTGAAGTAATCTGAGTCCAAAGAGCATCGAGTTACATGTAAGGTGTAGTGCTACTAAGGTAGCCAAGTGGTATAATGAGCCTAGCTGCTCATTAGCAAAGTAAAGGATAAGAAAAATGTGGCAAATATACACAAGAATATTTTACCTGCTAAAAAAGAATACTACAATAATTTCATTTGAAGAATTATCAGTAGATCTTGAAATAATCCCATTAAGAAAAGTAAGTTTCCACTGAGACCATCCAGATACTACCCTACCCGGAGATCCATCCCATAATCAGCTACTAAACCCAGACACTATTGCATATGCCAGCAAGATTTTGCTGAAAGGACCCTGATATAGCTATCTCAAGAGATGCTATACCAGTACCTAGCAAATACAGAAATGGATCCTCACAGTCATCTATAGAGTGGAACACAAGGACCCCAATTTAGAAGCTAGAGAAAGCACCCACGGAGCTTAAAGGATCTGCAACACTATAGGTAGAACAACAATATGAACTAACCAGTACCCTCAGAGCTTGTGTCTCTAGCTGCATATGTAGTAGAAGATGGCCTAGTTGGCCATCATTGGGAAGAGAGGCCCCTTGGTCATGCAAACTTTATATGCCCCAGTACAGGGGAATACCAGGTCCAAGATGTGGGAGTGGGTGGGCAGGGGAGCAGGGCGGGGGATGAGGAAGGGTTTAGGGGACTTTCGGGATAACATTTGAAATGTAAATGAAGAAAATATCTAATAAAAAATGAAAAAAAGTAATAAAAAATAAAAAAGTAAAAGAAAAGTAAGTTCCAATAATAAAAACATGCTCTCCTCATATTTTGGATCTAGATTTTATAATAAAGGTGATATAACACAAGGCAGATAGTTGATAATAGTGAGGGAACAGGTGGAAGGAGAATGGGGGACAGGACATATTAATCAAAGTACCTGACATAGGTGATTGAGCATATGAAAAGTATAATTTTGTACAGATGAATACATACTAATAATGAAAAAAAATTTCAACATCATGTTGCAGACATTAAATAGCAATAGAAATTTTATAAAAGGCATAATATGTGTAGTTAAATTTCTACTCAGGGTACAAATCTCTATTTTTTCACTAGCCTGTGACATAAAATTTTTATTGTTATTTATTTATTTGTTTATTTATTTATTTATTTATTTATTTTTCTATCTTTCTTTCCTTTTTTCATGGTGGTGCACGCCCTTAATCCCAGCACTCCGGAGGCAGAGGCAGGTGGATTTCTGAATTCGAGGCCAGCCTGGGTCTACAAAGTGAGTTCCAGGACAGCCAGGGCTACACAGAGAAACCCTGTCTCAGAAAAAAAAAAAAAAAAAACAAACCAAACCAAAAAAAGACATGAAATTTTTAAAGGCCTCTTTATCACAATTTGTTTTCAGATGGAAGTCAGTAGTTCATATTTTACTGTTGTGGGTAAAGCTCTAGTGAAATAATGCTTGTTACCTTGCATGAACTAAATGTTCAATAAATAGTAGTTATTATTAATAGCATGGGTATATTAGCTGTGAGTAGAATCTCAGAATCTTAGAACTAGAAAATACAAAATTACTTCTATGATCTGGGTTGCAATCTAAAATGTTTGAATGTATAATAAAATATTACAACAATGGATTTATTTAAAATTATTAATTCCCTGGTGCTCTTGTAAATGTAGTTTAGAAAGTTGAAAATAGAGATTTTACTTTCAGGATAATTTTCAGATTATTTCAGGATTTAAATATTTTTTGAAAACTTATAGATTATTGTAAATTGTGTACTAGTTTCTGGGGGATCCATCCCATAATCAGTCACCAAACTCAGACACTATTGCATAGGACAGCAAGAGTTTGCTGAAGGGATCCTGATATAGCTGTTTCATATGAGGCTATGACAGTGCCTGGCAAATACAGAAGTGGACGCTCACAGTCATCTATATGATGAAACACAGGGCCCACAATGGAGAAGCTAGAGATAGAACCCCAAGAGCATATGAACTAACCAGAACCCCCAGAGCTCATGTCTCTAGCTGCATATGTAGCAGAAAATGGCCTAGTTGGCCATCACTGGAAAGAGAGGCGCCTTGGTATTGTAATCTTTATATGCCCCACTACAGGGCAATGCCAAAGCCAAGAAGTGGGAGTGGGTGGACAGGGTAGCAGGGCGGGGGGAGGGGAGAGGGAACTTTCAGGATAGCATTTGAAATGTAAATTAAGAAAATATCTAATAAAAAATTGAAAAAGAAAAAAAAGAGATTGTTATTATGTCATAGCATTTATATGGATGTGTCATGAAATCCTAATACTATTGCATCCTTGCATTCAGGGACGTGGGTAGCACCATAGATTTAAGTAATGCATTATATGTGAGTCAAACAAATTCACATTCTTTCTTTTTAATGTTTCTTTTTTTTCTTATTGGGGCAGTGTTTCATATATTAAAGGCCTTCCATAAAGTAAATATGCAATTTAGAATGTTAGTAAACTTCCAGTCTTGCCACATCAACCTAAGTATTGGCATTCCAAATATGTGACACCATGCTAGGTTTACACAGTGCTGGGGTTGATCCTGGGTCTTTACGCATATCAGGCAGGAATTCTACCAACCTAACTAAAATACTAGGCTGTGATTAATACATTTTGTAGAAATATTTTTCTAAAAAAATTGTTCTATACTGTTCAAAGTGATATTAAAAGAGAATAAAATAGAGTAGTTCCTTGTATGTTAGTATCATAATTAAATTTCGGTAACTTGACATAAAATCTTCTGAGAAGAGGAAACTTGAGATTGTCAGTGGTGAGACTCAGCAGAGACACAGAAGCATTCCCTAGTAGTCAGCCCACAGCTACCACACATTGTTATGGGGTTCAGAGAGGGCAACAAATCCATGGAATGGAAAAAACAAACAAACAAAAAACTATTAACAAGAAAAAACAGAATGCAACACCTGAAATCACAATTACGCCAAACTCAGGTGCCTAAACAGCAGTGTAAAAACACAGTCACTCCGACCCAAGACAAAAGGCCTCCACCAGAGCCCTGTAAGACAAGTTGAAGCTTAAGAACCATTAGCACACTTATAACACTCACAAAAAATTTTCACTACATTGAGGTATTAAGGGGTAAGTTTAAGTAGAAATTTTTATTATTAGTGATTAGTTTCTGAATAAATTAATCATAGATTACAATTAGTTATCTGATATAACAGCAGATATGTTACTGCCCTTCCTACATGTTTCTCTTACTATTAAATGTGCTCATGTCTACTGGACTCTTCAGTGTCCATGCCAGTAAGAAGGTGTCTGTCCATCAAATCTGGCACCCTGATTTTTCAGCCTAAAAATACCTCTCCCTCCCATATAAACATCTCTGTTGTGGTGGTGTTTCAACAGGAAACAGATCAAGATGATGATCAAATAAAATATCACCCTAATTATTACACCCCTCTTCTCTACAAATGTCATACCTCTCCCTATATACCTTTGTTGCCCAAAGACATTGAAACATCAAACCCATTGATTCCTCCCCAGTGCAAGGAAATGTTGACGAAATCCATCTTCAGTGTACAACCACCCTCCTGTCCTAATCTACTGTTAACCAGAAGTTACATGTTAACCAGAAGTTACACCCCACAACCTTAAGGCAACCCATAACTTTCCTTCCTCTAGTTCTTTCCCCTTGACTTTTTCTCTCCCTCTCCAGAAACCAAATACAACATACAGTGAAACAAAACTAATTTTCACTTAATAGTTTTATTACATTTGAATCAAAAATGCCCAAACATTCTCATACGATGGTGATCTCATTACAAAAAACAAAATAACTACTGATCTCAATTTTGGGGAGAGGATGCAGGACATTCTGCCACTGGGCCAGACCTAGGTGAGAAAATGGCATCATTTGGAATAGGAAATTCTTCATAACCCTCTGCATTCTCCTTTTTTTGACTTTTTTTCTTTTCTTCATTTGAATGGCAATAAAACACCATTATGATATGTTTTCTTTCTTCCTTCTCCTTTTCTAAACTGTCTTCAAGTACCGTTTTTACTCTTTTCACCACTTTCCAGACCTATGAAGACAAGAATATTACATTAATTCTAGGGAAATATAAGAGACTATCTTTATAAAAATGGCTGTGGGTTGAAGAATTATTTTATATCAATAAAGACATGGAAGGAAAGATGGGTAACAACCTGGGGGAACTTGGGTGTGGAGAAGAAGGGAAACATAAGATCGTCTGACCTTCTTACTTCCTTTGCTCTTCCTTGAACAACCGTGAGATCTTTTCTTTTGGCTTCTGGTGTTTTGTCCTCCCTTATTCCTGCTTGTTCTTAATTCACCATCACAGTTGAATTCAGAGAGGGACTGTGAAGTAAAGCCAAGAATCTCTTCCCTAATATCTCGCTCCTTGCTATATGCCATCGCCTCAGTAATGGTCACCAAGCTGTGGCTGAAGTAGCTACATTTAACTTCAATAAGCTGGCCTCTGTATATATATATATATATATATATATATATATATATATATATACCTCCGCAGGTCAATGAGAAGTCACACCCTTTGGCTTTGGTTGGAGAACAAGAATCTCCTTCAGCCAATGACATGTCAGGAATGGTGTGATGCTCACAAAGCCACTCACTTTAACAATTCCATGACAGAATGGGGAGGACAGTTATAATGATTCAAGTTAAAGGATCTGGTTTAAAGGGGAAGTTTTTCTACAATACCACCTAAAATAATTTCAATATGATCATTCAACCTTCTCCTCCTCTTCTATTTAAAAAAAATATTGACCCACATGGTGTAATAAATTCCCCCCTGTCATTTTCCATAACAATCACATTTGCTATTTGTTAATATTGTGTTAGAGTCCTTAAAATATATAGCTTTAGATGTTGTTTTTGAAATGTTTCTGAATATCTGGGTCCACATTTTAGTCACAGTAGAAAGGTAAGTTATCAGACTTCTCTTGATCAATTTTTTCTACCAGGGAGCTATTCAAGGTGTGTGTTATGGAGAAGAAGAGAAACTCTCCAGTCCAGTGCTTCTACCACTAAGTGCCAATTAGCTAAATGTGTAAGTTAGCTTTTTGGATCTTTAGCAGATGCATAGGACTGTACCAGCACACCATGAACATCTACAATTCTAAACACAACCTGGACAGGATTGAGAACTGTATACTCACTAGTAGAGATTAGAACAGTTCCAGAAACCAAAAGGAAGCAAAGCCCACTGATGATAGTGAAAATAGATGAATACCCTGTTCAAATGCCAAGCATGTGATCACAGAAAAGATGGGCACTGCTTGTACCCAGACGTTGTTTCATATATTAAGAGTGATTGTACATTCACCAAAAGTATTAGTCCAATGATGAGAATTTCTGGAGTGAAGATGTCAGATACAGAGAAAAAGGACTGGGCAAATTCTTATGATGGCTAAACAATGATGATGGAGTCAGTTGCCCTCATTGTCCTAAAGTCACAGTAATCACCATATTAGAGTAAATAGGCTATTCAAAGACAGTTGACTTAATTCCCATGGACTGTAAATATATCACCTTGCATGAAAAGACAGACCTTACAAGGATGACAAAGTAAGAAATGATGAGGTGGGGACATTATCTTGAATTATTCTGTTGGAAACAAAGTCCTTATCTTACACTAAAGAATACATAAGAGGTAGAACCAAGGACATGGGTTTTACAACTGAGAATGTTTCATAGAAAATTCAAATTCTCCTTTATGGTTACAAGAAACATCAAGGGATTTGGTAAGTACATTATTTCCTTTTTTATTGTTGGCAGAACTAACTCAAAAGAAGGAAGGATTAGTTTTAATCACAGAATGTTGGAGAGGCCTTATACCTTAGGAGATATAGGCTATTGTTATGTTTCCTGGTGGCTGATCAATAAGTCAAGAATACCCTGAAATTGGAGGAGTTTAAAATATAAGTTGAGTTATCCAGCAGAGGTGAGCAGCTCATTATCCCCTGACCTCCATTGTCTGGCCTTTGGCTCTCCCTGAGTCCATGTAGGAGGACCTCAGTGACCTAAGAACATCCAGATTCTATTCCTTCCCTGTCAATCCCTTGCCTGCCAGATCCACCTGTAACTCAACAAGCAAAAGAGAGATATGAGCTATTATCTGACCTCCATCTTCTGACCCACAGCTCTGGCTCCCTTCCCACAGAGGTCTGCCAGGACCCAGAAACATTCAGGGCTAACTGGGACACAACCAGCAGAAGTAAGCAGCATTTTGTTCCCTGAAATTCACTGTCAGGCCCAGGTTCTGCCTCCCTCCCCTAATAGTCCTGCTGCCAGCACCAGAGACATCCATTGAACACCAGGGACAATCAGATAGCAAAAGGCCACCACAAGAACAAAATCAACAAGAGACAGGGCAGTATGGTACTGCCAGATACTACCTCTCCTACTACAGAAAGTCCTGGATATCCTAACACAGCTAATGGACAAGAAGTTGGCCATAAATCCAATCTTATAATGATGAAAGAGACCTTTCAAGAGGAAAAAAAATAAGTCCCTTAAAGAAATACAGGAAAATACAATGAAACAGGTGAAGGAAATAAATAAAACTGTTCTCAACCTGAAAGTAGAAATAGAATCTTGAAGAAAACAAAAACTGAAGCACTTCTGGAGATGGAAAACCTGGGAAATAGATTAGGAACTACAGATTCAGGCATCATCAGCAGTATGCAAGAAATGGAAGAAAGAAACTCAAATGTAGAAGATATGATTGAAGAAATCAATATTATAGTCAAGGAAAATGTTAAATCAAAAATGTTTCTGAAACAAAACATCCAAAAATCTGAGACATTATGAAAGGACCAAATCTAAGAAAAAAAAAAATGAATAGAAGAAAGAGATTCCCAGCTACAAGACCGAGAAAGTATTTTTCAACAAAATCATAGAAGAAAAATTCCTCAATCTAAAGAAAGACAAATATGCCTATAAACGTAAAAGAAGCTTACAGAGCACCAAATGGATTGGACTAGAAAAGAACATCCTCCTGCAACATAATAATCAAAACATTAAATGTACACAGCAGAGAAAAAATATTAATACCTGCAAGAGAAAAGGGGCAAGTGGCCTATAAATATAGACCTACTAGAATTCACCCAACTTCTCAACAAAGACTCTAAAAGCCAGTAGCAACTAAGTACATCTATTGGATACTCTAAGAGACCAGAGAAGGCAGCTCACACTAACATAAACCCAGAAAAAGTTTCAATCACCATAGATAGAAAAAAACAAGATATTCCAAGACAAAACCAAATTTAAGCAATATATGTCCATACATCCAGCCCTACATAAGATACTAGAAGGAAAACTCCAACCCATGTAGGCTAAGTATATACAAGAAAATATAAGAAAGAAATAATCCCACACCAGAAAAACAAAAGAAAGGACACACACTACCATCATCAATATCAAAATAACAGACCCAAAGAAGCTAAGTAACAGGGAAAGCCCACAGGAGTAAGCTTGAATCTCACTTGGAAGGGGAATAAAATGGACATTGGAAGTAGATAGAGGGAGAGAGCTGGGTGGGAGAAGAAGTAGGCAGGGAACATGAATAAGATTAGGTGTGGTGAGATGAGGAAGAGGGGCTGTGCAACAGAGTGGAAATGGGTGATGAGACCTGAAACAGTGGGGGCTTCAGTGAGTCTATGGCAGTGACCCTATCTGAGACTCCTAGCAACTTGGGAGATTGCAGTGGCCGCCTCCTGTAGCCA
The DNA here is from genome assembly GCA_902729485.2 of Mus minutoides. Lineage (NCBI taxonomy): Eukaryota > Metazoa > Chordata > Mammalia > Rodentia > Muridae > Mus > Mus minutoides. Next base: position 2,027,692 of record LR749502.1, read on the forward strand.
GGAGGACTTCAGTGCAGAGAGTTGGGAGATCAAGCCACTCATAAAATCTTTGACCCATAGTTTGTCTTGTGTATAAGATATGCAGAGATAAACATCGAGCAGAGATTGAATGGATGTTGTGGTGATTTGAATATGCTTTGCCCAGGGAATGGCATTATTAGTAAGTGTGGCTGTGTTGGAGGAAGTGTGTCACTGTTGGGGTGGGCTTTGAGCTTCCTTTGCTCAGGCTTCTCCTAGTGTGGAAGAGACCCTCCTTTTCTTTGCCTTCCAAAGACAGTCTCCTCCTGGCTGTATTAAGATTAAGATGTAGAACCCTCAGCTTCTTCTCCAGCACCATGTCTGCCTTGATGTTGCCATGCTTCTTGTCATGATGATAATGGACTAAACCTCAGAATCTGTAAGCCATGTTATTCTTATGCAATGATTCCTATCCTAGCTTGTTAAAAATAGACTTATTCAGGTACTGTGGCACTTACTCATACAATCAGGTACTTATCTGAGAAATAGAAATTCTTTTTTTTTTTTTTTTGGCTTTTTGAGACAGGGTTTCTCTGTATAGCCCTGGCTGTCCTGGAACTCACTTTGTAGACCAGGCTGGCCTCGAACTCAGAAATCTGCCTGCCTCTGCCTCCAGAGTGCTGGGATTAAAGGCATGGACCACCACGCCCGGCTTGAGAAATAGAAATTCTTAATCCCAGGCATCAGTGTAATTTAAATGGCATAAGAAGATTTATCCAACTTTTCTGTAGTTAAATAATTTTCCTTAAGTTCTTAAATGTAGACTATCAGCCTATCAATTTACTTTAATGAATATTAGTTTTGGTGAAAAATTTGAGATTATAACATATAATGAATTTCATTCAGTTCCAAATTAAAAATAATTTGAAATTTTCCAGTAAAATGAATAGATTTATAATGTGTAATATTAAGTGAAGTTAAACAATCTCAGAAAGAACAAAACACATGTTCTCTCTCATGTGCAGAATCTAATATTATATGCACACATAGAAGCAAATGTACATGTGGGTACAATATAACATGAAAAATTAGAAGCACAAGAAGAACAAGGGTATTTCAAACGATTGAAAGGAGGAGATGGACACAAGCTACAAAAGAGTACTTAAAGCTGATTTTTTATACTTCTAATTTTGTCATAGATTTCTTTTTCATAGTGGATACATATGATTTTCATAAAATACAGTTGATACTGAAAATTCAAAATTTTAATGTGAAACTCTGCAGTTTCCACTCTGAATTTCTATCCTAAATGTATATATAGAAGTTAACCGAGTTGTGTAGATTTTATTTATTTACAAGTTTTTATAGTAAATATAAAATTATAAAATTAAAGGAATTTTGTTTTCCATAATACTGTGTGTGTATTTGGTTTTCTCTATACCTTATGTAATACTGTCATTCTGATACTTACCTTCACCCCATCTGAGCTCTTTTTTTTTAACCTTATTCTTATATTAGACTGTTTAATTCTTGTCTTCATTTAAATGTTGCCAATAATTTTTAACTTTTATTGACTTATATAATACACATTTTGTCTTTTTCTTTCAAACATACACACCTCTTTATCCTTTTTTACTTCTATGGTTTTATTCTGATTTCATAAACAGGCTAAACAGTTTATTTTATTAATATATTGCTGTATGTTACCTAAGAAATATATTTTTAAAAGATTCATCCATCTTCTTTATTTTGTGTTGCAGGCCTGTGAGTGCCATGGCATCCACGTCAAAGGACAAGAAGTTGGAATCTATTTCCTTCTTCTGACATGTGTGATTAGGGATGATATGCAGGCCACCAAATTTAGCAGCAAGTGTCATAATTCTCTGAGCTATTACACAAGTCCTTAAATGTCTGTTGTTTATTTTTTCAGACATATAACTTTTAAAAGCTTTGAGTGGTGAACATATGAAATGATATTCATTTCTGTAAGTTAAGTAATAATTTAGATATAAATTGGGAGGTCTATGGACATGGTCAAGATTTTCAACTGATATTTTCTATTAGAGTGGAGTAGTCTTGATCTTTCTTTTGGGGTCATTCCAAAATGATCATTTGTGGTGAATATGTCCAATGGAAGAATGTGCAGAGTTAAAGAGTTGGGCAATGGATATGAATAAATATCCAACTCTTCTATATACAGGATTCTAGATAATTCTCTGACTTTCAGCCTTGATCCTTATATTACTTTCTACTTTAGTTGGTTCCTCAATATCTAAACCTTTAGAGATGCTAAGTGGCAAATTTATTCACACCATATTGTTGCTCTTGTCTAAAGACATTTTCCTTTCAGCCCTCTGGTTTCTGCTAAATCCCTGTCTCCCTACTGTCCATCATTTCATCAAAGTTCCCTCCCTGTGAGTACTAAAAGTCTCTCACCTCTCAGGTTTCTGGTACATTCTGATGAATCCCCCACCCTCCTTTTTCTAGTGGCTCAATTTCTCCATCTTTTCCTATTTTATTCAAAAATAATTATAAGTATATTGGAGATACTTTTCTCTGTTTTGAAAGTCATTTTTCTTCATGTGGCAGTCCATACCATAGTTTACCCATCACTCATCATGATATCTTTGACATGGTTACTGTGCTACAGGATACACAAGAAATGACAGATGATAGATAAAGACACCATGCCTACCTTGGATGGTCTGTTAATTAACACTTGAACTCAAGTAGCTTCAGGGCAAGGAACTTTGTGAGTGGTTTAGTAAAACAGAAGAAATGAGGTGAATGTTCTATTGAAGTCATCAAAAACTTCCTAGTCTAGATGGACAAACATCTACATTAATAAATTTACATTTAAATTGCACACATATAAACAAAACTATTTTAGTTGTAAATCTATTACTCGATAAGTTAAAATATATTTTAAAAATTATACTTTCATAATAGTAGGTAGTCTTTGAAACATCCCCTGGGGATTGAAATGTGCCTTGTTTCCTTCCTCCATTAATTCACCAAATATTTATAAATCTTTTAATCTGTAGTGCACAAGTTATATTAAAATTAATTAGAGTCTGCCCTTCAGAGCAAGGAATCATTTCCTTTCTTTACATCAAACAACCATAACCACCTTTTGATTTATTAAAGAGGATCTTTCATATTAATGCATTTTTCAGATTATTTCATTTATACATAGTATAAAGGACATCACACTTTACAGAAAATTAAAAAGATTAATTAAATCAAGAGACATTGATTTGTAGATGACAGTGGTTTTCAAATGCAAAAGTGGTAGATAAATGTCCTACAATTTTAAGGATTATGTTCTGTATAATATTGTTCTAGGAACAGAAGTGCATAAAATTACAAAAGGCCTTTTCCGATTCTTTATCTGCCATCTTCGGATGATGATGAGAGCTGGCCTCAGTGCCCCACTACATGGAGAGCTCGGTCTGTAGTCCAACTAACCCAACAATGGACAGCTGTGAATGGGAAGTCCAAGGATCTAGTAGTTGCTCAGTCCCATAAAGTTAGTTGTTTCAGCTGGTATTCTATAGAGGTAGGTTCCAACAGATGTGCTGGCAAGAAAGTGCAAGCAGGCAAAGAAGAGGGACTACTAGGTTTTAAATTATTTTATTTTATTTATTACTTTGACTTTTTTACAGTCCCTTCATTACTGCCTCTTGGTCTGACCTCCCTTATTTCCTCATCCTGTTCATCCTTAGCTCCACGCCCAACCCCACCCCACTCCCTGGGACCTGAAGACACTCAATGTTAGGCTGATCTTCTCTCACTGAGGCCAGATCAGGCAGTCCTCTGCTATATATGTGTCAGGGACCTTGAACCAGCTAGTGTATGCACCTGGTTGGTGGCTCAGTGTCTGAGAGATCTCTGCCAGTCTTCCTATAGTGCTGATGTCCTCCTCATCTTCTTCCAGACTATCCCTAATTCAAACACACGGGACCCCAACTTCAATCCATTGGTTGGGTGTAGGTATCTGCATCTGTCTGGGTCAGTTGCTTATTGGTCCTTTCACATGACAGCCATGCTAAGCTTCTGTCTGTAAGTACACCACTGAATCAGTAACAGTGTCACGTCTTGAGGCCTCCCCTTGAGCTAGATCCAAATTGGGGCCTGTCATTTGACCTCTTTTCTCTCAGGATGTTCTTCATTTTTGTCCTGGCAGTTCCTTTAGATAGGAATAATTCTGGGTCAGGGTTTTTGACTGTGGGATAGCAACCCCATCCCTTCACATAATGCCTTTTCTATTGGAGGTGGACTCTACAAGTTCTCTCTTCCCACTTTGGGCATTTCATCTAAGGTCCCTCCCTTTGAGACCTGAGTGTCTCTTACCTCCAAGGTCTCTGGTGCATTCTAGAACATACAGCCCCTCCTACCTCCAGAGGTTGCCTGTTTCTATTTTTTCTACTGGCCCCTCGGGGCTTCACTCCTGTTCCTCTTCAAAAAACCAGATGACCTTCCTCTTTTCCACTTGCCCTCCCTTCTTTCACCCATTTCCCTCCTTCTCTTTGCTTCCAAAGTGGGATTGAAATATCCTCACTTGGGTCTCTGAAATTGTTAACTCTAGAGAACCAAATATCCATATCAAAAAAAAAATGGGGAACAGAGATAAACAGAGCATTCACAATTGAGCAAACTGGAATGGTGGATTAACATCTAAAGAGGTATTCAACATCCTTAGTCATCAGGGAAATAGAAATCAAAACAACCCTGAGATTCCACCTCACACCATGAAAATGGCTAAGATCAAAAACTCAAGTGACAGCAGATGTTGGCAAGGATGTGGAGAAAGAGAAATATTCCTCCATTGTTGGGATTGTAAGCCAGTATAACAACTCTGGTAATCAGTCTGGCAGTTCCTCAGAAAATTGAACATACCACTATTGAGGACCAAGCTATATGTCTGGGCATATACCCAGAAGATGCTCCAACATGTCATAAGGACACATGTTCCACTATGTTCATAGAATCCTTATTTATAATAGCCAGAAGCTGGAAAGAATCCAGATGTCCTTCAACAGAGGAATGGATACAGAAAATGGGGTACATTTACACAATGGAGTACTACTCAGCTATTAAAAACAATGACTTCATGAAATTAATAGACAAATGGATGGATCTAGAAAATATCATCCTGAGTGAGGTAACTCAGTCACACATGGTATGTACTCACTGATAAATGGATGTTAGGCAAAGAACATGGAATACCTAGGATACAACCCTTAGACCACATGAAGCTCAAGAAGAATGAAGATATATATAGGTGGAACAACAATATGAACTAACCAGTACCCTCAGAGCTCATGTCTCTAGCTGCATATGTAGCAGATGATGGCCTAGTTGGCTGTCATTGGGAAGAGAGGCCTCTTGATCATGCAAACCTTATATGCCCCAGTACAGGGGAAGACCAGGGCCAAGAAATGGGAATGGTGGGTAGGGGAGCAGGGTGGGGTGAGGCTACAGGGAGCTTTTGGGATAGCATTTGAAATGTAAATAAAGAAAATATCTAATAAAAAAGATTTTAAAAAGAGTGAATGCTTCAGTTCTACTTTGAAGAAGGAATATAATCAAGGGAAGTGGAAGTTATAAGGGACTTTGGAGGAGGAGAGGAAAGGGAGGGGAAGATTCAGGTATGGGAAGTGATGGAGGAGATGTACTGAGGGTCAAGAAATTGAACAGGCATATGTAGCGATGGGAGATGGGGAACTTGGGGTAGCAACCACATGCCATGAAAGCAAGTGCCTCCCAGGACTTTACAGCAATGACATTAGCTGATATGCCCCACAAAGGGGAGGGGAAAACCTATAGAGATCATATCCAGAGGTTAGTCTTGGCTCCCCAGTTGAGGGATAGGTTCACCCAACCATTTCCAAAATGTTAACCCAGAATTGCTCCTGTATAAAGGAAATACAGGGACAAAGAGTTGAACAGAGCCTGAAGGAACGGCTATCTACAGACATGCAGACATCAAACCCAGACACTATTGCTGATGGCAAGAAATGCTTGTTGTCAGGAGCCTGACACAGCTCTTTCCTGAGAGGCTCTGCCAAATCCTGACCATTACAGAGTCAGATGGTCTCAGCCAACCTTCAGACTGAGCAAAGAAACTCCAGTGGAGGAGTAAGGGGAAGTACTGAAGGAGCTGAAGGGGCCTTACCTGGCATCAATAGAAGGAGAGGCCCTTGGACCTGTGAAGACTTGATGCCCCAGTGTAGAGGAATGCTAGGCCAGTGAGGTTGAATTTGGTGGTTGGGTGGGAGAACACCACCATAAGGAGCGGGCTAAGGGTAGCATAGAGAGTTTGCAGAGGGGAAACCAGGAACGGGGATAATATTTGAAATGTCAACAAATAAACTATACAATTTTTAAAAGTAGGTTATAGAGCTAAACAGATAACTCACAAGAGATGAGTCTTGAATATTCAAAGTCCTTAGTCATCAGGGAAATGCAAATCAAAAACGACCCTGAGCTTGCACCTTACACAAATCAGAATAGCTAAGGTCAACAACTCAGGTGACAACAGGTTTTGGAGTGGATGTGAAGAAAGAGGATCACTTCTCCTTTCTGATGGAATTGCTAACTAGTATAACCAGCTCAGGAGGAGATCCCAAGGCCTGACACTATTGCTGAGGCCATGAACCACTCACAAAAATAAACCTAGCATGACTGCTCTCTGGAAGACCCAAGAAGCAGCTGAAAGTGTCAGAGACAGATATTTGCCCCCAACCAATGGACAGAAGCAGCTGACCCCTGTTATTGTATTAGGGAAGGCTGAAAGAATCTGAAGAGAATGGTGATCCTATAGGAAGACCAGCAATCTTAATTAATCTGGACCCCTGAGATCTTTTAAATGGCCCCCCAACACACATTCAGTAGAGGACTGCGAGGTCTGTGTTCATTCAGAGATGATGCACCTAACCCTTAAGAGATGGGAGGCCCGAGGGTGTTTAAAGGTCAGGTGGGGTGGGTGGTGGGGGCATCCACGTGGAGTTAGGGTGGGTGGGGAGGAGGTATGGGATGTGGAGCAATCGGAGGGAGGATGGGGTATCAGGGAATGGAATATGTAGTGTGAAAAATGAATTACAAGTACAATTAAATTTTAAAAATCATTTTTCATTGTGTTATCTGTCTTTGAAAAATGTGGTTATGTACATTGTCCTCTGCCTTTCTCTTCATTTTTGTGAGTTTATACTACACCCATTCTTATGTGCCAATATTTTAGTATAATTTTAAGGAAATAGAGAAGTTATGAGTTTAGTTTATTAAAATAAATGGAAGTGCTCTAATAAGTATTTGAAAAAAGTTGATAGCAAACCATGGATGAAGGAATGATGAAGTATTGCAAATATATTAAAATTCTTGTGAATTAAGAGTGATTAAATATTTTGTGCTTTAAATTTATAGTGCTTTTTAAAAAAATTTTATTAGATATTTTCTTAATTTACATTTCAAATGCTATCCTGAAAGTTCCCTCCCCTTCCCCTACCCTGTTCCCATGCCCACCCACTCCCACTTCTTGGACCTGGCATTCCCCTGTATTGGGGAATATAAAGATTACAATACCAAGGGGCCTCTCCTCCCAATGATGGCCGACTAGGCCATCTTCTGCTACATATGCAGCTAGAGACACAAGCTCTGGGCGTACTGGTTAGTTCATATTGTTGTTCCTCTTCTAGGATTGCAAACATCATAAAACTGATTGAAATTAAAATAGTAATTTTTAGTTTAGTAGTATGTATAAGTAAGTAATTGTAAATTACTCTTTCAGAAGAGTATTCATTCATATACATTGGCTTCTGAAATAAGGTTAGTTAAGTCCATTTCCTACTCTTATTTGTCATCCAAACCAAAATTTTGTTAGAGAAAAAAAGGTTGGTGGTAGGCAAGACATTTTTGGGGGAGATAAGAAGACAAAATTTAATAGTTCAAAACTGCCTTCATTACCTTTTCATCTCTGTGATAAATGATTTAAGATAAACCACTTGAAAGAAGAAAGACTCATTTTGTTTATGATTGCAGAAGTTTCAATTCAGGGTGCTCCTCATCCCTTTGTGCCCCCAGCAGGTGGAAGGTGGTTGGAACAAAATTAATTGTACCCAGAAGGCCAAAAAGAAGGGTCATGGCATGTTTAAAATAGCCTTTTCAAGGCCAAATACCTAACTTTTTTCAAGTGTGTTCTACTTCCTGAAGGTTTGGCACACTACCTATGAATACTGCTACCCTGGAATCCTAGCATACAACACAGAAGCTTTACAAAAATACTCCAGCTCCAATCTACAACAGCACGGTCTCCTCAGTGTCACCTGTTAATTGAACTCATACATTCTGATTCTTGAGCTTTTACCTCTAAAACCACTTAAGATCATTTCTAGTTTCAATAATTTTATTTCTGAGATGAGTAGTATTCTCCAAAAAGGAATAAGTAATAAATTAATGAGCAAGAGTAGTTGAATGATTGCAGATAATTACATTAATTTAGAAAATATTATATGGACACTGAACTTTATCTAATATTAATTGAAAATTGGAATATTTTATTAAAGTATTAACATATTTGCAATTCAATTTTGCTACACCGGTACATATTTTTCTATTATAATTAATGTTAAAAATCACTCCTTTCAAAAGCAAAATTAAAAAGTTAAATCTCAATTGCCACATTATTCCATGTAATATATATTTAGCCAAAATTTATGCAACATTTACAGGCTCTAATAAGAGCTATTTGGATCAAATGACTTAATACTATGACAGTTAAACATTTTTTAAAATATCTTTTCATAGGTTTTGCTCCTAGTTAATAATATAATTTGAGTGCTATTATTTTAATTGTATCATATGACTACTTATGGCTCTAAAATAAGAGATGACATTGGTATGATCTGAATATGGAGTTATAATTCATTTGCATAATGAGTTAAATGAGTCTCCCTAGGCTGATAACCATAATCAATTCCTTATCCTGCAACACAGGAATTTCCAGGCAAATATGATAAGAAATGATTATGATCATTGGAACACAAGGCTTTGTTCTTTTGGATGTGGGAAATGTTTTTAGTCATTATGTGAATGATCTCAGACACTCTTAGCAAGAATAAAATTGATTTCTGATAAGTACAGGACAGGATAAAAAGAGAACAAATATTATTGTTTAATACATTTATTGATTCATAAACTGGATTGCTTTTGTCATGTGTAGACTGAGTCTATTACTCGATATAGCTGTGGTCCTAGGAGACTAAGATACATTTCAAACTGGCAACAGTACTTGGCAGCATTATCCAATTAGTATTACTTTTGCAGGTATGAAAGATGCAGAATTTAGGATCTCATGACTCTTTGCTGTTTTACAGAACAGCTGGAAGCAGACAGTGTGTAACTGTTCCAGAATCCCAAATAGGAGGCCCTGAGAGGCTATTTCCTGAAGCTATGAAGGAGATGCCTAAGCTTCAATGGAGTCTCATAGAATGCTGGAAATGCCAGAACTGTCGGATGCCCATAAAACAAAGCTGTAGGTATGGAATGAAGTCAGCCCCAAATAGAGGCTGTATGAGCTGCAGGCTGAATAGCTGGAGGGGTGAGATTACTCAAGCCCTCTGGAGTCAAGATTATTCAATCATGAGCTCTCAAATCTATGCACAGAGCTGTGGAATTTTTTCTTTCTTGGGGGTTTAATCTTACTTTGGTATTATCATTCGTTGATATGCCCCATTCTTTTCTTTTGACAAAGAAATATTTATTCAATGATATTTTATACTAGAAGCACATAGTTGTGTTTTGAATTTGCAGGGCTCATATAGAAGACATGCTTAAGTCTCAAAAGTGTTTCTAGACTTATTCTTTTAAGAGTGTTGAAGTAGATAAATATTAAAATGAGGGAGAGGCTTTTGGTGTCATGCTTCATGAATTTTGAATTATGACGTCATTTCCATGAGATTATGGGGCCTGAGAGTAGATGATCATCATAAAACAATGAATTTGGTGTCAAATTGATAAGGGATAAAGTTTTGATAATTAAAGTTGGTGAATAATTTGACAGCATCTAGGATCTCTTAGGAGACAAGACACTAAGCATGCTCATAAGGTATTATCTAAATTACATTATTTGAGGTAGGCCATCATACCTGTCAGCTGTACCATTCCTTAGGCTGGATTACCAGATCAAATAAAAATACAATACAAACAGATCACTAGCATTCATCACTGTGTTCACTGATTAAGGACGAAATGTAAGCAGCCACCTCATGTTCCAGATGCATGAGTTCACTGCTTTGTCTGACCTCCAACTTTACATGAAAGGAAACCCATCATTACTTATGTTGCTCCTAGTTAGGAATTTTGTCACATAAAAGAGAAACATAAATAATGTATGTAGTTTAATTTAAAGTAATTAATACAGTTTAGAGTGCTTCTTATTTATAATTCTGTTAGATACAAACAAAGTTGAGACTGAAGGATTTCAGAGAGTATAAAGACAGCTCATGAACAAGTTAGTGCATTCTAAGGAATTTGTTCTTTTTGTTGAAAGCAGGGGACACTGACATTTAAAAACACAATATTATAAGATAAGAACTCTTTAGGAAGACAATTCATGGTCTAAATATAAAGACAAGAAGAGGACAAAAAGGGACTAATTGGAGGGGAGAACAACATACATAATGCTTTCTTCCATGCCTGAATCTAGATTTGAATATATTTGTACATGTGTACTTGTGTGAATATGGGTACATATACCGTACATGAAAGAAAAAAGGACAATGGTAGGAAGAATGGAGTCAGTGAGAGAAGAAAAATAAAGACAGGTAAATCAGTAGCATATGAATATGCACAGAAATTTTCTATGTATATATGAGTGTGTAATTATATATAATTAAAATATATGTCATTCTAAGATTCTGTGCTAATATCCACTTATCAGTGGGTGCATATATCACTGTGACTTCTTTTGTGATTGGGTTACCTCACTAAGGATGATATCCTCCAAATACATTCATATGCCCAGGAATTTCATAAATTCATTGTTTTTAATAGCAGCATAGTACTCCATTGTGTAAATGTACCACATTTTCTGTATCCATTCCTCTGTTGAGGGACATCTGAGTTCTTTCAAGCTTCTGGCTATTATAAATAAGGCTGCTATGAACATAGTGGAGCATGTATACTTATTACCAGTTAGAATATCTTCTGGGTATATGCCCAAGAGGGGTATTGCTGGATCCTCAGGTAGTACTATGTCCAATTTTCTGAGGAAATGCCAGACTGACTTCCAGAGTGGTTGTACAAGCTTGCAATCCCACCAGCAATGGAGGAGTGATTCTTTTACTCCACATCCTCGCCAGCATCTACTGTCACCTGAATTTTTGATCTTAGCCATTCTGACTGGTGTGAGATGGAATCTCAGGGTTGTTTTGATTTGCATTTCCCTGATGATTAAGGAAGTTGAACATTTATTCAGGTGCCTCTCAGCCCTTCGGTATTCATCAGTTGAGAATCCTTTGTTTAGCTCTGTACCCCATTTTTTTCATTTTTTATTAGATATTTTCTTAATTTACATTTCAAATGTTATCCCGAAAGTGCCCTCTACCCCCCCCCCGCCCTGCTCCCCTAACCACTCACTCTTACTTTCTTGGTCCTGGTGTTCCCCTGTATTGGGGCATATAAAGTTTGCAATACAAAGGGGCCTTTCTTCCCAATGATGGCCACCTAGGCCATCTTCTGCTACATATGCAGCTAGAGACATGTGTTCTGGGGGTTCTGGTTAGTTCATATTGTTGTTCAGCCTATAAGGTTGCAGACCCCTTCAGCTCCTGTGGTACTTTCTCTAGCTTCTCCATTAGGAGCTCTGTGTTCCATCCTATAGATGACTGTGAGCATCCACTTCTGTATTTGCCAGGCACTGGCATAGCCTCCCAAGAGACAGCTATGTTAGGGTCCCTTCAGCAAACTCTTGCTGTCTTATGCAATAGTGCCTGAGTTTGGTGACTGATTATGGGATGGGTCCCAGGGTGGGGTAGTCTCTGGATAGTCAATCCTTTCATCTTAGCTGGAAACTTTTTCTCTGTAACTCCTTTCATCGGTGTTTTGTTCCCTATTCTAAGGAGGAATGAAGTATCCATAAGCTGGTCTTCCTTCTTGATTTTCTTGTGTTTTGCAAATTGTATCTTGGGTATTCTAAGTTTCTGGGCTAATATCCACTTATCAGTGAGTACATATCTAATGACTTCTTTTGTGATTGGGTGTCCTCACTAAGGATGATATCCTCCAGATACATCCATTTGCCCAAGAATTTCATAAATTCATGGTTTTTAATAGCAGAGTAGTACTCCATTGTTTATACCACATTTTCTGTATCCATTCCTCTGTTGAGGGACATCTGGGTTCTTTCCAGCGTCTGGCTATTATAAATAAGGCTGCTATGAACATAATGGAGCATGTGTACTTTTTACCAGTTGGAACATCTTCTGGGCCCAGGAGAGGTATTGCTGGATCCTTTGGTAGTACTATGTCCAATTTTCTGAGGAACCGCCAGACTGACTTCCAGAGTGGTTGTATAAGCTTGCAATCCCACCAGCAATGGAGGAACATTCCTCTTTCTCCACACCCTCGACAGCATCTACTGTCACCTGAATTTTTGATCTTAGCCATTCTGACTGCTATGATGTGGATCTCAGGGTCATTTTGAATTGCATTTCTCTGATCACAAAGGACTTTATACATTTTTTTTAGTTGCTTCTCAGCCATTAGAGATTCCTCTGTTGTGAATTCTCGGGTTAGTGCTGTATGACATTTTTTATTTGGGTTCATGGGTTTTTGATAGTTAGCTTCTTTTTTTTAATTTTGCTTTTTTATTAGATATTTTCTTTATTTATATTTCAAATGCTATCCCGATAGTCCCCTATACCTGCCCTGCCCTACTCCCCTACCCACCCACTCCCACTTCTTGGTCCTGGCATTCCCCTGTACTGGGGCATATAAAGTTAGCTTCTTGAGTTCTTTATATATTTTGGATATTAGCCCTCTATCAGATGTTGGAGTTAGTGAAGATTTTTTTTTTTTTTCTAATCTGTAGGTTGCCAATTTGTCTTATTGCTATGTTCTTTGCCTTACAGAACCTTTCCAGTTTCACAAGGTCCCATTAATGAAATCTTGATCTTATAGGATGAGTCATTGGAGTTCTGTTTAGGAAATTTCCCCCTGTGCCAATGAGTTCAAGACTCTTTCCTACTTTCTCTTCTATGAGATTCAGTGTATCTAGTTTTAATGTGGAGGTCCTTGATCCACTTAGACTTGAGCTTTATGCAAGGTGGCAAATAGGGGTCTATTTTCATTTTTCTACATACAGACAGCCAGTTCACCTACAGCAGGGAGAGAAGGCATCAAGTGAGGGACAGGGTTGCCATCTCAGTCAAAACTCTGACCCATATTTGTTCCTGTCTGAAAGAACTGCAGGGATGGAAATGGAGAGGAGCCTGAGGAAATGAAGATCCAGTGACAGGCCCAAAGTGGGATCCAGCTCAAGGGGAGGTCCCAAGGCCTGACACTATTACTGAGGCTATGGGGCGTTCACAAAAAGGGACCTATCCTGACTGCCCTCTGGAAGACCCAACAAGGACCAGAGTCAAATGCAGATATTTGCTCCCAACCAGTGAACAGAAGCTGCTGACCCCTGTTAAAAGGGGAAGGCTGGAAGAAGCTGAGCAGGAGGGCAACCCTGTAGGATGACAAGCAGTCTCAATTAACCTGGACCACCATTGAGGCAGCAGCATATACCAGCTGATATGAGGCCCCCAACACATATACAACAGAGGACTGCCTGTTCTGGGTTCATTTAGAAAAGATGTACCTACCCCTCAAGGCACTAGGGTCCCCAGGGTGCTTAGAAGGGTTTATTTGAGTGGGTGGTGACAACATCCTCATGGAGACAGGGGATTGGAAGGAGATATGGGATGTGTAACAGTCAGAGGGTGGAATTGGGGAGTGGGGAATAAAATCTGGAGTGAAGAAAGAAAGAAAGAAAGAAAGAAAGAAAGAAAGAGAGAGAGAGAGAGAGAGAGAGAGAGAGAGAGAGAAAGAAAGAAAGAAAGAAAGAAAGAAAGAAAGAAAGAAAGAAAGAAAGAAAGGAAGAAAGGAAGAAAGGAAGAAAGGAAGAAAGGAAGAAAGGAAGGAAGAAATGTATCATGGTAAAATTTCTCTCTGTGTGTATGTATAGGTAACTGACATCTTTGTTTATCATCATATCACTTCATAATATATTTCTACCTTTATCTGTTATGAATACAATACTTGGTGTGACTATGGGAAAACTTTTTTTAAAATTTTCTATGTTTATCTTGTTATGTTGGCAAATGAGAATATTCTAATGTTTTGCCCAGAATTAGCTTTTGTTCTGTTTTCTAATAATAAAAAAAAAAAAAAAAAACTTATGCAAAGTGTCAGGGGAATTCTTATGGGATTTTTATAGCATGGGAGAATGGGGCATTTACTCCAATGGCACTCTAAAGTAAATCTTTTTGAACAGGAAATTGGAAATACCTCCCAAAAGAAGAATGTTCTTTCATGGCTAAATGTCATATCACAAACTGGTTTCTTATCTTTTATTCCCTTATATTCCCACGACAGCAATATTGGAAAGATTTTGAAGGTAGATTTTGTTCTGGAGAACAAAGACAAAATTATGAGTTAGGATAGTTGTGATAAGGTAGATACTGAAAAAGTCTCAAAGTATGACTTTTATTTCAGATGTAACTCCTAATACATGCTTTTACTATAACTGATAATTTAGAAATGCTCAACTTAAATTTAAGTACACACTACTGAAATTATTTTCTTAGAGGCTCCCACAGGAAGCTAATTAGCAATTTTGTTTTAAAAAATAATTTACTGATATCCTTTTAAATTTTCAATAGATAAATAATATCTATGCATATTTATGAAATATAATGTGGTATTGTAATCTATGTATATATTATAGAAAATTCAATACAGCTAAGTAAAACACACATAGGCACAATATCATCAGCATATCATCATCATCATCGTCATCATCATCATCATCATCATCATCATTTCACCAATTTATCACTTTGGTAAGAATGTTAGTTTTTGCAAGATTCCTAACAATGGGAATAAGGGAATAAGGGAATAAGGGAATAAGGGAATAAGGGAATAAGGGAATAAGTCTCTCTCTGACTCTTTTGCCTCTTCTTGAGACCCATTTTTTCTTATTGGGATATAAATTCTTGAGCCTTGCATTGTTTGTTCTATTTGGCTGTCTTCACTTAGAGGGCTAAACTTTTCTGAAGAGGAAACTGAGGGGAGTCATCTTGGCAAGAGGAGATGTGGCTGGTCTAGGCTAGGAAGAGTGGTGAGAGGGGAAACTGAGTTTGGGATACAGTGTATTGAGAGAAAAATCTATTTTCAATAAAGAAGAATGTTAAAATATAGATTTGAAGTTTACAATCTAGAAATATATTTTTATTGTTGATTTTACACAGTACAATTAGTCAGTCATAAGGTGGTTATGTTTTTTAGCTGAAAATAACTATGTTCTTCAGAAAAATCTCATTTGCCACATCACTATATACCTCAGCCTTTATAAAACTACTTTTATGCTCACAATCTCATTGAGTTCAACCTATTCAAAGTTACATATTAGTTAAGTCATGGATTATTTGTCTTTTATTCCTGATGTATTTAATTTAGCGTAATGGTGTCTAATGTCATACAACTTCTTAGGAATGACATATTTTATGTTCTATAGTATTCATATATATCTGAAAATATATGGTATATATGTACTTACATGAATTTTACCATAATTTCTTTATATATTTTATTTGTTTAGTAACAAACATGTTCACTTCTATATTTTGGCACTAAAGAATAATACTAAAATGAACGGGGAAAGGATCTAAAAAAAGTCCTATTTCTAGTTTAGGAGCTACTGGTAATTGACAGCCAGTGGGGTGCAGAGGGAGTTGCTTTCAGGGATGATGCACCTGATAGGCTGCTAGTTCTCACATAGACAGCCCTACATCCATGCACATAATTTTCTGCCACTTATTTTAAAAGTCCAAGCTTGTACAGTCCCCTAAATGGTATAATGATACCATTTAATAAAAAATAAGTTTTTAAATATTTTGTTGACAACCATCTACAATTCAGGAAGGATAGCAATAGCTACAGTTTTAAATTTGAACATATCATATACAGTTCTTCTTTAAAGAGTAAAACAGACATGTCTTCAACTTCTACGAATTTACTGCCTAGAAGAAGATACAAATAAGCATACCAAAGCATGACAACTGCTATGATGAGGGAAGAAAAAATATAATAGCACACAGATAAAGAAAATATCTATTAAAGAAAAGATAATAATAATAAGAAGAAGCATTCTTAACCCAGGGACTACAAGCAATACGTTTAAAGGCAACAGGACAGATAAAATGAGATCAGATGTAGAGGATGATATTAAGGTATATAGTTTAGAAGAGTTTGTTCCAGGCAGATAGCAATTCTTTTTGAAACAGCTTATTTCATTTTAAAATGTCCTCTATAATGAAGTTAAGCCACAATTCATGAAATTATTCTATAAATTCAGGGTAAAATATGCCATGCATATTAAGAATATGTACCTCTCCCATATCCCTCTACAAACATAAATTAAAACTTGTTGAAATATTTGAAATATATTTCAAATACTGAGTGCTTCTTTACTTTATTCACGTAAGTTACTAGTACAATCAAGCTATTGTTTTAAATTAGTACATTCACCCCATACTCAAGGCCCTTTTCTCCATATAATTCTGTTAAATAATTTTTTTGCAGTACTTTGAATGAAATCTTGGGATTTGTATGGGCTAGGTCATGCTGCATGACTAAACTATGCTCTAGTCCTCATTCTCTAACACTAATAGATATAATAATTAATATTTTAAATATTTAGTATTTCATTATTCTAATTGATATATTATATTTCAATTTTTTCTGCTGAGTGGACACCTGGTCATTTTTGTTAACTTTTAAAAACTATAAATAACGGCTTAATAAACTTCCATACAAATGAATTATTTGTTGCTGTTATTTGTGGACATTAAGCACTAAGAATAGAATTCCATAATTGGTGAAGTTTTAAGAATTCATGGAAAACATCTGATTAAGATGGATATACATTTACATTTGATCCTTGGGACAATAACTTCATTTGTTTCAGCTATGGTTCTATTGTCTACAAACTGTGGAAACTATTATATCATGTCTCAAAATTAAACAAGTTAATTTAATAATGTATATACTAAAGTGGCTATAATATAAAAAATACTACTGAAAAAGGGCTACTATTTCTATGGCCAGAAATGATGCTAGGAACAATTGGTAAGGCTAATGATTGTAGTTCTATGAATAAAAGAATATTGTAGATTATACCATTGTGGTAAACATAAATATATGTCAGTGTATCAACTCAAGAAAATTATTCAGAGGTTGAGGATCCCATTAGTATAGCATGTGTTAACATGTGTAAACATGGATTTACTATCTAGCACTTCAAAAAGTTAAAAGAATTATTTCATTTGTATTAGTGAGACTTGTTCATGAATTAATTCAATGCAATCATAAGAGAATGTGAGGTTGTTAGATAGTTTTAAAGATTTTATCTCTAGTGAAGGAAGAAAAACCACATATATAAGCATGAACATATTCCTTACATATGTACCTAGCAAAAGCAAATTCTTCTGTATTATAATAGCCTAATAACAACCCTTGCTTATAAAGTATGGATTCTGTAGGAATTTAATGAGTTAATGTTTTATTTTTGAAATAGAGAAGTATGCTGAGCTCTGCTAACTTGGTGACCCCCTTTCTCTTATCTTGCAAAGGTAAATGCTTGCAAAATCCTGCCTTAAGAAATGATTAGCTCTGCCATCTAGTCAAAAGTTAAGCCACAGATGCTGTTTGTTAAGGATGGAATGTTTGAACTGATACCTGCAATGTTTGTTCCTGCACTCATCTCTACCCTTGATGGAAATTTTCCTTAGAGGGCATGGAACTCAACAACCTCCCTTATATAATCAAGTACACAGGGGGTTCAACACTAATATCTATCTCTCTGTAAGAAAGTATAGGCAAAGGCTGGATTTTTACAAAGCATTAGCTAGGATTCAAGCACACATTAATAAAAGTGAGATCGACCATCAAGTGTCTGCTTGTTCTTTACTAGTTTCTATGATTCTATAACATTCTAAATGAGAAGTATATAATTGACAATTTTAGAATTGGGAAAGACTAGAGAAAAGGGACTCCAGTATGCATCAAATTGGCACCAAGAACAAAGGTCAAATTTGCTCAAACATCAGTTTATTGAGTTTCCTTATAAAGCATAAGTGAATGATTACTTTGAGAGCATGGGTTACCCCCAAACAAATATATAATGGCAAAGTCTCTCTCCACATGATATAGATGATGGCCATATAGAAGATACATGCTATATAGTCCTGACTTTACTCCATCTCCCAATTCCTACGTGGTTTAACATCTCTCAAGATCACTTGCAGTTGGAAAGAAAGTAACAAAATAAAGCTGGGAACTTAGTCAGGAATCTCCCAACACCTTTCCTCCATCTACTGAGGAGTACTAATAGTTTCCCAATTGTTAAATATGCCTGGCTACAACTGTACTGTTCTGCTCTAGTTGCTGTGGCTACAAAGCAAAGTTCAGAATGACTACATATAACTTCAGGAGGGGAAAATACTATGTAACAAGAACTTACTTTGAACATGTTTGTGTGGATAATTTTAGACAGTGAAGCAGAGATGTCCACTAGACAATTGGAAATACAAGCTTCTTGTTGAAAGAAACACTTGCTGAGTTATAAATGTAAAAGCCTTCTATGTATAAATTATGCATATGACTGTGAAGTTAGGCAAGAATACCAAGAGATTAGAAAGAGGAGGGTACAGTGACTGATCCACAGGCCTTGCCAGCATTTCTGTGTGGGTATTTAAAAAGAAACCAGAAAAAGTGATTGTGGGTAAGATAGGAAGAAAGCCAGGTAACAATGGTGTCACAGAAACCTTGGGAAGAAAATGAATAATTTACTTTGAAGTTCAAGCCTGAATGCCTTCAGTATACACCTTTGTTGATTCCTTGAGACCTTCATGCATTTAATTTTGATCATTTTCATTCTCCTCTTACCAGGATCCTCTCCAGACCTCTTACCCTACTGCCTACCAAATATCCTCACTGCCCCTCACATACACACGTTCTCTCTCTCTCTCTCTCTCTCTCTCTCTCTCTCTCTCTCTCTCTCTCACACACACACACACACACACACACACACAAACACACATACACACAAAACCAAAAAACCACACACACACATACTGTGAAATGCATTCTAGTGTGATATTTCATAGTTATCATACCATTATTTGATCAAATAGCGAAACCTATCACCTTTTCTCACCATCTTATCAGACATAAATGGGACTTTTTTCTCACCTTTTCTTCTTTGTTAAGATTTTTATCTAACTAGAACTTTTTTTACTTCCTTTGCATACTGTCACAATTGCTGTAAGTTCATATATGCAGTGGCTTTATTGTGTCTAGAAACACAGCTTCGTTGAAGCTCTCTGGCACCTCTGGCTTCACCCTATCATCTGCATAGGTAACTGAGTTTGAAGGGGAAGTGTTTGATAAAGATATCCTATTTACACTAGTGTTCAATAGTGTCTCACTTTAACCATTGTCCTGTTGTTATTCCGTGTGTTAACCACCATCTACTGCAAATAAGCTATGCTGTTGACTATCAAATGATGTGCTAAACAATGGGTATAGCAATAAGTCAATCAGTGTCACTGTAATGCTAAGTCTGTTTAGTAGACAATTGGTTATAGGATTTGCCCTAGATACCATGACATGTCTAGACACAGGATCTTGACCTTATGGACAATTTCAGTTAGGGATGTCCTCTCATAAAATGAGGCTTTAATTCAATAAAATGGTAGTTGATTACTCCCATCACATTTGTGCCCCTTTTGGACCAGTGGGCACATCTTCCCATGCAGGCCATTATTGTAGTTTGCAATCCTCACTTCTAAGTAGATTAATGATTTTTTTTCCTCCTCCAGCAGCATGCATAGCATCTTTCCAAAATATGAATGTTTGCCAGCAATGATGAAGCTTCCAGTTCAATATCACCTAGATTTCTGTGTTTTATATCTTGAGGATATGGTATCTTCAGCAATAAGGTTGCACAGTCAGTTTGTGTAGGGTAACCAATGATATTGGCAATAATGTAATGTTTGTGGAGGGGAACTGATAGAACTGTATTGAACAACAACTCAAATGAGGTAACCCATCTCTGGTACTGGTTTGTTGTTGTTGTTTGTTTTGTTTTGGGGTGTTTTGTTTTGTTTTGTTGTTAGTGACGTTTTATGGGGCAGTTATGTTGTCTGGTTATGATATTATTTGTAGCAATATAAGATTACTACATTTAAGCTTTTAATATGGGTCTGAATTTAGAAAGCTTTTATAGTTGAACTTTTCCATATGGCTTTTTTGAGAGACCTTTACGATTAACTCTTCTTACTCATAAGCTCACCTTTACCCTTTCTTTGTCTTCCTATCACCCATCCGGTTTAAGCTTTTACTCCTCTTGGTTGTTTCCTTTGGCTGCTGCTTTCATCTTTATTTTCCTAGTGCTGCTCTTCCTCCTTTCCATTAATCTCTTCCAAAATTTTGAATTTTAGAATGACTGTAATTTCCAGAACAATCTCCCAGGAACACATCAAAACTATTTCTCCTTCAAGCCTTTCTTCCTAAAACTATCTCTTCTCCTAAGAAAAAAGTAACATTAATGTTACTTCTGCCTTGTCTCTTTAATTAACCACACAGCTCGAAATGTGAGAACAACAGCATGACTGAGAGTCTACTATCTTTGAACCTGAATAGCCCCCTTACCTCTGGTGGACTATGATCTAGCTTGAACAGCTCCCTTCTTGGAATTGCATTCCAGCCTTAACAGCCATCTCAACCTTCCTGTGGCTAGTAGTTTCAATTTCCTAAAGTCAACACCACTAATGCCCTTCCTGCACTATGCACATTTTTCAAGCTGGACATCACCTACTTTGGACAGTCCCCCTTGGGTTAGAGGACCGCCTTAGCCTTTGCTGTGCCCATGTTCTGGTGCTTGCTTTTCTTTTTAAAAAGTCCATATTGTCTCTCAGTTGCTACTATTCTTTACTCAAATTTTATTCAGGAGACTTTGAATTTTTGTTTTCATCCAGGTCTCAGATTCCCAAGAGTCCTTTTATATGTTACATAGATAATCTCTTAATGTTATCTAGAAATAATATAAAATTTTTTTATCAAGTTTCATTGGATGTTTTTGGAATCAGTGGTACCTTTACATTATTTCAATTTTTTTCATGTTTTTAAGTATCTTCTATTATTTGTTGCAGTTTGTCTTACTGAATTATATCATTGATTTATTCTGTTATACATATAAGAGCAGATGGGCATTCTCACATTGTTAATGATAACTTCTGACAATGTAAAGAGATATAAATGGACATATTTGCAACATGTTTTCTTAAATAAAAAGAAAGCCTCCCTTAAAACAACAAGTAAAAGTTCATGATGAAGTTACAAAAACCATGTGAGCTATTTTCTTTCTTTCTCTAAATATTTGACTGCAGTTCTAATGAGGTAAGGGAAAATCAGGAAGATATGAATGCCTATTCAAAGATTTATTGAGAAAGGAACTATGTTTAACGCATCCTAACTTTGTATATATACTTTCTGGCCTTGAAATTATTGAGACTTTAGGCCCAGATATATACAGTTTAATTGAAATTTCCTTTTTCTCATAAAATTATGATATTTGTTTTGTCTGTTTCTATGAAAATAATTTTTATTGACTGAATATTGCACTGAGAATATACAAAGTCTTTGTAGTTGAAATAAGTGAAAGTTTTATAAGGAATTCTATAGTGTGCGGTCACGAAAAAAACTCAAGGATTCAGAAAAACACTGTGATCTGATCCTGACTCTTCATCTAACGCCACTGGTCTATCAGTTAACTCTCTAAGAATCCAATAAGAATAACTTTCTTATCTGGAAGAAAAGGCAATGTGTAAGTTACACTGGTGCTTTTAAATCTTTAATAACAGTGCTTCATTAACCAATGGATTTTCATATTAAAAGTAGCTAAAATTAGAGTCACTGAGGTCACACAATGAGACTCTTATGCCTTGAAGGAAACCAAAAACAATAGTAATTATTTAAATAGTGAAATTTAATTATGTAATTATTCATTTACCATATGCTCTTTGAGAAAATATGAAAATATTGTCCTTCTCTGGGTCAAACATAAAGGTAGTTACTAAGAAAACAATATGGGAATGAATATGATGAAATTATATCATATATCATATATATATATATATATATATATATATATATATATATATATATATATATAAACTGAACACATTCTGGATTTGCAAATGATTTAAATTCCATTTGGTAATTTTGCCCAAATCAAATGATGGCCACTGAATTCCTCCGTAAACTAAATCTAAACCTCCATCATATCTTAGTCCCTTAATAACACAATTGACTTCATGCTACTTAGTAGACACGACACTTTCAATTCTGTACACTATATCTTATAACCTTATTTTTGGACTTGGATTATTGCTCTATTTCTCAAAACATGCTCCCTCCTGTAACTCATGACCACTATGGATTCCTGAGATTGCTCTGATGCTTTGGACAGATATGATTAGCCTTGATTTTTTTTTTTTTAACTTAAGAGTGATCTGACTGCATATATGTCTGCATGAGAGAAGAGGGCATTAGATCCCATCCCATCCACTTGTATCCCTCCCCTTTGCCACTATGAGGGTGCTCCCCTACCTACCCTCCCACTTCTGCCTCACCACCCTAACATTGCCCTACACTGTGGTATCAAGTCTTCACAGAACCAAGGTCCTCTCCTCCCATTGATGACCAACTAGGCCATCCTCTGCTACGTATGTGGCTGGAGCTATGGGTTCCTTCATGTGTAATTTTTGGTTGGTGGTTTAGTTTCTGGGAGCACTGAGGGATCTCGTTGGTTCATATTTTTGTTCTCTTCATGATAGAGACAGAAAGATCATCCTTGATTTTGTTGTCCCACATTTAAGACTATCACCAGGAGATTTCAGTTTACTTAGAGCTAATATTTAGAATCACCTTCCATAAAGGATAAGTAAACTTTACACCAAAATGAAATTTATTTTGTTCCTACTCACTTGGGTTTACTAGAATATGCATAAGGGCCTTTGCCAAAAGGCCACCTAGGACTATATTTTAATTCTCTGATTTTAAATGTAATCAGAAAAATGCATGCTTCTCTAGTCATTATGATCAATACTATTATATTCAAGATTTTAACATTTATACATTCTTCAGAGTTCTATATGTAGTTTCAAGTCTGTCCAATCCAGATGTATTAGGCTGAGATTTACAGTCATTAATTATTTTCCCCTCAAAACTTTTTAAACTGACAGATTTGTCTCTCTCAGGGACTTTCTTCAATATAATAACATTTGCACCATTTAAGCAACAAATTCATTTTAATACAGTACAATGAACCAAAATATTTTATCACAATGCCATTATTTAAAATACCCAGTGAAAATTACCTTATGTATACCCATGGTTCTCAGAACAATTCATAATCTCTTTGTCTTTTAGCATTTTCATAATGGTACTCTGCCTGTTATTTTCTTCTTTCCCATTCTTGTCCCTACAGTCTCCAAATAGCTAAGTCTCCTCCATTTTTTTGAGATAAGGATAAATATTTTTTTACTATTATCACTATTATTACTATTTTATTTTTAAATGAGGAGCTGTCTCCTCATTTTTTGAAACAAAGATAAATATATATATATTTTTACTATTAGTGTTTAACATCCTTTAAATTTTACTTGAGTAGTAATTAGATATTCTTCTGATCCATAGTCAGACACTTTATCCATTATGCCCCTGGCTTGCCATGCCGTTAGATATTTTTTGGGTGTTTATTTTGATTCATATGTGGTCTTGTTTCCTCCCCTTAAGTGAATGATAAGACAATGTATAATTGATCCATAAATACAATTATGAGTGTATTATTTTATTATATCTTTCAGAATACACATATTTAATAGTAACTTTAAGAAGGGTATGTTAGAATATCAATTGATAATTTTAAAAGGAAATCTTGTATCCTCTGAAATTCAAGAAAGATCTCTAAAGGAGCTATCATTTTGATCTCTGCTTTAATTTTACCTACAAAACATTGTCCCTAACCAACACAAACATGGATCAGTTGCAGCTAAGAGTATTACTACTTTATTTGATTTTATTTCAGAGTAAGGCTTGCTAGACTTTGCAACCCTAGAGAAGACATGAATAGAGTAATGCCTGCATTAAGTAGCCTCATTATGTCATACAAAGTCCACAAAAGTATATTTTTCTAAATATTTTAGTATTTTCATTGAAGACGCATAAATTTAGAATTTTTGTAGAAGAAAGCAATAGATGTGGTGGAAATCTTGCCCTCTATTGAGTATATTCTCTTCTTCTCTCACCTTATATAGGTCTTGTATAGACAAGGTCTGTATTCCTGTATAAACTATCATGACCAAGAAGCAAGTTGGGGAAGAAAGGGTTTATTCGGCTTACACTTCCACATTGCTGTTCATCACTAAAGGTAGTTAGAACAGGAACTTACACCGGGCAGGAACTTGGAGGCAGGAGCTGATATAGAGGCCAGGGAGTGATGCTGCTTACTGGCTTTTTTTCCCTGTCTTGCTCAGCTTGTTTTCTTATAGAACCCATGACTACCAGCCCAGAGATGGTACCACCCATAATGGGCCCTCTCTCACTTGATAAATAATTGAGAAAATGTGTTACAGCTGGATCCCATAGAGGCATTTCCTCAAGGGAGGCTCTTTTCTTTTGTCATAACTCCAATTTGTGTCAAGTTGACACACAAAACCTGTCAATACAGGTTTCATAGAAAAGAAGAGAATCTCTAGATATCACAGTAATGATTAAATTTCTTGAGTCCTAATTTCTTGACTATGAATCTGGGGTGATTTTTCTATTCCTCTGATTTTGTGAATCCTAGACTTTGATTACCACCTCTCTACTTACCATCATTATATTTATGTCTTTGGGACTGTTTTATTTCTTTCTTTCTTTGTTTGTTTGTTTATTATTAGATAATTTCTTCATTTACATTTCAAGTGTTATCCCATAAGTCCCACATACCCCCCCCTACCCTGCTCCCCTACCCACCCACTCCCACTACTTGGCCCTGGAATTCCCCTGTACTGGGGCATATAAACATTGCTAGACCAAGGGCCTTTCTTCCCCAATAATGGCCAACTAGGCCATCTTCTAATACATATGCAGCTAGAGACATGAGCTCTGGGGGTTCTGATTAGTTCATATTGTTGTTCCATCTATAAGGTTGCAGACCCCTACAGCTCTTGGGTACTCTCTCTAGCTCCTACATTGGGGACCCTGTGTTCTGTTGGGACTGTTTTTTTTATCTCACAGTGTGCCCATACGTTTAGGACTACTTTAGATATTTTATTTCAATTTAAGAATATCCTTGACTAAATATAAGAGCTCTATCACAATCTACCCAGACATTGTCCTACTATTCCTCATATATGATTGTCATATCTGCTGAAACCGGTGGCAGAATATTCTTTGGCCATCCTTTCCACTCAATGTAAACATTAAATATACATCTATATTTTGTCTTACAGTAATATATATATATATATATATATATATATATATATATTTATATATATACTATTCTTACTATTCTAATTAAACTGTATAACCAATAATTTCCTTATTTTTTCCTAACTTGATTAATTTAAATTTTTATAATTATTTTATTTATTTACATGCCAAATGTTACCTCCCTCCAGGCTCTCCCTCCTGGAGTTCTTCACTCTACCCCCCTCCCCCTCTCTTCAAGGGTGCTCCCACCCCCACCCCCATGCCCTGGCAGCATCTCCTTTCCCTAGGGCATCAAGTCTCTAACAGTATTAGGTACATCCTCTCCTACAGAGGCCAGGCAAGGCAGTCCTATGCTATATATATGCTGGGCAGAGGGGGGGGGGGGGTCTTTGGTTGGTGTATGCTCTTGGTTATTGGCTTAGTCTCTGGGAGCTCCCAGGGGTCCAGGTTAGTTGACACTGTTAGTCTTCCTATGGTGTTGCCATCCCCTTTAGCCTGTTTTTCCACACATTTCACATATTCTTTTGGAGATCCACTTACTTTATAACAGCCAGAATTATCTTCTAAAGTATGGTACCATAACATCTTCATCTTTTCCAAATCTCTTCAATCGAATCTCATTCTCTTGAGATCACGTTTTATGTAGCTTATAGCCTTTTTGTCCCCAATCTAGACTAACTTCTCACATTTTAAATGAGGAAGCTGAGATCTAGAGAAAAATATATTTACTTTGGTATATAGCTAATACATTTAAGATTCACTTGTAGTTTTATTCAACCATTGTATTATTTCACAGCAGGGTTCCAAGCTATATTAACAGTTCAATAGCACTACAAAACGTGCGAGTATTTCAAAAAATCAAATTAGGGCTGACTTGAAAGTGTAACTATAAGAAACAAAAAGGAATACATCTGCATTCTTTACTCTGAAAGGACTACATATTTATTCTGAGCCAACTTTTTCAATATTTAATTTATTTTTACATGTGTGTACATTCATGTAGGTGTATGTGTGTGCATGTACATGTGTTTGTGGAGGTCAGAATAGAATCTGCAGAAATTGCTTTACTTCTTCCAGTGTGTAGATTCCAGGGATAGGTTGTCACAATGGTAGCTGTGGCACTTGCCAGTTAAAGGAAATCAGCATCCCAAACTTTAAAAGGTTGAATTCAGCTTCAAGTCAACAGCATGACTTCCAAATGCTATATTTTGCCCCCACCAAAAATTACAGAATATAGGAAATTGAAATAGGTAATGTCCGTGGAATTACTTTGGAATTAATTTTCTCTTATTGTTCATATTCAAATGACAAATTATCTTTTATCCAAAAGGAGGGGTTGACTGAAAGAAATGTATTCCTATTCATAACAAGGAATATTTTTCTATTCATGAAACAAAGTTTAAATTGAATTAAAATAATTTAATTACAGTATATAATTAACTTCCACAATTTTTAAAGTCAAGAAGCCTGTGGGATCTGGCTATTTGTAGAGATGTTTAATCCTTTTTTACTTTAGTATTCATTAAACAATGGTAATTCCTTCCTCATTCCCCTCTGACACACATTATGCCTCCAAAGAAGAAAAGACCTTAAACAGAACCCTTTCTTTAAACAGAGCTGCTGAGTATGTCAAATTATTCAGGCAAGAATTCAGTGAACAACTAAAACAATAGTTTCAAACAGATGACATTGTGTTTTAAGAACAAAAAAATATGTTAAATAAACTACTGGGGCATGAATTACTACCAATGGGAAATCTCAGTGAGCTGTAAATGCATGCCTGAGATTGCGAAGAAAGTATTCCCAAGTGGAGCCAGCAGTTTAAAATGCCTTTATGCAAATCTACTCCAAATGAAGAGAAGGAGAAGTAGAGAGGACAGAGAGGCATTCTTTCTCTCTCTCTTTTTCTTTCTTTTTTAAAAGATATTTTCTTTATTTACATTTCAATTGTTATCCCCTTTCCTTATCTCCCTCCAAAAATCCCTCCCCTTATCCCTTCCCTCTCCCCCAGCAACCAACCCATCCACTCCCATTTTTGGCCCTGGCATTCCACTAAACAGGGGCATCGAGCCTTCAAAGGACAAAGGACCTCTCCTCCCATTGATGCCTGACAAGGCCATCCTCTGTTACATATGCAGCAAGAGCCATGGGTCCCACCATGTGTTTTCTTTGGTTGGTGGTTTATTCCCTGGGAGCTCAGGGGGTAATGGTTAGTTCATATTGTTGTTCCTCTTATGGAGGTATAATTCCCTTCAACTCCATGGGTCCTTTCTCTAGCTCTTTCATTGGGGACACTCTACTCAATCCAGTGGATGGCTGTGACCCTCTCCTTCTGTATTTGTCAGGAACTGGCAGATCATCTCAGGGGACAGTTATATAAGGTTCTTGTCAGCAAGATTGTGTTGGCCTCCAAATAGTGTCTGGGTCTGGGTTTGGTATATGTGATGGATCCCTAGGTGGGGCAGACTCTAGATGGTCTTTCCTTCAGTCTCTTTTCCACACTTCCTCTATGTAACTCCTTATATGGGTATTTTGTTCCCCCTTCTAAGAAGGATCAAAGTATCCACACTTTGGTCTTCCTTCTTGAGTTTCATGTGTTTTTCAAATTATATATTGGGTATTCTGAATTTCTGGATTAAAATCCACTTATCAGTGAGTGCATATCATGTGTGTTCTTTTCTGATTGGGTTACTTCACTCAGGATGATATCCTCCAGATCCATCCATTTGCCTAAGAATTTCATTGTTTTTTAAAGAAAATTCATTGTTTTTTATAGCTGAATAGTACTTCATTGTGTAAATGTACCACATTTTTCTGTATCCATTCCTGTGTTGAGGGACATCTGGGTTCTTTCCAGCTTCTGGCTATTATAAATAAAGCTGCTATGAACATAGTGGAACATGTATCCTTATTACAAGTTGGAACATCTTCTGGGTATAAGCTCATGAGTGGTATTGCTGGATCTTCTGGTAGTAATATGTCCAGTTTTATGAGGAAGCACAAATTGATTTCCAGAGTGGTTGTAACAGCTTGCTACCCCACCAGAAATGGAGGAGTGTTCCTCTTTTTCTAATCCTTGCCAGCATCTGCTATCACCTTAGTTTTTGATCTTAGCTGTTTTGACTGGTGTGAGGTGGAATCTCAAGGTTGTTTTGATTTGCATTTTCCTGATGACTAAGGATGTTGAACAATTTTCAGGTGCTTCTCAGCCATTTGGTATACCTCAGTTGAGAGTTATTTGTTTAGCTCTGCACCTCATTTTTAATAGGGATATCTGTTTCTCTGGAGTCTAACTTCTTGAATTCTTTGTATATATTGGATATTAGCCCTCTATCAGATTTAGGATGGGTAAAGATCTTTTCCCAAATGGTTGGTTGCCTTTTTGTCTTACTTTTCTTTTTATTAAATGATAATATATTTTATTAGATATTTTCTTCATTTACATTTCAAATGATATTCTTTTTCTAGTTTCCTCTGAAATTCACCTACCCCCACCTCCTCCTCCTGCTCCCCAACCCACCCACTCCCTCTTTCTGGCCCTGGCAGTACCTTATACTGGGGCACAGAATCTTCGCAAGACCAAGGACCTCTCCTCACATTAATGGCCAAATAGTCCATCTTCAGCTACATATGCAACTAGAGACATAAGATGTACCATGTAATTTCTTTGGTTGGTGATTTAGTCCTAGGGAGCTCTGGGGTTACTGGTTAGTTAATATTGTTGTTCTTCCTATAGGGCTGCAAACCCCTTCAGCAACTTGGGTACTTTATCTAGCTTCTTCACTGAGGACCCTATGTTTCATCTAATAGATGACTGTGAGCATCCATTTCTGTATTTGCCAGGAACTGGCATACCCTCACAAGAGACAGCTATAGCAGGGTCCTGTCAACAAAAAACCTTGTTTGCATCTGCAATTGTGTCTGGGTTTTGTTGTTGTTTATGGGATGGATCCCCAGGTGGGCAGTCTCTGGATGGTCCTTCCTTCCATCTCTGCTCAGAACTTTGTCTCTGTAACTCCTTCCATATGTATCTTGTTCTCCCTTCTAAGAAGGAACAAAGTATCCACACTTTGGTCTTCCTTCTTCTACAGTTTCATTAGTTTTTAAATTATATCTTGGATATTCTAAGTTTCTGGGCTAATATCCACTTATCAGTGAGTGCATATCATGTGTGTTCTTTTGTGATTGGATTACCTCACTCAGGATGATATCTTCCAGATCCATCCATTTGCCTAAGAATTTCACAAATTCATTGGTTTTTTTTTTTTTTTTTTATAGCTGAGTAGTACTCCATTGTGTAAATGTACCATATTTTCTATATCCATTCCTCTGTTGAGGGAAATCTGGGTTCTTTCCAGCTTCTGGCTATTTTAAATAAGGTTGCTATGAACATAGTGAAGCATGTGTCCTTATTACAAGTTGGAATATCTTCTGGGCATATGCTGATTTCCAGAGTGGTTGTACCAGCTTGCTACCCCACCAGAAATGGAGGAGTGTTCTTCTTTCTTCACATCCTCACCAGCATCTGCTGTCACCTTAGTTTTTGATCTTAGCTGCTTTGACTGGTGTGAGGTGGAATCTCAAGGTTGTTTTGATTTGCATTTTCCTGATGACTAAGGATGTTGAACATTTTTTCAGGTGCTTCTCAGCCATTTGGTATTCCTCAGTTGAGAGTTCTTTGTTTAGCTCTGCACCTTGTTTTTAATAGGGTTATTTTGTTTTCTGGAGTCCTACTTCTTGAGTTTTATATATATATTGGATATTAATCCCCTATAGGATTTAGGATGGATAAAGATCTTTTCCCAATCTGTTGGTAGCTTTTTTGTCCTATTGACAATGCCCATTCCCTTATAGAATCTTTGTAATTTTATGAGGTCCCATTTGCCCATTCTTGATCTTATAACACAAGCCATTGCTGTTCTGTTCAGGAATTTTTTTCCCCTGTGTCCATATCTTTGAGGCTCTTCCCTACTTTCTCTAGAGAGGCATTCTTATTCAATACTGAAATTATACTTTAGTGTCCAAATACTTGGCTTTCTAGTGTATCTACATCAATTATTTCTTTCTAGGCTTTATGTTGTATTTTGATTAGCACCTTCTTGCTCAATACACCATTATTTTTTTCACACAGTAGTATAGTACATAGCAACACTTGTAGTGGTGGTAGTAAAAACACAAGAGGTGAGGGTAATTAGTTCCAGTGGTAGGAATAGTTAGCCTCAGTGATAGACTAATGTATCAAATACTATTGCAAACTTATATCAGTTATCTCAGTTAATTTCACTATAACCATATACAGTGGGCTCTATTATTAGTAATATTTTATAGATGGATATATTGTAACATTGTTAAAGGCCCTGTAGCTAGAAAGTGAAAAAGATTCAACCTGTTATTTTTATGCCAAGGAAGACACAACATTTCCCCCACATTTATATAGTCCATCTAACAATAACCAAATAAAAAGAGCAAAGAAAAAGTAGTTTAAAGAAAATTCCATCAGAAATAAAAATTTTAAAAAATTAAAAAAAAAAAAAAAAAAACAGGAGAAAACAAATGGAAAACTAACACAGTAATTTCAACTCTTGATCCCTGAATTTGTCTCAACTACCTCAGCTCCAGAGCATGTGTATATGCTATGGTAATTTGTATCCCAAGTGGCATACCAAGGAAAACTTGGAGTAAACCTATCTGTTCATTTGACTAGTATATTCTACCTTGTCACTCTATAAAAGTGATATTTAAACATTTATACTAAGTTGGGGAGAATTTATTAGAGACAATTTACATAACTATAGGGCTTCCAGATTTAATGTAAATAAAAGCTTCATATAGGGAATGAATTTAAACATGGCTGACCAAATTTTGCTTCAATGAATGTTAAATTTTTCTAGCTATGAACGGTGAGGTATAGTTTGAAATTTATTTTGATGTTTGACAATGTAGGCCCCACACATGCATTTGTGCATAAAGACATACACACATTTGCTTTAAGCCTTTAAAACTCACAATGTTATATTTGCAGTGAGTGCTTAAATCAAGAAGATCTGAATATTTTGTTCTTTTAATATATTGCACGTCTATACTTTTGAAGTTGTTCTCCTTTTTTTTTTCTTTTTCTTTTCTTTTCTTTTTTTTTTTTTTTTTTTTTTTTTTTTTTTTTTTTTTTTTTTTTTTTTTTTTTTTTTTTTTTTTTTGGTTTTTCGAGACAGGGTTTCTCTGTATAGCCCTGGCTGTCCTGGAAGTCACTTTGTAGACCAGGCTGGCCTCGAACTCAGAAATCCACCTGCCTCTGCCTCCCGAGTGCTGGGATTAAAGGCGTGCGCCACCATGCCCGGCTGAAGTTATTCTCTAGTGATGTATCTTTAAGAATAAACTGAACATTGATTTTTTTTTATTTTATTGATTTCACCTTGCATTTAAGTTTCTATTTTTGAGACATATAAATAACGACTATATCTCAATGAGTATTGTCCCTGTCTATAAACTTTCCTTTTACATGTGATATTGGCAATGTTGTTATTACAGTATTGACAAAACACGAGGGAAGGAAGCAAAATTTATAGTTTACTGAATGTACTTCAAGATGCAGGGAATATGGGAAAGGTTTACAATAGCAAATAAATGCATGTTCTTAAATCACCTAGTAAGTACAATTGTTCTCCTTCTTTTCTGTTGGATGTTATTTTCTGAAGATGTAGGTGCCCTAATTTGGTCCTCAGTTAGTTCAATCCTTTGTTTTGGCTTAGTGTTATTATGTAACTCTATAGCTGTCTTCAAATAATTAGATGTAATCCTCAAAGTGTAAATTTAGGAACCCTGGTTAAATTTGTTTCAGTCCAAAGCTTTCTTTTCATCCAAGACTTTGGGTCTGAGACTCTGTGGAGACAGAATAACTAATAAAGGAATAATTCATCAACACTAGAAAGCCCTAGCTCATTCAAATGACTTGGTGCCTAGCTGTTCACAAAAATAGTTCACTAGGACAGCAATTTGTAATGTCAGTGTTCGATAAGCAATTAGGACTCCCTTGCCTCCCCAGTTGGCATATTTAAATGGGTGTTGGTATACATATTAGAAAATAGCAAAGAAACAGGTCAACACAGGTCATCTTACATTCCTAAAGGCAATGGATACTGTTACAATCGGTAATGGTAAGAAACTAGAAGGAAATTCTAAAATAAAATATTTCATTTAGTAATTTTCCTGTTGAATATCACATATGCATAAACAATAGTGTGTGTGTGTTTCTTTGTTTTAGATAACAGACATTATGTCCTTTTCTCTGTCTCTCTCTCTCTCTCTCTCTCTCTCTCTCACGCACACACACACACATATAATTGTCATTTGTTCATCTTCTTCCCCCACTGACTTCCCCCATTTCTATTTCCCCTCCCCCTCCCCTCGTCCCCTCCTGCTTTCATGAACGTATATTCCCTTGTGTTCTTGCTCTTCTTTTCCCTTCTTCCATTCGATTTCGTCCTCTAATTACTTAGTATGCCTTTCAGGTTTCTCTATTTTAACCATAACACTATCAGTAACAACACTGAATGTAGTAGCACAGGAAAAAAAAAAAAAACATTTTAGGCCTTAATTATACATAAGAGTTGCCATATCCATTAAGCAAAATACTGGTCATTTCAGAATTTCTTATTATCTGAGAAAACAATCTCTCTTAGTAATTGAAAATTCTTTTGGTTGGCTCTCTTTTCCCTTGCAAATGAACTCATCTTAATGGATAAACCCTGGGATGTTTGAATATCTGATTTTATCTCAGACTTCCCAGTTTGATTCTCACTTGGATGCCTCATTAGCATTTCAGTTTTCACATTCATTGCTGAAGCATAGTTTTTACTTACTACAGAATCTTGAACTCTTAGAACTTGCTTGTGGTCCAGCTTTCCATCCCTACCTCATCAATTATTTACTTAAGCATCATTCAGTCTTTTTCATCATTAATGTTCCTCATTCAAATTAACAATCCTTGGAATATATTTTCATATTTTGGCCTGAATAAACAAATTTTTCACCACAATCATTAAAATTAGTTTTTAATCAAAATTTTGCCATTCTTGTTGAGTGTATAGAAACAGTTACTTGGATCTAATGTTGTGGTTTATTATCAATTCTGTGCACAGCAGCATGTAGCATGTAGGTTCTTTTTTTTTTTTTTTAGAGAATTTCTTCATTTACATTTCAAGTGTTATCCCAAAAGTCCCCTATACCCTCACCCCTCCCTGCTCCCCTACCCTCCCACTCCCACTATTTGGCCCTGGCATTCCCCTGTACTGGAGCATGTAGGTTCTTTAAAACTATAAGTTACATCATGCTACTCCACTGTTGAAGTGCCACAATGTCATTACAATAGAAAAAGATCCTAAATCCTTTAAATGTTGAGGTGGATATTTAATCTTAATCTCAATTCTCCTTGTATTCACATTCTTGCAATGTTCTTATTGTGCGAAGAGCTAATTCCTGCCCACCTTCCTTTTAATCATGTCCTTATTAGTTACATTATATAATATCCTGTAGATAGTAGTGCTTCATGTAACATTTTGAATACTCAGGATTAAATGTTCTCATTTGGCTTTTCACAATATTCTGTTCCTGTACCATCACCATGACCAAATATTGAGTAGTTACTTTATGGAGAAGATTAAAACCTTGTCAAATGGGGCCATTTACAAGCCACAGACAGAAGAAAAGTTATTTTACTCAATCTAAATATAGGTTTATTCAAAAGCAGACTCACACAGTGAAAGCTATGATAATCTATATAAGTCAGGATATTCGTCACAATACTATCCATTTGATATACATAACTTTTGACAACATTGAATTATCTTGTTCCCTTTTCCATATTCATTCCTACTGTTCTCTTTTCTCACTACACGTATACTTTAAATATGCCAATTTGTTTCCTGTCAGAGGACCATTATTTTGTTTATTCCCCCTTTATGGAAAATCCCCCATAAAGCAACTTTCAGATTTAATACAATCCCAATAAAAATCTCAGGACATTCTTCACAGAAATGGGAGGGGGGGAAATCCTAAAATCCACATGGAACCACAAATATCTAAGAGTGTCAAAGCAATATTTATGTAAAGCATTACCCTTCCTTCCTTTGGCAATTTCAGAATTTGAAGTAATAGTTTTGCTCCATTTTCTATTAAGTTTACTGCAGAGTGATTTCATTTCACTCTGGAAGGTGGATTGCCAGCATCAATTGTTGAAAATGCTTTCTTTCACCCATTGTTTGTTTCTTATGCCTTTGAAAAAAAAGAAAAAATAGTGGTGGCAGTGTGACTTTATTTCCAATCCTCTGTTATATCCTTTTGGTCTGGGTTCTGCTTTTGTGCCTTTATCCTGCTTCATTTGTTAGTGTGGCTCTATAGTGTAGTTTGAAGCCAATATTGTGATACCTCCATAAGTATTTCTTCTTAAACTTGCTTTTTCCTTGTTTTTAAATTATTGGTACTTAAAATAACTCCAACCTCACAGTTAAACTGAAAAAAAAAATTGCAAATACTTGCTTATTATGTATCAGGTAAGCAAAATAGAAATGGTGTTGTCATCCATTTATGTACTTTAAATGTTGCATTTTAAATGGTTAAAATGAATATTTATAAATTGCATAATTTTCTAGTATTGCTTGTGCATAGTTACATATTCATCTATTTAATACTGTAAATTCAAGCACTGTAATTCAAAAGGATATATTAGTTCAAATTAAAGGTTGAAAAGTAAGCACAAATCACTCATTGTTAAAGGATTATTTTAGGATATATTTCTTATTTTGTGTATAAGTACTGTGATAAACTCAAGGGCACAAAGACAAAGCTAAATCCTCACACACCACACTGATCTGCTTCCAAGGAATTATTATTGTCCTTTCTTTATTTTTATTTTATTTTTTATTTGATTATTGTTTTTTTTTTATTATTGTCTTTTCAAACACAAATACACAGTATATTTCAATGATACCAAATATGTGTCATTAAGCAACAAGGATTAACATTTAACTAATTAGGAGCCAATGTTGTGCAATTTTGACCATGTCTACCCAAGCATGCATGCATTCATGCAGATACAAAACATTATCTTACTGGTGTCTTTCAACTTCTGTATTCTTAATGAATGGGATTACATTTTCAAAATAATTCTTTGTGTGCACATACTCTCAAATTCACCTTCAAAATACTATTGTGGTCAATGTTCTTTGTTTCGTTTGTTTTTATTTTTTATTTTTTTTCTCCCTTCTTCAAGTGAAATCACAGAACTCGGTGACTTTTTTGTTTTATTTTGTAGTTGATATTTTCTTTCACTCATCATTTCTATTCTTGTAATCTGTTCCTGAGAGTTCTATAAGTATTATATCCTGCAAGGATGTCTATTGACTGATACTGAACAGCCAGCAGTCTTCTCATAGCAGTGGATAAGAGATAATACAGTATGCTGGCTAACAGCCCAGGCTGATCTTCACTTGGGAACTTAGACTGCCTTATTCAACAGACACTTTGGCTCTAGATTTCTGTGTAGACTTCATAGCAACATAATTACATTGAATATTACTTAAGAACTCAAGAACTGAAGAGTCTTGAATTTGAGTGCCTCCTCTGATTCTTGTAGCTTCATGAAGAACACTCTGTATGAAATATGAATGGCAATAAATAGCAGTCTCATCGCTAGGGTATTATGTATGCCAGGCATACATTTGTATGGTGTTTAGTTTATACTAAGAACCAATAATAATTTGCACAGGAATATTAATACCATTAATACTATATCTCCAAACAAAACCAACTTTTCTTCCATCTTTCCATGGATCAATGAATTACTGATCCATTTCCAGTAATTCACTGTGGAAGACTCTTCTAATTATCTTCATAGGAGGAAACAAAGATACAAGTTAATGAGTAAAGTATCAAAACTGGGCCACATAAAATAAGAGTTTGGGCATATAATAAAACTCGTATTGTGAAAGCGACAAAGAATATGAGCTTTATTTTGGTGCTTGTGTTTCTACAACTGTACTTTACTGATCTGCCAAATTTTGAGTCCTTGAAAGACACATAATATTTATTCTGGACACATCACTTCTACACAGCTGAACATTAGCAGAGAACATCTTGATAGATTGATTTGTAGAGAATTTTAATTAGTTTGTTAAAGTTCAGATACATATCGTATCAGTTAGTTCTTTTTTGCAAAGTCTGTGGTTGACTGTCACATAAAATGACCAGTTATTTTTCATTTTATGGAAAATGCATTTCAATAATATCTATTTTTAAGAATAACTGCTCAATGTGACTGGTGCTGTGATTATAGTGCTTTATTTTTATATAGAGTGTTATTAGCAATCAGAAAAAAGAGTACAAAAATCATGATTTTCCCCAGATCTGTAGGTACTTTTCTGTGCAATGGTAGACAAGACATTTCGACTTTCCTTGGCTCAGATTCTTCAACTAGCAATAGATTGGTAACACAACCTGTCTTCTACACAGGCTGTTTAGGAGTTAATTAGATGTTGAACAGGCCTTTGCCAGTAGCTAAGCAGAACTTTTCTTTTCCTTGATTATAAATCTGGGATGGTTTGCTCAGTTCGTTGGATTCTAGTGATAATGAGGGACATGACAAGTTATCTGCACATAGGGGAATAATGCTTTCTGTTATAAAGTCACAAACTGCATCCTTCCCCATCTGCTAAATGTGTTCCTTCAATCACGAAGGCTAAGGAGGAACAGCCGAGTGAGCCCAGATGTTTTGGCATTGTCTACTGGGAAGAACAAAGGCTTCTGAAGCTGTGACAGCTCTGGTTCTGTTACGATCATCTGTGGGATTCTGAGAAATTCTTAACCTCTGTACTCTTCAGCTATTTCACCTGCAAAACAATCACTCTAATTCTTTTAATTTTCATCTTGATTTCTACATTAAAAAAGAGTGGCATATGACTAGAGAGATGACTCTGGTTAATAACACTTACTGCTCTTGCAAAAGACCCAGAATTGGTTCCCAGCAGTAATATAATGAGTAACAATCATCTGTAACCCAATTCTAGGAGATTGGATACCTCTTTGACCATCTTTTTTAGCTTCCAAAACCACAAACACTCAAACACAAATATATAAACAAAAATGAAAATGTGGTATTTTTTTAGTTGGGCAACATATATGAAGAGCCTTGTATGGGCTACCTTGTCTGAAGATACTTGACAAATGAATTTCTCTCCTGCTAGACATTTAGCACTACATGTGTTTATAATAATGCATCATATTCTTGAAGGTATGACCTTACATATATTAATGGCCTTAGAAAATAAGCAGAGAAACCAGAACATAACTTTCTACCACATGAGGACACACAGGACAATAGGAAGGTTGCAAATTGGAAACCAGGAAATGATCTCCACTGGGAAACTGCATCAACTAACAATTTCATCTTGATACTAGAAACTAGCTTCCAGAACTATGAGAAATAAACTCATATGAAACAAAACTTATCACATTTTTTATCATTGCTGGTAGTGATGGGGATTGTCAATTCTACTTTTCACTTAATTAAATAAACATCAGTAAGGTTAAAGTGATATATGAAATGTTTATTCTGAGAGGAATAATAGTCCTATAGTCTATATTAATAAAAATATTCCTATATAATCTATTATCCTATATAATATAGGATATATTAATATAACATTAATTATATTAATATATCATATTTATTATAGAAATTATAATTAAATATTGATCTGCTAAATATATCAATTTATAATTAAATATGTTAATTTAATTATAATTAATTAAATTAATTATATTAATATATTATATATCCTATATATAATATAGGATAGGATATGTAATATATTATCCTATATAATCTATAATTCTATATATAACCTATATTCCTATATATAATCTATTATTATCCTATAATAATCCTAATAGTCTACGGCATCCATATTCCTTGTCCCTTTCCAAATGAGCAAATAAAAAATGAGTGACTTGCTATCATTGTCCTTTGTGATATTGATTACACAAAGTTTCAACTGTCAGCTCACTATTATTACAGTCAGCCTTCAATTATCTCAACTAACACAAAGCTAACACAATTGACGAAATAATCTGTTAAAAGCTTTCTGCCCTTCCACTCTACTACCTAAACTCCAGAGATCTCATTAATGATGGCAAAATCAGGGAGTCAAACCATTCCCCCTATGAAAGGGAAGAAAGAGGTAGTGAATTCTTGCCTTATTTGATATAAATCTCTGAGGGACATTTCTTGTATAATTATCCCAAAAGCCTGTGGGAGTTAATTCAATCTTCTATTCAGTTTGGTTCTAAATGTATTCATTAAAGGATTATGTTGTTGAATGAGAGACATACAGACCAATAAAGATCATGGGGTATGTGAAAAGGATGTGGCCTTTAAAATGAAAAATGGATGGTGGGAAAAAGAAAATTAAAGCTCCATTTTCCCAAGATCATGTATATGTTCAATGAATAGCAGAATTAATACTAGACCCCTGGTGCAAACCTTTATCTGCACATGAGTGCTGCTGTAGCTGTTCAGTTCCACGATGAAAATGATACATAAACTGCATTCATCTCCAGAAAAAAAAATTGTGAAATACTATATTTTTTCTTTTTTCTATGCTGTGTGACTTGGAATAATTTCCTTGGCCTTTTTGCTGATTAATTCTCAGAATCATAAAGATACAACCTACTGAAGAACATAATTTATGTGAAGTACCTAGATTAAGATACTAATAAGAAAAACAATGCTGAATAGCAGGGTTATATAACTCACAGACAGGCTACATTGCAATGATAACCTTGTATCTATTCTCCAAATTTGGAAGTGTAACATCAAAATAACTGTGTTGTGTTTGTCAATAATAGACCAAATATAGCACCTAATTCAACAAATGCATAGATCTACCTAAGAACCTATTCTTATTAAATGCTGATAGCTGTCTAAATACTTTCATGGTAGCTGTTTAAATACGTTTATGGCAGCTGTCTAAATACTTTTATGGTACAGGCTCACATGCAGTCTTTTCTATTTTTCCCAAAACAGTATGTATGCAAGAGTTCAAACTATCAAATGCAGTGTATTCTTTTCAAAAAGAACTTCTAATCATGCTGCTTCCTACTCTGTAGTGAGATGAGAAGCACATGTCTTTCCTGAGCATCTGGCATTTCTTCTCAGTTTTTTTTTTTTTTTTTCTTCATGTCAAAATGACAGATTCTTAATTATCAGGGCTCCTTAGTCTTTTTTTTTCTCAGCAATTCAGCATGACATTTCCTTTCTCATATCATTCCTCCCAAGCCATTATTTAGTGTTCAATCAGAAATGAGTAAATATATAGTAATGCACTCGGGAGCTTTCTGCAGTGTATCTTTGTAACTTTTTCTTTCAATTTGTGAAAGATGAGTGTTTCCTTGGTCTCTGAGACCTATACTATAATTTGTGTGTTTTTGAGAGACTCTTATCATTTATATCATGATTGAGGTGGCTTTATTTAGGGTCTGTTCTTTGAAATCTAGTGTCCATGTAGAGTCAAATGAGGATCTATATAGGGCTCAAAAACATACTGATTGTAGGTGTATAGTCAATCCAGGTAAACATTATTCCTGTCCCAATATGAAACGAAAATGTGCTCATATGTTATTTTTCTATGAAGTATTTGCATTATTGACATTTCTAAGGCTCTCTATTTCTCAAGGCTTCTTACATGATTAAAAGAATTCCATTTATTCTAATATGTCCTATGCTATTTGTAAGAAAAATAGTTTAATTTTGACTTGATATCAAGTACCATTTACTGAACTGTTCTTTGGAGATTTACTTCAATTAAATGAATTTGCTTTCGATGAGATAAAACAGCAGATCTAAGCACTTTCAATAGTCTTTGACTTAAAGAACGATTCATCTGTGCATTGTACTATCCATTTCATTTTTAGGTTTTCAAATAATATTTCAAAGCCAAAGATGTCTTAGGATCCAGGTACAATCTCAATATATTGACCTTTTTCTAAAACCCAGCAGCAACGTGATCCAGGTTTCCCAGGGGTAATGGTTGCACTTTTTACATCAACTAGGAGAAAGCCCTTGCAGAAAGTGAATAGTGTATATAATAATCACTCTCTATCAAATGGAATTAATACTAAACACTTGAATCAATGAATCTGAGAATTATAAATATCTGGGATAATTTTTGATGCCAGGTTCCCTAAACATTCTACATGATTACATTTTTTATAAGCAATATAGGGAACCGTCTTGTCTTTGCCTTTCTTCCTATTTGATAAAAGAAACTTGGTACATGCTTGTGATTTTTTATTTAAATTTAATTGATTATTCCTAAACATGGAACATTTTTTCTATTGTCAATAACAAACCTCTTTAAAGGAAACATTTAATTCTCTCTGTCTCTGTATCTCTCTGTCTCTCTGTCTCTCTGTCTCTCTGTTTCTCTGTCTGTCTCTGTCTGTCTGTCTGTCTGTCTCTCTCTCTCCCTCTCTCTCTCTCTCTCTCTCTCTCTCTCTCTCTCTCTCTCTCTCTCTCTCTGTGTGTGTGTGTGTGTGTGTGTGTGTGTGTGTGTGTGTGTGTGTATGCAATGCACATACACATATCTTATATTTTCACATTCTGGAAGAAGCCAGAAGATAGGCTTAGAGATATAGGTGATTGTGAGATATTGAAAATGAGTACTGGGAACTGAACTCAGGGCTTATGCAAGAGTAGTAAGCACTCTTAGCCACTGAACCATCTCTTAAGCCCCAGGGCCAAGCTCCTTGGTTTCTATTCCTACACTTTTTCCATAATATAGATTATAGTTTATTAGCTGCCGAGTCAAAAGCACTGTTATTTTATTTATTTTTTTTATCCAATCTACTTTCACATTTTTTTAAAAATCACAGATCACAATTGTGTATTTTTTCTAAGTTGAACTTTTAACTGTTTTTTAGATATGTTCTTCATTTAAATTTCACATGTTATCCCTAAAGTCCCCTAAACCCTTCCCCATTCCCCGTCCTGCTCCCCTACCCACCCACTCCCACATCTTGGCCCTGGCGTTCTCTGGTACTGGGGCATATAAAGTTTGCATGAGCAAGGGGCCTCTCTTCCCAATGATGGCCAAGTAGGCCATCTTCTTCTATATATGCAGCTAGAGACATGAGCTCTGGTGGTACTAGTTAGTTAATGTTATTCTTCCACCTATAGGGTTGAAGACCCCTTCAGCTCCTTGGGTACTTTCTCTAGCTCCTTCCTTGGGAACCCTGTGTTCAATCTAATAGCTGACTGTGAGCATCCACTTCTGTGCTTGCCAGGCACTGGTATAGCCTCCCATGAGACAGCTATATCAGGGCCCTTTCAGCACTATCTTGCTGGCTCATGCAATAGTGTCTATGTTTGGTGACTGATTATGGGATTGATCCCCAGCTGCAGCAGTCACTGGTTGGTCCATCCTTTTGATTCAGCTCCACACTTGATCTCTGTAACTCCTTCAATGTGTGCTTTCTTCTTAATTCTAGGAAGGGGCGAAGTGTCCACATTTTGATCTTCATTCTTCTTGAGTTTCAAGTGTTTAGTAAATTGTATCTTGCTTAGTCTAGGTTTCTGGACTAATATCCACTTATCAGTGAGTACATGTTATGTGAGTTCTCTTGTGATTGGGTTACCTCACTCAGGATGATACCCTCCAGATCCATCCATTTGCCTAGTAATTTCATATATTCATTGTTTTTAATAGCTGAGTAGTACTCCATTGTGTAAAAGTACCAAATTTTTTTGTATCCATAACTCAGTTGAGGGACATCTTGGTTCTTTCCAGCTTCTGGCTATTATGAATAAGGCTGCTATGAACATAGTGGAACATGTGTCCTTATTACCAGATGGAACATCTTCTGGATATATGCCCAGGAGAGGTATTGCAGGATCTTCTGGTAGTACTATGTCCAATTTTCTGAGCAACCACAAGACTGATTTCCAGAGTGGTTGAACAAGCTTGCAGTCCCACCAACAATGGAGGAGTGTTCCCCGAAGACCCAGAAATTAATCCACACACCTATGGTCACATGACCTTTGACAAGGGAGTTAAAACTATCCAGTGGAAAAAAGACAGCATTTTCAACAAATGGTGGTGGCACAACTGGTGGTTATCATGTAGAAGACTGGGAATTGATCCATTCTTATCTCCTTGTACTAAGGCCAAGTCTAAGTGGTTGAAGGATCTCCACATAAAACCAGAGACACTGAAACTTATAGAGGAGAAAGTGGGGAAAAGCCTCAAAAATATGGGTATAGGGGAAAAAAATCCTGAACAAAACAGCAAAGGCTTGTGCTGTAAGATCAAGAATTGACAAATGGGACCTCATAAAGTTGCAAAGGTTCTGTAAGGCAAAATATACTGTCAACAAGACAAAAGGGCCACCAACAGTTT
Organism: Mus minutoides; assembly: GCA_902729485.2. Lineage (NCBI taxonomy): Eukaryota > Metazoa > Chordata > Mammalia > Rodentia > Muridae > Mus > Mus minutoides. The sequence goes on from LR749502.1 coordinate 2,070,906, forward strand.
GGGAAAGGATCTTTACCAATCCTAAATCAGATAGGGGACTGATATCCAATATATACAAAGAACTCAAGAAGGTAGACACCAGAAAATCAAATATCCCCATTAAAAAGTAGGGCACAGAGTTAAACAAAGAATTCTCAACTGAGGAATACCGAATGGCTGAGAAGCACATGAAAAAAAAAAATGTTCAACATCCTTAATCATCAGGGAAATGCAAATCAAAACAACCCTGAGATTCCACCTCACACCAGTAAGAATGGCTAAGATAAAAAATTCAGGTGACAGCAGATGCTGGCATTCCTGCCTAAGTGCCAAAGACTGTAACCACCTGTTTAAGTAAAAGAAATTTTCACCATCATTCTTGGTATTCCTCAGGACAAAATTAAAAAAAAAAAATCACAAACAAAAAGAATAAAAGCAGCCCCAACATTGCCTGATTCCCCCAAACTTTCAGCTATGCAGTTTGGACACTTAGCATGCTCACCTTCCGAATGCATTGCAGGGATGTTACTAGGGCATTTGTTTCTTTAGTTCTCATCAAGGAGATCATCTATTAAAAATGATTTGAATATTCTGATTGCAGTGTGGATTTGAAAGCAGAGTACCTAAAACAGACAAAGCCAGCAATAACATTCATGCAACTGATACCATATGAGACAAAGGAACAAAGCAGTATGTTGCATTTAAAAAGAATGAAAATGCACTATTTCTATGGATGAACATTTGCCTTTTAGCATTTTACTTCTCAGTGAAACAGAACTAGGAAATACAAGCAAGATTATTTTAATGAGATCTCTGGCTCAGCATATTAGACTCTTAAACCACTCTTCAATGTACATGTATTTTATAATAATCATTTTTTAAAATCCTGTAGGATTTCATGAGGATTACCTTAGTTTCTGCAAATAACTCTTACCAGAGAAGCTACTCAGTAGAAGACTGCTATTAAAAGAATTTCAAGCTCTTTTTCAGTCCTATCTTAATGGCTGCAAAACACCTAGCCTCTCTACTTGGGAAATGATACTAGGTATATGTAATTTATTATCTCCATTGGCATGCAAATATTCATTTCTCTTATCATTTATAGGACATTTGTCCCTTGTATTTACTATTGCCTGTTTGAATGAAGCAAATAGTGATTTTACCTTTTTGTGAATCAATACTTTTACCTCAGCAATATGTAATGCATTTGGAAAATAAAATGAATAGAAAACTTGAGGGATCATTTACTAAATGTGTAAAAATATATCATTTATGTTGAATACTATAGATATATATTAGCTATATATTACTATGGTCCACTTACATATTTATATGTATATATAAGTTCTTAAATAAATATTGATCTAGATAATTCAAATAATACATATTTTAAGTATATAAGCTTTGAAACAAAAGTAATTGCTTGGTCTGAACATACTTTAATTTTGCACTCAATATCAACTCCTGTGAAAAATATATTTGATGGAAATTTGGAGAATGGAGGAAAATCTAACTGAACTCACTAAATTGCAAGTAAAGTTTGTAGAATAACTTGTGTGTTGTTCACTACAAATGGAATGTTGAAATTGAATCATATGTCACTGATTATTACTGGTTTATTTCATTTTACCCATTGTATTAGTATTCAGTGTAACCCATAGGTGAAGGAACTATGAGGGTATTCTTAACAGAGGAATTCCGAATGGCTGAGAAACATCTGAAAAAATATTCAACATCCTTAATCATCAGGGAAATGCAAAACAAAACAACACTAAGATCCCACCTCACACCAGTCAGAATGGCTAAGATCAAAAATTCAGGGGACAGCAAATGCTGGCGAGGATGTGGAGAAAGAGGAACACTCCTCCATTGCTGGTGGGATTGCAAGCTTGTACAACCACTCTGGAAGTCAGTCTGGCGTTTTCTCAGAAAATTGGACATAGTACTACCGAAAGATCCTACAATACCTCTCCTGGGCATATACCCAGAAGATGTTCCAACTGGTAAAAAGGACACATGTTCTACTATGCTCATAGCAGCCTTATTTATAATAGCCAGAAGCTGGAAAGAACCCAGATGTCCCTCAACAGAGGAATGGATACAGAAAATGTGGTACATTTACACAATGGAGTACTATTCTGCTATTTAAAAAATGAATTTATTAAATTCTTGGGCAAATGGATGAATCTGGAGGATATAATCCTTAGTGAGGTAACCCAATCACAAAAGAAGTCATTGGATATGCGCTCACTGATAAATGGATATTAGCCCAGAAACTTAGAATACCCAAGATACAATTTGCAAAACACAAGAAAGTCAAGAAGGAAGACCAGAGCATGGATACTCCATTCCTCCTGTGATAGGAAACAAAATACCCATGAAAGGAGTTACAAAAGAGACAAAGTTTAGAGCTAAGACAAAAGGATGGACCATACAGAGACTACCCCCCCCCACCAGGGGGGATCTATTCCACAATCAGTCATTAAACTCAGACACTATTGCATAGGACAGCTAGTGCCTACTTAAGGGACCCTGATATAGCTGTCTCGTATAGAAGTGGATGCTCATAATCATCTATAAGATGGAACACAGGGCCCACAATGGAGAAGCTAGAGATAGAACCCCAGGAGCAGAAGGGGTCTGCAACCCTAGAAGAGGAACAACAATATGAACTAACCAGAACCCCCAGAACAGGTGTCTCTAGCTCTACATGTAGCAGAAGATGGCCTAGTGGGACATCATTGGGAGGAGAGGCCCCTTGGTATTGTAATCTTTATATACCCCAATACAGGGGAACGCCAGGGCCAAGAAGTGGGAGTGGGTGGGCAGGGGAACAGGGCGGGGGAGAGGGCAGAACTTTCGGGATAACATTTGAAATGTAAGTTAAGAAAATATCTAATAAAAAAAGAAGAAAAAGTTCATCATATATTTATAATGAACTTTTACTTAACAATATGCTTGCTTCATAGTATCATCTCTCAGTTGTTCAGTTGGTAATAGCTAATCCCAGATTCTGCCACAGATTGATATGCAAATTCAGATTAAAAGAATGATACAATTGATGCCTGCTGATATGTTGAGAGGAAACTAAGTACACATTAAAAATTCTGTATATATTTGCTGAATTAATGATAGAAAATATTTGATGAAAATAAAGATTATTCCAGATTACCAAGATTAAAGACAAACTGTTAGTTTGTTATTGAAAAGGGTTGTTGTTAGCCAGATGGCATTGGTTTATTACTTGAATCCCAGGACCTGGGAGGCAGGGCAGGTGGATCTCTCCATTCAAGGCCAGCTTTGTCTGAAGAGAGTTCCTGGACAGCCAGGACTACACAAAAATCCATGTCTTGAAAAAAGGTAAAAGGAAAAGAAAGAAAAGAGTTGATGCTTTTTTTATATTTGTCTGAGCTCTCAGGCCTTCTCCCTGATTTCATCCTTTTTGTCCTGAAAATTCACAGATCTTGTTGACCATTTAATGTTCAGAGACACTGCAGGATGACTCTACTTCTGGGAACAAGTATATTCAAAACAATCCAGATCTTTCTCCTTGATGCTTGCCTTCACATTCTTTCTATTGTGGTGTTGAAGTGTTCATGTGATTGCATAATGCATTTTGTTCAAAAGGAAAATTTCCCCTGATTGGCTTTGCAACTTGATGACATAGAGATGGCATAGCCCTTTTTTTTTTTTACTTTATTTATTTATTTATTTTAGTTATTCCCTTTACATCCTGCTCACTGCTCCCTTCCTTATAACCTATTCCCACAATTCTTTCTTCTTTCCCCTTCCATTCTCTTCTGAATGAGTGGGGACCCCTTGAGTTTCCCCCCACCCTGGCACATCAAGTCTCTGTGAGGCTAGACTCATCCTCTCCAACTAAGGCTAGATAAGGTAGTCCGGCTAGAAGAACATATAGCACATTCATGCAAGAGTTTTTGGGATACCCCTGCTACACTTGTTCAGGACCCATATGAAGACCAAGTTGCATATAATCTAAATATGTTGGGGGAGACCTCAGTCCAGCCCATGTATGTTCTTTGGTGGTTCAGTCTCTGAGAGCCCCTAGGGTCCAGGTTAGTTCATTCTTTGGTCTTCCTGTGGAGTTTCTATCCCCTTTGGGGCTTCAATCCTTCCTCCTATTCTTCTATAAATGTCCCCAAGATATATCTACTGTTTGGCCGTGGGTGTCTGCTTCTGTCTGAGTCAGAAATTGGGTGAAATATCTCAGAGAGCATCATGCTCCTGCCTGCAAGCATAACAGAGTATCATTAATAGATTGGTACTTGCCTATAGATATGTCTCAATATGTATGGACTGGTAACTGTTTGGTCAGTCTCTGCTCCATCTCCCATGCCTGCATTACTTGTAGACAGAAGTTGTGAGTTAAAAGTTTTGTGGGTGGGTTGGTGCCCCTATTGCTTCACTGGGTTACCTGCCTAACCACAGGGCGTGACCTCTTCAGATTCCATATTTCCAATGCTGTGTATCCCAGCTAAGGTTGCCCCCACTGATTCTTGGGTACCTCTCCTATCCTATGTCTATGTCCTCAAGATGCCACCCACCTCCCTACCCAAGCAGTCTCTGATTTCCATTCTCATGGACATCTGGCCATTTATCCTGTCCCTTTCCACACCTGATCCTGAGTCCCCTCGTTCTCCTCCCCATCCTCTCTTCCATTCATTTCCCTCCCTCCATCTCCCTCCAAAGTCTATTTTATTATCCCTTCTAAGTAAGAGTCCTTCCTTCTTATTTAGCTTCTTTGGGTCTCTTCTTTGGAGTGTAACATGTGCATCTTTTATTTTATGGCTAATAAATCTTATAGAAAAGAAAGTGGGGAATAGCCTTAAACTCATTGTTATAGGAGACAACATCCTGGACAGAACACCAAAGGTTCAGGCTCTAAGATCAACAATTGATAAATGGGACCTGTTGAAACTGCAAAGCATCTATAAGTAAAAGGGCATTGTCAATAAGATGAAAGAAGGATCTTCATCAACCTTACATCTGACAAATATCTGCCACAGGAGACTCCCAGACACCAGGGAAGTAAGAGGCTCCCAGGACCTAACAGGGATAACTTTAGCTGACATGTGCAGCCCAAACAACTAGATTGAAAAATGGAGCACAGAGCTAACAGCAGATTCTCAGTAGAAGACTCTCAAATGGACAAGAAGCACTTAAAGAAATGTTCAAAGTCCTTAGTCATCAGGGAAATGCAAATCAAAACAACTGTGAGATTCTGCCTTACAGCAATCAGAAAGGCTAAGATTGAAAACTCAAATTTTATGGGTGGGTTGCCATCCCTATAGTTCCACTGGGACTCAAAAGGTCATGGGTTGTATATACTCACTTATAAGTGAATATTAGCCATAAATTACAGGTACCATGTGCTACATTCCACAGACCCAAAGAAGCTAAATAAGAAGGAAAGCAGAACTGAGGATGCTTAAATATCACTTGGTGGGCGGGGTGGTGGTGGTGGTAGCATAAAAGTCATCACGGGCAGACAGAGAGAGGTAACTGGGTGGGAGAGGGCATAATACTTTCTACATTGATTTTTTTTAAATGCTAGTAAGCATGTGGATTTCCTTTGAAAGCACCTCATGCTGAAGAAGAGCAGCAGCAGGCATTCAGTGATGCTAGCCAAAGCAATATCAGAGCTCTTAAGGGAAGACAAAAGAATCAATGGCATATTTGAGAAGGAACATTATCTCTTGGCAACATTCCTCAACCACTGCTTTTAAAACCCAGATGGAAATGTTTTTTTTTTTTTTTTTCTTTCTTCCAGATTATTCAATTTACTGCTGGTAAACCATATGTAACCTAGACATGCCTAACCTAATGTAGTCAGGAGAAAGCATTAAAACTCCCTCAATCAGCCTCCCATCGTTGCTCTGTGCTATATTGGTAGTGAAGTGAAAAGTAATCTATTATCATAAACCTCGTTCCCCTCCATTCTTTTCTGCCTCAATAAAGAACCACAACTTACCTACCTTTTCAAGCATAAAATCTAGGATATATCCTTATCTCTTCTCCCTGCCTCATTAATTTTCCTTAATATATTAAACCATTATATTAATTCATAATTTCTGAATAAGCTCCCAGAGCAAGAGAGCATTCTCCACTTTCATACACTCTGCTAATATAATTGTTGTTCATCTGGAACATTGAAATAGCCTCCTAAATAGTCATTTCCTTCCTTCCTTCCTTCCTTCCTTCCTTCCTTCCTTCCTTCCTTCCTTCCTTCCTTCCTTCCTTCCTTCTTCTCTTCCTCCCTTTCTTTATCTGACAAAATAAAATATAATAAAGTAAAGCAAAAACTATCATATTTATCTTGGGCATGGCAATCCAACAGGAGGAGAGGAGTCCGAAGAGCAGGCATAAGAGTCAGAGACCCACTTGTAATATGCAGAAAACCTGGTGTAAACCAACGAGGGCCTTGTGCTTGTTGTTTCGGTCTCTGTAAGTTCATTGGGGCCTTGCTTCATTGACTCAAAGGGTCTTGTTTTCCTGGTATTCTCCATCCCCTATGGATCTTACAGTCTCTGCAGTAATCCTTGAGACCTAAGAGGAAGGAAAGATATGATGGAGATTCTCTCTCTCTCTCTCTCTCTCTCTCTCTCTCTCTCTCTCTCTCTCTCTCATTCTCTCTCCTCCCTCCCTCCTTCCCTCCCTCCCTCCCTCCCTCCCTCCCTCCTTCCCTCTGTGTAATGTCTGGCTGTGAATCTCTGCATTTGTTCCCATCTGCTGCAGGAGGAAGCCTCTCTCTCTTTTTTTTATTAATCATTTAATTTGTTTAAATTTCAAATGTTGTCCCCCTTCTCTGTTACCCCTCCACAACCCCACCCATCAGATTCCTTATCTCCCCCTCCCCTTTGCCTCTATGAGGGTGCTCCTCTACCTACTCACTTACTACCACCTCATTGTTCTAGCATCCCCTATGCTGGAGCATCATCCCTCCAAAGGACCAAGGGCCTCCCCTCCCATTGATGATAAGGCCATCCTCTGCTACATATTTATCTGGAGTCCTGGTTCCCTCCATGTATATTTGGTTGGTGGTTTAGTCCCTGGGAGTTCTGGGTGGTCCAGTTAGTTGATACTGTTCTCCTTATGGGGTTGTAATCCCCTTCAACTCCCTCAACCCTTCCCCTAGCTTTTCCATTTGGGTCTCCAGGCTCAGCATAATGGTTGGCTGTGAGTATCTGCATCTGTATTGGTCAGGTGCTGATAGAACCTCTCAGGGAACAGCCATAGTAGGTTCCAGTCAGCAAGTACTTCTTGGCTTCATCAATAGTGTTGGAGTTTGGTGTCTGCAGATGGGATGGATCCCTAAGTGGGATGGTCTCTGAATGGGCCTTTCATTCAGCATCTATTCCATTTTTTATCCCTGTCTTTCCTTTGGACATGACTAGATAAGGCACTGATCTGCGAATATGGCAGAATATAATTATGAAATATTTTATTGTTTTTTTTTCCATCCCATAAACAACCACCAAACCCAGACACTATTGTTGAGGCCAATAATAGATTGCTGACAGGAGCCTGAGATAGCTGTCTCTGCCAGTGCCTGACAAATACAGGACTAGATAATCACAACCATCTATTGGAGAGAGAACAGGGTCCCCAATGAAGGAGCTAGAGAAAGTACCCAAGGAGTTGAAAGGGATTGCAGTCCCATAGGAAGAACAACAATATGAACCAACTAGTACCCTCAGAGCTCCCTGGGACTAAAACATCAACCTGGGACTCATGGCTCTATCTCCATATGTAGCAGAGGATGGCCTAGTCTGTCACCAGTGGGAGGAGAGGCCCTTGGTTCTGTGAAAGTTCTATGCTGAAGTATAGGGGAATTCCAGGGCCAGGAAGTGGGAGTGGGTAGAATGATGAGCAGGGGGGCGGGGGCAGGGAGGGGGTAGGAGGGTTGGAGGGGAAACTAGGAAAGTGGATAACATTTGAAATGTAAATAAATAAATATCTAATAAAAATAATAGAAGTGTTTAGTTTTATTCTAGGACTCTGGGCTATCCAGTTGCTGGTTCTTGGTTATACACTTGGCAAGTATGGGTTCCTTCTCATGGAGTGTGTTTTAATTCAAATCAGACTTTGGTTAGTCACTTGCACCAGTTATATGTTACCATTATCTCAGCACATTTTGCAGGTAGGGAAGGTCATAAGTCAAAGTTTTGTGTCTGTGTTGGTATCCAATATTTCCCCTTCAGTATCCTGCAGAGTACCTTTCCACACCAAAGACACTAGAACATAGGGGTGAGTGCTCCATGTAGGAACGAGCTCCATTTCTCCTTATACAATAAGTGTGTGAGGGTGGTCCTCAGCTATAAATCCCTCTGTCAATTCGTAGAAAGCAACTATTTATCAACACCCTAGGTTGTTTTAGGGTTTCTTGGGACTCCTGCCCCTTGATCCACAACTCACCAAAGTACAATCAAGTCCAGCCACCGGAATCCTTACTTGTTAACAAAAGGTAACTAGTTGAGATTCCATAACCCCAATTGCTATGGATTTCTGTCATGGATTTCAGGCAGTTTCCTGTCCTCTAGGTTTCTACCCCACCCAAAAAGTCCTGAAATACCAGCAGTCTCTACTCCAATTTTCTTCCTCTACTTCATCTCTTTCCTTCTACATGATCACCGACTCACTGACTGCTGTCCCCATTTGCTCCCAGTCAGCCTGTAAAATATTTTTTCTTCTTTGTCTTATTTATTCAATCTATTTCTCTAACTCTTCATATAGTTTTGATCTAAAAATAAGAAATTCCACTCATCTAATAACTTATATTTCAATATATGTTACTCCTTTTGACTGAGTTATAAAAGACCAAAACACTACAATTCATATTCCTACAGATTCCTCACCATATACATACCATTTATTATAAGACCATTCACTTATTTTTACTAAAAATATACAAAGAATATATTTTTATTCCTATCACTCTAGGTACAGTCTAAGTCACATAATTCTGATCTAATCTAATCTAATCTAATCTAATCCTATTTTCTATTTTATCTTACCTCTGTATTGCTCTTTATGAATTTATTCCCAGATAAAATGCAGATTGCTTTTCCTTAAAATATAAATCAAGTCTTAAATTAAGAAATTAAGTCTTAACATTATTGTTGAGATATGCAGTAAAAATAATGTTAACCAGATAATCAAAGATAACATCTTTATTGATAGGTAGGTTTTGACACCTTACACCTCCTGATAAAATCACTTTGTGTCATTCATGGTAAAAATGTGTAACTTGAGTCTAATCCTAAAGAAACATTAGGCAATTGTAAATGGAATTTTCAATAAAATCATTGGCTAATATTAAAACTTTTTTAGGAGTGGTGATGCTACATGTCCATAGGCCCAGCACTCAGAAAAGAGATCTCTGAGTTTGAGGTCAGCTTAGCCTACAGAGGGAGTTTCACAACAGCCAGAACTACAAAGAGAAAGTCTGTTTCAAGAAAGAAAAACAAAAATATACATCAAAATATAAAAGAATAACAAGAAAGTTTAACAGAATGTAGAATAATACAGTGAGCATGCAGAAAACCAAATGTGAAATCTTGAATCCAAAGCAAAATAAGGCCTCAATAGTGTAATTTGTTAGGTACATAAAGATATGTGTAATTTTAATGCTATTTTTATAAAGATTGAATTCCCAGCTTTTTGAATTGTCTTATAATTGTGTGATTGTAACATTACAGGAAGCTGTGTAATTGATCTAATTGATAATGATTATTTGAAAAAAAAAAAGTTTAAAAATGATCCCAATGGAGGAGCTAGAGAAAGTACCCAAGGAGCTGAAGGGGTCTCCAACCCTATAGGTGGAACAACAATATGAACTAACCAGTACCCCCAGAGCTCGTGTCTCTAGCTGCATATGTAGCAGAAGATGGCCTAGTTGGCCATCATTGGGAAGAGAGGCCCCTTGGTCTTGCAAACTTTACATGCCCCAGTACAGGAGAACACCAGGGCCAAGAAGTGGAAGTGGGTAGGTAGGGGAGCAGGGCAGCAGGTGGGGGAGGGTATAAGGGACTTTCAGGATAGCATTTAAAATGTAAATAAAGAAAATATCTAATAAAAATTGAAAAAAAGGAAAATATCTAATAAAAAAGAATATAAACATTAACCAACCCCCCTAAAATGATCATACATACATAAAGTATGCAAAGGATGTTATGTCAAACACACACACACACACACACACACACACACACACACACACGAAACCACTGCACTGACATTTCTTTCTTACACCTTTAGAACACCTATCATCAAATAAACACAAAACAAACATTGATGCTGAAAACAGGCACTAGATGACTAAGTTAAACTATATTTAGTGCAGGTGGTAAAGTCAACTAGTATGGTACTATAGAAATCATTATAGAGGTTTATGAAAATAAATATTGAACTACCATATTATCCATAATTTATACTCCTAATATACCTGAAGAATATTAAGAAAGCATACTATACAGGTATGTTATATTGCCATGTTTATTGTTGCATATCACACACCTAAGACATATCATGATCCTAGGGTACTGCTCAGCTGCCTCATTTTATGGAGTCTAAGTCCCAAGACCAGAGAACCGTGCTGCCCTCCTTTAGGCTCACCCTTCCCACCTTGCTTAACCTAATCAACATAATCTCTCACAAATATGAATAGAAACTACAATTTATAAAATCTCAGATATGTCTGGAAGCTTGTCTCCTAGATGATTTCAAACCTGACAAAAATGTCGGCCAACACTAAACATTAGCTAGAACTTGAACAGTGTGTACAGTTCAGGATGAACTTCTTATTGTATTGATGGCTAGAATTGTATACTCAAGGGTATAGAAGATTTATGGGCATTTTGTCACTAAGCCAGTCAATTTATACTAGAGTAGAGTTGCACCAATTTTTCAAATTTGACAATGTCCAGATTACTTTAGCCCAAACAACCTGATTCAGAGTTCTAAGAATTAGATCAAAGTGGACTTCATGTGAGTCCAGAACAACTGGAATGGGAGTATTACAAAGGCTATTGCCTATACATGGGATATGTTCTTGTAGCTGACCTGCATTGTGGGAGGCAGATGAGCCTATCCTCACAGAGATTTGATGTGCCAAAGTAGGGCAATACCCATGGGGCCCCAAGGAAAGGAAGAGTGGGGGAAGGATTGTGGGAGGGGTGACCTGGAGGGGGTCAGTGCATGGGATGTAAAGTTAGTAAATAATAATAATAATAATAATAATAATAATAATAATAATAATAATAATAAAATTTTAAATAATATTTTTTTAAATGGGAAAACTTTAAGTATCATGGAAAATGAATTAAATGCTCTGATTTATTTAAAGAATGCAACACAAGGGACTGATGGAGGCTGGCGGGGGAGTGTGTGGAGGAGCTCATTTGAAACAGAGAGAGAATTCAGCTCCCTTGCAGATCTCCTGTGTCTTAGTTTACTACAGTTCAGAGCATGTGAAGGATATATTAAGCTGTGATGGTTGGCTGCAAATAAACCATTGTGCTAGTTCTGCCAGCCCAGAGCTTTCAGGAAAAAAAAGTGTTCTTCCCTTATGATTATAATATTTCATTATTCTAAGTATGAGGTTTATGAACTTATACCTGACAGCAAAAAACCTCACTACTAAGCAGCCACTCTCATTTCTCTAAACTGAAAGGTTGTTATTGTGTAAAAATATATACAGCAAACATACTTTCACTAATTGTTTCCTCTTACTATTTTCTAAGGCAGTACTGGCTGAATGCATATGAAGCCCAAGGACAGTCACAGCATTTAACATTTTTAAAATCAGATTTCTATTCATCTGTTCCATTAAGCACTAGACATTCTTCAGCACACATTTTTGCCATAAATAGAGGGAAACAGAAACAGTGCAGACACATGCATCTAGAACTGTTCTTGGTGTCAGTCAATTTCACACTATTCATTCTTTCCAACTTCTTTCAGAGTTCACTAACTTTACTCTCCTTCCATAAGCCAGTCAGCACATAGAGACCCACTGAGAAATAGCTTATTTGTCCTGGGGACTTTTCATACTATCGTTTAGGAAATGGTCACTCTAAAACCTTCTTGTTGGTTCATGCATTATTCTTTCTCATGGGACTTAGAGTATGAGAGCAACGTTATGAATTACTAACTTATTCTATAACTAAATATTTTAAAAAGGTAAAAGCAGACTTAACTGATTGAAATTTTTAAAAAAGGCAGAGAATCTTTGTACTTCTTTGTGCCTTTACCTTCTCTGCTGTCAACCTCTGGAAATTCAGTATAGGAAGGGATGACATTTTATGCTATATATAAGCAAACACTAAGTTTTTGGTAGATATGATCATTAAAGGGCACCATCGAGCCTCTCCAATGTCCCAGAGTACAGTTGTTTTCACAAATGGCTACTAGGAGACTATTCAGATGCACAGGTTAACAACTATTTGAAAACTCAGAAAAATTCTGTTTCTTTTTTCTTTCATGAACAACTCTTATGTTCAAAGAACTGTTTTTGGTGTCAGAGATGAAAGAACCAGACTGAAAAATGGTCTGAATAACAAATAATTATAATGTAAGGAAAACTGCTTCCTTTCAAGCAGGAACATATACAGCTACAATAATGTAAATGAAAATTTGTGTTGAACATGCAGGCTTTATTGAAAAACAGAAATCAAAACTCTCAAAATGATGAGTAGCCTCTTCAAGCTTTGTGAACAATATAAATTCTATGAGTAAAATGTCAAGAAAGCCTTCATCAAAAGTCAACATCCTACAGGTCATTTTTTTGTTGTTTTAATGCTTCCTCCCTAATGCATTCTTACTGAGCAGTTAAGAATTAGAGTGCCAATCATCCACTCATCAAGAGGATTTGAAGGTGAAAGGGAAACAAGATAAATGGCCATGATTCAGTGATTTACAGACAGAAACAAAGATCTATTACTTCTATGTACCCAAACTCAAATGTACAGATATGGATGTGAGGGAAACTTCTGATACTATACAATCCAAACTTGTGCCTGTATCCTCTCCTATGGGATTGTCAAAGCAGCTCTCATCTAGAAGGAAATAATAAATAATTTCTTCTGGAGGTAAATAAGAGTAAACATTGTCTGAGAACACAGATTTAAACTATCCCAAATTCAGTGAGCTTTTAATAATAACGGAACAAGGAATGCCATGAATCTATATACATTTCAAATATGTTGTGGAGACCTTAAGTAGACAACGGCAGCAAGGCAGTGACATCTCAGATATGGATGCTATTTTAAAGCACTTTCTTATTCTTTGATTTCTAGAAAAGCAGAGCTTTGCTAAATTAATATATTCCAAAAGTTTTTACTTATTGTAATTTTGGTATGTCTTCAAATTTTGGTGATAAAGAAATGTCTATTTAGTGGTTTAAAGGTAGTCCAAGATAAATTGTTATTAGGCTGTGGGCCTGCAACATTCCATCGCCTCCACATCATTGAAGTTCAAATCAATCACACTTTGTAGATACAACTCCTTTTCTGGAATTTTCTTTCATATAACTGACCAGGAAAATCATATTTTGACTCTATTTCTTCAGCATACTTTGTAGCACAGAAGTATGTAGGCCCTGTTCACTTTTTCCAGTCATAGTCAATATTTACTTTTCAGAATAAATATCATTTGTTAAGATTCCTGTTCTGATATTTATTCTCTGAAGTTGCTTGCAACATACTCTCTGTGTTTACTCCCATAGGAGTATATTTCTTCATTATAGCCTTTAATTAATTAAAGGTAACATAAGTTGCTTGCAACATACAAAGATAAAATATTTGATAATGATATCTCAAGGACAAGAAATAGATAAATGATAGTACAGTATCACTGGATTCTTTCACTATAAATGAGATGGAATTATAGCTCTTCATAGTAAAAGTTCAAAGCAGCTTATATTAAAGAAAAGAGTGATGACAGAGAATGTAAACTGTCATCTAGGAGACAGAGACTGATGAAGAGTATTTCATTCTTAGCCATACAAAAAAGAAGGTAGAGGACCAAACACTGAATAAGTTATGTTAATTAATCATAATCTCTTCCAGAAAATTCAATAGGATGGAAGACTTCCAGCTTCTTGCAAGAGACTTTGAGTGCTCCATTGTCAGAGCAAAGCAGTCAAATGAACTACAAGAAAAGAGAAAAGAACAATGAACAATGCGATCAGGCCCATAATTCTCTGTTTGTCTTTATCTGCCTTTGTGTTAGTCTGCCTCTTTCTCTCTGTTTCTGTATCTGTCTCTGTGTATGCATGCATGCATGAATGCATGTGTGTGTGTGTGTGTGAGAGAGAGAGAGAGAGAGAGAGAGACAGAGACAGAGACAGAGACAGAGACTGAGACAGACAGACAGACAGAAAGACAGAGAGAAATGAAATTTTAAAAATCAAACATAAATTTCAATTTATCGAAGGAAGGAAAGATTGAGTTAATATCTGAAATCCAATAATAATTCACCATGATAACAAACGAAAAGAAAAAAAAATGATCATGTGAATAAAAGAAAAACAACATATGACAATTTCTAATGTTTTCTTTATGTGGTTCTTTTGAATATGATCCATGCTATTTTTTTCTGCATAAATGATGCCAATAGTGTATCACCATGCATTTTAGTATGTGCTACTGATTTCCGTGAAACTCAATGGGAGAAATGTGAATGAGAAGCCTATACTATAATTAATGAAATTTATACTTATCTAAAGTAGCATTAAATTCAATAATAATTTTTTTTTCTAAAAGAGCTGTCTCCTGTAAGGATTATTTGAAGTACGCTATTTCAGTTACCATAGAAATAGCCCTTTTGGAAAAGTGAAAGTAGTAATCTATTAACTTATACAATTGCAGTAAAAACTCAAATACTTTTGTGATCAAACATAACTTAAACTTTTCAGCACAGAGTTGAACACTTGAAGAGTAAAATATGACAATACAGAAATGAATATTGTCCATGATAGACTGGATTCACTCAGATATCAGTCAAGATTAAAGGTTTTAAAGTGATGCTAGATGTGCTCAAACAAGGAATTAAATAGCAGCAAACAGTATCTATATTGCTTTAATTTTTATACTTTTATCAGTTACAATGACCACCTCGGCTTTTCATTATGCTTATGATTTTTCCTCATTTAAAAAATATAATAAAATGAAATATAAAATATGAAGCTAAACTATCACATCAAAATTAAACAAGACATGCGAACAAAAGGAAAAGGACACCGGAACAGGAACAAGAATCAGAGAGCCACTCGTTTGCACACTCAGCAATTCCATCAAACACTGAACTGGAAGCAATAAGAGAAGCACAGAGGACCTAGGGAAATCTAGTGCCGGTCCTGTGCATACTGTTCAGGTGTCTGTGAGTCGAATGAGCTCTGCTCATGTCCTCATGTTGATATTAGAGGGTCCTGTTAGCCTGGTGTCTTCCATCACCTCTGGTTTTTACATTCTTTTGCCTCCTTTTTTTTTTTTTTTTTTTGCCAGGTTCCATGAGCTCTGATGTGAGGAATTTGATAAAGAAATCCCATTTAGATCTCCGTGTTTCAATGTTTCTCACTCTCTGTGTAATGTCTGACTGTGGGTGTTTGTATTTTTCTGATATGCTACAGGAGGGAACCTCCCTGATGATGGATGAGAAAGGCACCAATCTACAAGTATAGCAGGTAGTGTTTAGTTTGTTTGTTTGCTTTGTTTTGTTTTTTAGGCCAATATTATTTGAGTTTACTCAAGGTCTCTGGGATATCTAGTCTCAGGTAATTGGTCACCCAAGCAGTGTCAGATATGGATTCCCTCTCATGAAGTGGGCTTTAAGTCAGATCAGATATTGACTGATAATTCATACAAGCTTTGTGCCAACATTCACTAGCATATCTTTCATGCAGGCCACCATTGTAGATAAAGGGTTTGTGGCAGAGTTAGTACTTAAGTCTCTCTTTTGATAGTATATAGAAAATGTTCCAGTGTCTTTGGTACAGGAAGTTACAAAGTTTTGGTTTTGTTTTGTTTTGTTTTGTTTTGTTTTTAACTTCACTTGTCCTTTAAGGGTTTCTTAGTGGGTTTTTCTTCTTTTATGTTTTATTTTATTATCCTTTTAGTTTTACTTTCAAGATTATAATATAATTAAAACATTTATCTCTCTCTTTTCCTACTTCCACATGCTCCCATATACCTTTTCCCACTTTCACTGGAATTTATAGCCTCTTTATTCATTGACTGTTGTTACATGCAACTATATATGTATATGTTCAGACATATATATGTTGAAATATAACCTGCTAAGTCAATATGATGTAGTGACAATTTTAGCATTTTTGGGTTTTTTTCTAATTTATTTATTTATTTATTTATTTATTTATAATCATGTATTTTACTATCCAGTCATTTTCCCCCTTTCAGTCCACCATTAGCCTGTCCCTCATCCCATACCTCCCCTTCATCTCCAAGAAGTTGTCCCCACCCACACCCCTACCAGGCCTCCCCATATCCTAGGGCCTCAAGTCTCTCTAAGGTTAGGTGCATCTTCTCTCACTGAGTCCAGACCAGTCTGCTGTATATGTGTTGGGGAACCTCATATCAGCTGGTGTATGCTGCCTGGTTTTTGGTCCAATGCCATAGGAAGATGAGTAGTCTCAACTACTCAGTGATATTTTTTAGTATATTGTGAGATATGCAGTTCAGAAGACTAAGGAGATACCTTAAAGTAAGTCAATGAAGACCTCAGTAATTGCATGTATACCTAATAATGATGATGGTGATGATAATAATATGTGGTAATTAAAATGATTTTAACAGTTAATCTCCTGAAGAAATAAGAAAACTTTAAGAACCAAATACTTAGTGGTCAAGGATAGGTCATTATCCTTAAGGCATTAATAAGCTTTAAAATGATAAAGCAGCTTCACACATGATCTCTGTAACTCCTTCAGTGAGTGCTTTGTTCATGATTCTAGGAAGGGGCACTGAGACCACATTTTGAACTTCATTCTTCTTGAGATTCATGTGTTTAGTAAGTTGTATCCTGGGTAGTCTAGGCTTCTGGGCTAGTATCCACATATCAGTGAGTACATGTTATGTGAGTTCTTTTGTGATTGGNGGCCTAGTTGGCCATCATTGGGAGGAGAGGCCCTTTGGTCATACAGACTCTATATGCCCCAGAACAGGGGAATGCCAGGGCCATTACGTGGGAGGGGGTGGGTAGGGGAGCAGGGCGGGGACGCGGGAAGGTAAGGGAAAATTTCTGGATAACATGTGAAATGTAAATGAAGAAAATATCTAATAAAGAGAAAAAAAATGATAAAGCAGAAAAATATCAGGGCAGATTTTTTTGTTGTCTTTTGGCTATGTGAAGCCTTTTCAAAGGAGTTATTGTTTGGTTGTATGCACATAGGCATTTTCTTAATAAGTAAGGTTTTGGTAAGAAACAGCTAAGAATGAGACTACAGGGTTCAAAGCAGCACCCTCCCATTTAATTTTAATGATTTATAAATAATAAGGACATTGCACATACCCACACCCATTCAGACATTTTCTTCATGCTTAGTTATTACAGTAGTAGCAATAGCTCTCCCATACACACCATTTCTGAGATGTGCTTAATATGCAGAGAATTTGACTTTGACATGTTTTTAAACATTAAAGTTTAGCAAGAACAATAAATATAACTTGTATGACAAAATAAAATAATCTCTGACTCTAACTTTTATATGTTTTGAGACCTAAAGGAAAAACAACTCAAACGTTTATTTGATTTACCCATAGCCTCCTGGGTTGAAAAAAAACAAGCAATATGTGATATTTTATTCTGCTTACTGCTGTCGTCAGTGTCAAAAGCTCTGCTCCTCACCAAGTTTGGTGACTCATGTGTTTAATCAGATAACTCAGGAGGCAGATACAGATTGATCTCTGTGAGTTTGAGGCTAGTTGGGACTATATAGTGAGGCTCTGGTATCAAGGAAAAATTGTTGTTACTGTCTCTCTAGGAGGCAATAATAGTAGGCTCTGCAGAAGCTAATATCTAAGCTTTCTTCAACTGACAAGTCTTGCATTTGCTCACATGCCACCTACTTCACAATCTAGATTTTTCTTGCCTTTTAAAGTTGGTGCTTAAAACTAAAAAGAGAATGCAGTTTAAATATATCAACTAGATAAACTACATAAAAAAAAACTGGTGAAATATCTAGCCAAAAACAAATAACCTTTATCACTTAAAGTAATTAAGAAGCAAAAGAGTTTCTGACTAAGAGAAAGAGAGTGTAGGGAAACAGGAATCCAGATAACTATATACCCACTGTGGGTAAAGATATTTACCTCACCTATTCCATTGTCCATGACTTCTGTTATAATGTTTCCAGTAAAATATAGCAATTCTGATCTCACTACCTCTCTTAATACCCATAAAATTTTGTCATAATGGTTTTGCCAAAGAATTGTACACTTGTCAACTTTGACTGATGCTTGCTGTAAAGGTGGTTTCTAAGAATGTTTTGATAATATGATACTTTGCTTACTACTAGCCAATGGACTACTTTCATCTGAAAAATTATCATGCAAATAATGTACATTGAAATCTTAGATAGGTTCTGATTAAGAAACATGCATCTTGAGGAACACAAAGAAGATTTTCAGTTAGTACCTCCTTATTTTTATAGATTACTAATTCTATGTCATTACTACTAGTGAGTTCCTGGAAGAAAATGCATATACATTTGTCGGGGTGATTAAAAGGACAAATTGATTAAAGGAAGAGGTAGTGGAGCTGAAAAGAGTACCACCTGAACTACTAGGCTTACAATATGCAAAATGTAGTTTTGGATGACTGTATCTTAGATTAATTATGTTTTGCTGAGATACAGGGGCATTCTCCTTCAATAAAAATCCTCTAGAATACCCTTTGCTTTTTCTATTATTCAATGTAAATACTATATTTTTATTATTAACTTTATTGTTAGTACATTTTCTTAATTGAAAGCAGGATATACCCAAGGCAATTTTCTGAATGATGATTTAAATACAGAACAATTTAATTCTCAATTTCATCAAAGCAAGTATATGACAAAGTACCAATAAACAGTGTAACAAACACACCTGTGACACTGAGAGCAATAACAGAGAGACCCAAAGTCCCTTTTGTCAGAAATCCATTCACTTGTAATTTAATTATTTTCTTATTATGTCTGTCTTTCTTAGGTCAGTCAATTTGTTTGAGTTGAAATGGGTAAAACTGAAATTGACAATAGAAGCAAACATTCTTTCATGTGGTTAAAAGTTTATCCTCTAATTATTTTTGGAACTTCTACACGTCCTTAAACTCAACCAACCACAACATACAATTGTTGATATGGAACACCAGATTTACTAGGCTTTCAGGTAGTAGAAAGTATATACCCAATAATTATCACAGTTATTTTAAATACGAGCTGCCAAAACCAATAAAAATCAGTTTAACTGGGTTTTTTTTTCACAAGTTAAATAATCTTCATTATTGGTATCCATTTTGACCTAGGACAACTTGCTGTTCCTCTGAGTAAACAGATTTACAAGAACTTGATGTAAAAGTTTATTTGAATGCTGATTTTTGGTTCCTACATAGGAGTTCAGATTATTTGAAATCTGTATTTCCTTATTTCCTTATTTATTACACACAAACACACACACACGTGTGTGTGTATGTCTGTGTGTTTGTGTGTGTAATTATATATATATATATATATATATATATATATATATATATATATATATATATATATATATATATGTATTATCTTATTTTGTATATATTTTTATTTATTACACACAAACACACACATATGTGTGTATGTGTGTGTGTTTGTGTGTGTATTTATATATATATATATATATATATATATATATATATATATATATATATATATTTCTAAAAACAAAGTTTTTTTCAAGTTTTACCAGTCCTGTTTTACCTCGCTGTGTAAAGCATATTCAAATGCATATCACTGCTTCTTCATTATTACTACTGCAAAATCAATAAAGATTTCCATCACCAACACTGTTGTTTCTGTTACTTAATCTTTCACTCATGGTATGGGTGGGCTTTCAAATCCATGTCTTCTCTGATATCCAGACTTATATCAATCAGTTTGCTGAGGTGAATATCAATTTTATACAGAAGAAAGGAAATGACTTACAGTTAACCATGAATATCTGATTGCCTGACAAAAGACATCTGGAGTGATGAGCAAAGAGAGCATCCAAAGTGACTCAGAAATGAATGTTTGAACCTAGCAGAAGCACATATTATACAGAAACTGAACTAGGGAATCAAAGGTTGAATAATCTTTGTGTTCATCTCTAGGAATACTTTGAGAAGCTTTGTTTGCACAGGAGGATCTTCACAAAAATATTAGAATTATTCTTAGGAAGTTATTTATCTTTATCAACACTTCCAAGCCAGTTGTGATGGCACATTTCTAATGTCACTGCTTTCAGATAGTCTGAAGCATGAAACCTAGGAATAAATGTTATGCAACATAGCAATATCTCAATTCACAAAAAGAAATATAACTGCATATTTATATAAATAAATATATACATAAGTACACACAAATAAAAATATATGTTAAGCTTTGTAATTTTTGTGGCATAAGACATTTTTTCCGATTTTTATTAGATATTTTCTTCATTTACATTTCAAATGATATCCCAAAAGTCCCTTATACCCTCGCCCATCCCCTGCCCTGCTCCCCTACCCACCCACTCCCACATCTTGGCCCTTGCATTCCCCTGTACTGAGGCATATAAGGTTTGCATGACCAATGGGCCTCTCTTCCCAATGATGGCCAACTAGGCCATCTTCAGCAACATACACAGCTAGTGACAAGAGCTCTGGGGGTACTGGTTAGTTCATATTGTTCTTCCACCTATAAGGTTGGAGACTCCTTCAGCTCCTTGGGTACTTTCTCTAGCTCCTGTACTGGGAACCCTGTGTTCCATCTAATAACTGACTGTGAGCATCTACTTCTGTGTTTGCCAGGCACTGGCATAGCCTCCCATAAGATAGTTATATCAGCGTCCTTTCAGCAATATCTTGCTGGCATATGCAATAGTGTCTGCGTTTGGTGGCTGATTATGGGATGGATCCCTGGCTGCAGCAGTCACTGGTTGGTCCATTCTTTTGTGTCAGCTCCACACTTGATCCCGGTAACTCCTTCAATGTGTGCTTTGTTCCTAATTCTAAGAAGGGGCGAAGTGTCCACACTTTGATCTTCATTCTTCTTGAGTTTCATGTGTTTTGCAAATTGTATCTTGGGTAATCTAATTTTCTGGCCTAATATCCACTTATCGGTGAGTACATGTTATGTGAGTTCTTTTGTGATTGGGTTACTTCACTCAGGATGATACCCTCCAGATCCATCCATTTGCCTACAAATTTCATAAATTCATTGTTTTTAATAGCTGGGTAGTACTCCATTGTGGAAATGTATCACATTTTCTGTATCCATTCCTCTGTTGAGGGACATCTGTGTTCTTTCCAGCTTCTGGCTATTATAAATAAGGCTGCTATGAACATAGTGGAGCATGTGTCCTTATTACCAGTTAGAACATCTTCTGGATATATGCCCAGGAGAGGTATTGCAGGATCCTCCGGTATTACTATGTCCAATTTTCGGAGGAACCACCAGACTGATTTTCAGAGTGGTTGTACAAGCTTGCAATCCCACCAAAAATGGAGAAGTGTTCCTCTTTCTCCACATCCACACCAGCATCTGCTGTCACCTGAATTTTTGATCTTAACCATTCTTACTTGTGTGAGGTGGAATCTCAGGGTTGTTTTGATTTGCATTTCCCTGGTGATTAAGAATGTTGAACATTTTTTCAGGTACTTCTCAGCCATTCAGTATTCCTCAGTTGAGAATTCTTTGTTTAGCTCTGTGCCCCATTTTTTAATGGGATTATTTGATTTTTCTGGTGTCTACCTTCTTGAGTTCTTTATATATATTGGATATTAGTACCCTATCTGATTTAGGATTGGTAAAGATCCTTTCCCAATCTGTTGGTGGCCTTTTTGTCTTATTGACAGTATCTTTGGCCTCACAGAAGCTTTGCAACTTTAGGCATAAGACATTTTAAGGTAAAACAATACCAGTGACACCTTATCTCTGTTATGGGGAAACAGTTAAGTTGATAAGTTGCTTGCTAGAAACCTGACTTGAATTTTCAGAACCCATGTAAAAGACAGATGTAGACATAAGCATGTATAGTCCCACCGTTTAAGTGTACAGGGAAACGGGGAGCAAAATTGTAGACTATTCAGAAGCTCTAGGCTAACTACTTTGGAGTATTAAGCAGTGAACAAAAAAGAAAATAACTGTCTGAATCACAGTAGAAACATAAGGACTGGCATACAAGATCATTATCTCGTCTCTACATGAACCTGATGATCACATACCTACCCACATCCACACAAAAAATATTTTATACACAAGAAAGTCATTACTTTTAAAAAGTGATTGTAGATGAATGAATAATACAAATACAAATTCACTATTGAAAAAACACTCATCTGTAGGAAAAAAATCAATTATGAACTTTGTGAATAAATGGATAAAACTAGAAACAATCATATTGAGTGGAATAACCCAAGCCCAGAACAACAAATGTCTCATGTACTCTCTTATTTGATGCTCCTAGCTGCAAATCTTCTGGTGTAACAGTAGAACCCAGAAAAATAAAAATGTGATTGACCTTTTACAGAACAGCTGATTATGGAGCAAGATAAAGGAGAATGTCAGTGTACAAGCTCTCTGATCAAGGAGATGGAAAGGCTCTTTGTGGAGTGGAGGGAGGTAAAGGAGAAAGAGTAAAGAGGAGAAGAAAGGAGAAGAATAAAGAGGAGTAGCACAAGTGATCTGAGAGAAGAAATGAGGAAGGGCTCACCAAAACTTATAATACACATATTTCTGAGTATAAACTTACAATACATTTACTGAACTATTATCTGGGTTGATAGTGCTCTCTCTAAGCACCCAAGACCACCTAACAAAAACCTCAGTATCAGATTGAGAGACTTTCTTTTGAGTTATTGGCCAGGGATGTCCAAGAGATTTCCAAAACGTGCAGTTTATTTTCTTGTACATGGTTCTCCTGTGAGGTGGAAGGTAAGTTCCTATTGCTGGTGATACAAAATACTTTAAAAAGAGCAGTCATAGAGCCCTGAGTTGTAACTATCCTAAATGCCCCTGAGAAGTAGCTTCCATGGTACCAGTAGGCAGGTACCATGAAGGCTTTCATAGGAAGTGGGCAATTGACAGTTATACCTAGATATGACACCTATGAAACACAAAAGTAACCATTGTGGGATGAGTGCAGTAATGGTATACATGCTTTGGCAATCACCAGCATCTAGCTAATTGAACACATGATACACTCAACAAAAGAAATGCTATGCCTAATACGGGAAACTACCCAGAGCTAGTGAAATCATTGATCTTGAAGGAGAACCCTTTACTAAACCAGCATAAGTCATAGCTACACTCTAAATCTTTGTCCTTAACCTGGAGATGAATGCAGTCCTCAATCTTCATCAAGGCAGAATGCTACAGCCAACCAAAACACAGAGTAGTGGAATCCAATCTCAACAGATATTTCTCCAAAACACTCAGTCACCTATTGCTCAGGAAACATTGTAGAAGAATGGGCAGAAAGATTGTAAAAGCCAGAAGATCTGAGAGTTTATATGAGATTGTGCTTCCTAGAAATGATGGAAGCTGCACCCATGAGACCTCAGCATAAATGGAACATAAACAGCTCCGATAGACATGACCAAGTGGATGAGGAAAGTCCCACAAACTCCAGTCTTATCTAGAGAACTTGTATCAACTGGGGAATATTGAGAGCAGAGCAGAACAGCAGAACAGGTGGTATTCCCTGGCAATGAGTACATCAGTTGTTTATCTAGTACCAAGTAATTAATCCTGAAGAAATGTGTGCAGGTAACATTGTACACACTGAGCAAGCAGCATTTAGGAATATGTATTCCTATCTGTATGCATGTACATATAGGATTGCAGTAAACAATTCATTAAAGGTAAGGCATTAATTTGAAATAACAAGTAGTGATATATGGGAGGAAATTGTGTAGCTATGATCTTAAAAATAAGTTACAAAAGAGTAGAATTCTGGTATAGGCACACTGCTTAAGTGTTTTATGTGCAGTTATTTCCTTAATAACATGATATGTTATAGAGGTTTTGTCCTCATTCTCACCTTACAAAAGAAAATATAAAGGCCTTGTAAATAGCAATACAGACGATAATAAAAAATTATCTGGGGGTGTATATACCACTGATCACATTACACTGCTTTATAGTATGAAAATTCATGAAGAGATGAAAAGAATGTTTTTCTAATACATTTTCCTAAAGCTACAGATTAGCATAACAGTGAAAAAACAGTAAGTCAGCATTTGTGTTTTGCCAGAACCTGAAAGCTTTCTATAAGTTGACCCACTTAATCATTATCAAAAGTTTATGAAAAATCATTGTCAGAATTCTAGCATGTGATCAGTATGTATATGTTGGAAGAATGACCTAATTACACTGAACCTTACAAGTTCCACAGGTTTTAATGTTCCTACCACCTCCTCAAGTAACCATATGAAGCATCAAACATCCGAAATTATGAATGCTGAAGGTATATATTCAATACATATCCAAATCAGAGCAAGAATTAACTTATTTGGAATCATGTTTAAAATTAAAACAAATATATAAAGAAAAAGAAAAATTGTAACTGTCAGATAATTGCAGAATTGTAAAGACTATTTAACTTGTTACCAAACAACAAACTTAGGTTTTATAGAAAAAAAATGAGACTAGAAGATATAAGAGTATTAGATGAATAGTAGTTATGCAAATCTTGTCTCTCACCCTGCAATATTAAATCATGTAGGTAATGTTAAAACAAACTACTAGGCTCCCTGTAAATGTGATAAATGAGAGATTCTGGGATTGACAGAAAGGAATCTATGTATTAAGAAATCCACCACATAATTTTATATCATGCTAACATTTCCTGAATTAATGAACTAGAAATTAGACATCAAAATTAATAAAATATTTCTTTATTCCTGTCAAAGAGTCAGTTAAGGTTATATGGAGAATGTCACATTTTCAATGACAGAGCAATATTAGAATTAGCCAGAAGAGAAAAAAAGTCATTCCAGCAGTCCATTAAAACTTCAGTATCAGATCAATAAAGAAGTATGTCCCAAATATTAACTATTCCATGGGAAATGGATTATTTGTTAGTTTCCTGAAATTCAAAATGAACAGAATGCCAGCATACTACCAACAAAGGCAAAACTAAACCTTCAGCAATAAATTGAAAAGAAATGTGAAAATGTCATATTAAGAAAATTAAAATCATCGTGAAAAACTACTAATTTTTCAGCACATAAATTTCCTATTTGTAATTCAACTCTCTAAATGTGTTTTTTATAATTTAAATTTATTTTTAATGCTTGAGAATTTAATTCAATCATATCATGTACTTTATCAAATTTGTTTACTCTCCTGCACTTCTCCCATATCTCCAACATTTTCCATCATAACTTCATGTTTTCTTTTCCTTTAGTCCACTAAGTGCTTTCGATATGTACAAGAGTATGGAGTCATCTACTAAAGTATGAGCAGCCACTCATCAGGATGAGCATCCATTAAGGAAACTGACTTCCCTGACCCCAGAAGCAATCACTTGCTAAAGATGAGAATTCAAGAGCACCCTTGCCATCTATGCTGGGTTTAGGTTGGCCAGATCATCTATAAATTTAGTGCATGACGTTATGACCACACTGAGTTCATGTCTGCAATAGCCATGCCATGTCCACCAAATACAGTTTTCTTGAAGACAACTAGTATCACTGGGTCTTAAAAGCTGTCCACCCCTCTTCTGTAAGGATTTCTGAGGCCTGGAAGAGGAGGTGTGATATAGATGGGCTATTTAAAGCTGAGTACTCTACAATCTCTTATGATCTGCACATTGACCAGTTGTGGATCTCTGTGCTAATTGTCATCTATTATAAAAAAAAAAAAAAGGTTCCCAAGGAGCTGAAGGGGTCTTCAACCCTATAGGTGGAAGAATAACCATGAACTAACTAGTACCCCGTGAGCTCATGTCTCTAGCTGCATATATAGAAGAGGATGGACTAGTTGGCCATCATCGGGAAGAGAGGCCCCTTGGTCATGCAGACTTTATATGCCCCAATACAGGGGAACGCCAGGGCCAAGAAGTGGGAGCGGGTGGGGTGTAGGGGAGCAGAGCCAGGAGGGGGGAGGGTATAGGGAACTTTCTGGATAACACTTGAAATGTAAATATAGAAAATATCTAATAAAAGTTGGAAAAAAAAGTTCTCTGATGAGGCTTAAGGGATGCACTCTGGGTACAAAGGTGCGAACTTCAAATTTGATATTCAAATGAGATATAGTAAGTCATTTATGCCTCTGTAAAGAGAACTCTGTAAAGAAATAGTTATAACTTTATAGACCATAAATATATTCATGGAGAATGTAAACATATCAGTGTACCTTTGTTTCATTATCTATACAGTTTTTATTTTTATCTGAAACCTCATAATCATAATTTTTACTCTACAAGTTTAACAGAATTATTTATTAAGTTATGTTTATCACACTCAGGCTGACTCTTGCCCATTCCTTCTAATTTTATGTAAGTCCTCCTATAAGCCAATTTGCATGACTTTTCCATATTATTTTGGTTACAGGCTCAGTAACATAGCCCCTTTCAACTTTCTGTTTTAGTCAATTTTCTATGACTGTGATAAAATGACTGAGGTGAATTTAAAAGGAAGAAAGGGGTTGTTTTTTTTTTTTTTTTTTTTTTTTTTTTTGTATTTCGAGACAGGGTTTCTCTGTATAGCCCTGGTATTCTGGAACTCACTTTGCAGACCAGGCTGGCCTCGAACAAGGAAGAAAGTTTTACTTTTGGCTGAGTTTGGAACTTTTCTTCAAATAGCAAATTGCTTTGTTGCTTAGAGCTGAGAGTAGCAGAGCACGAGATGGCAGGGGCTCAAGAAAAGGAAAGGAATACCTCATTGACAGCTGTAAAAGACAGAGAAGAGAGCTAATCACTTCAAGGGCATTTCCTCAGTGTCCTAAATTTTTGCCGTGAGACATCCTCTATATGTTTCCACAGCCTCCATGTTGTATCACGATTTGAAGATCAAACCTTTAGGATATGGACCTTTGAGAAACACTTGTCCAATGCAAATCAACAGGAAGAACATGGGAGTTTCATAAATGAAACAGAGCCTACCAACAAAATCCAAGTACAGACTTTTACTGGAAACCAGCTTGGTATCATTTTGGAAACCTTTTGCATGTATAATTGCTTGCATTCACAAAAACATTGGACATTAGGAGTTCTTCATTATCCTTACCTCTCAATAGAAAATGCTTTGTAACCTCTAATGGATATTTACCAAATTTGTTGCCATACTCTCTTCGAAAATGTTCAGCTGTACCATGTCTCTGTGTCGAACAGGATTTCTTTTATCCAGTGTTGTTTTATCACTCTCCTTTCAAAATACACCTCAAAATACCGAAAATTGCTTAATATTTTGATTCTACTTGGAATAGACTAGTATTGGCATCTCTTTTTCTGATCACCTTGAATGTCGTTTGAGAGATAATAATTTTCAATGGACAGATTTCTCTACTTAAATATATTACCACATTCAGACTATCAAGAACTACATTATATTTTGCTTAGCATCTACTAAATAAATATACTATTGTGAAACACACGTTATAAACATGTTCTCACTTATAATTTCCATCAATCAAAGATTATTGCTCTAATGAGACATGCTGTAAGTAAAGAAAAAATAATTATAATGTTTAGCATGATTAAATAACATTACAATGTTGAAGTGGTAAAAATAATACTCTAAAGAAATCATAAAATATTTGAGGTCTTTGTATAGTCAGGATATTAGTTATCTGCTGAACTTGTAACTGGCAAATATTCTCTTCTACTTTGTGGGTTTGCTCTTCACTTGACTGATTTATCTTCACAGAAAACATTTATTTTAGTTTTACATTGTCTCATTTCTCAGTTGTTGGCCTCAAATCCTAAGCAAATGGAGTCCTATACAGAAAATTCTCTCATGCACTTCTATCTTGTGGGATATTTTCTATGTTTTCTTCTAGCAATTTCAGTGTCATAGTGAGTTTTTCATTTGAGCCGTTTAGTTCTTGTTGTCTGTGTGAAGAGTTGTAGACAAAGGTCTAATTTCATTCTTCTACATGTGGACCTTCATTTTTCCTTAAGAACAAATATTAAATATTTTATATTTCATATAGTGTGAACTTGCATCTTTTTATCATTGTATAATATTCTGGTTCCATCCACTTATCTGAAATTTTCACGGTTTCATTTTTTGTGGATGGAAAGAATTACATTTACATTGTACATCGTTTTCTATTATTTATTTATCAGTTTATGGATATATAGGCTAATTCCTGTTGTAATTTTACTATAATATCAAAAAATGTATTTTAAAGCCAATATATAAAAAGTCCGTCCTTCATGTAATGCAATAAAAGTGGAGTGTTGAATAGACAAATTACAAAACAGCCAAAATCAGACTTCTTTTTTTTTTTTAAGTTTTATGTTTAACTATTCAAAAAGCTGTGCACAATCTTGAAGGAATAGATGACAGTCAATGTCAGTAATCAGTCTTGGGAGAACACATGTTGGAAAAAGAGGTCAATGCATTGCTAGGAGATCTTTATGTAGAACTCAGGGAAACAATCAAGTTCATGCTCTCATAACTAAACATAACTGATGTTTGTATAAGTTTTTGATGACAGGCTTGTAACTTTGCAAGTGCAAAAGAGTAAGCTTGGCTAGCAAATCAATGTATCATACCTGCAAGCAATCATAGCTTTTCTAGAACAGTTTTCCCTTTAGACTTTGCCTTTGGTCAGAGAAGCACAATGCTTTAAAGGTAAGTAGGACAGTATGCGTTTTCTAGTTTTCATTTGAGACTTGACTGAATATTTTAGACCAGATGAGAATATAAACACAGAACCTCCACACAAAACTCAACTCCAAGATTTATAAATTATGCAAGCCTGAGACACTCACTCACAACCCCTGACCTTTATATCTCAGGTGAGTTCAGTGAGCTAACTTGTGTGATCCACGACCAAATATGTACAGAATGTGGGCAACTGGGAACAATGTTGCTTTGGTTCATCTTTGTATCTTAGCTATTACTACATTCTGGAGTTACTTAGCATTGATTTCTTCCTGTTTTCCTAATCTCCAGTAACCATAAAATTTCCTAACTCATTTCCTGTAGAGATATTGAGAGTTCATCCTTATGGCACAAAGAGTAAGTGAAGATGGAGAAGACCTAGAAGGCCACTGCAAGAGAGAATCAATCTACTCATGAATTGTAGGGAGGGACTTGACTTTGTCAACACCTAGAGACATGGATGTAAACTAGTGATAAAAGAAGGCATTGTTTCCTTGAGAGGAGCCAAAGGCAAAACTCCATCTCCTTAAAAAAAAATGCAGTGCAAGTCTGGTGAGTGAGAATTAAGTGTACCCGGTAAAATCACAGATGAAGTCAAGTATTTGTTAACTATTTATCTTTTAATGTCACAACTGCTAGTTATCAGTGAATATTGACTGTGGTTAAGAGTGATTGCCTTATAGTTTGAGTGGATTGGTAGTTAACCTAAACACATTGCAGTTATTACTGGTGATAGATCATCAGATGTGACTATCTGATAAACAAATGTAATGGTGTGTGTGTGTGTGTGTGTGTGTGTGTGTGTGTGTGTGTGTGTGTTTCAGGCATAATTTGCCCCCATTAGCTGTTGTTTGCTTTGAGACTCCTAAATACTGGGATTGCGGGCACACGTTCCCATTTCCTTCTATGACCAAATAGGTTGTTTGGGTTTGTTTATTTGTTTTGAGACAGGGGTTCACTAGCATCTTAGGCTGCCCTCAAACTTCCATTTAGTTCATTCTTCCCAATGAATGCTAACATTACAGGTTATACTTATCTTCCTGTATAACTGGAACAAAGAGCTTCAATTTCTCTAGTGGAATGCAGAAAAGAAAAAAAAAAACGAATGTACAAAGGCTTTTAAGTGGGAATAAACAAGTTAAATAGAAGCTATTTCATGATAGAGAAAGAATATGAAGTATTGGCCTTTCCTCACAGAGAGAACATGCAAAGGATTTTTATAACAAGATTTGAAAATTGAGGATTTTCACACATGGTGGCAAGTGCAATATTTACTTTGGAGTGGAGAGATGGAGGGAGAAGAATGACAAAAAGAAGGAATAATAAAAGAGTAGTAAGAATTAAAGAGAAAGAGAAGGAAAAGAAGAAAAAGAAAGAGGAGGTGAATGTAAACAATGAGAATGAGGGAAAATAAGTAACCTAGAGTCATTAAAGTTAAGGTGTCCTAGTCACCATATCCATGTTGCATATATCCCAGGATAGCTATGAATAGACCACAATATTACATTACAACATTAAAAGATTGGAAATCTTTTACCCAGCAGTTTCCTCCAAATTGAAGTACTTCTTCTGGGAAGGAGGAGGAGACTGAGAATGTTAAGGAGGTAAAGACATGTGAAGTGTCTGGGAAAGTTCAATTCTACAAGGTTCACCTGGAGCCCCTCTTCAGGATTATAGAAGCAGTCAACAATTGTTAAGGCAGGTGTCTCTGACTAACTGAGCAGAGTCAAGATACTTCTTAGATAGTGCTTGAAGTTTTTGTGGAGAGCTCCAGATATGGCTTTTGGGAGCCACCTCACCATGTTGGAGTGGGCTACATTTGAGTCTCTACTGTTCATGTAAGTAACTCCTATCTTTGCCTCAAGTCACAACACTTTCTTTCAACAAGATGACCTTGACTCACTAGTTAATTTGATCTATTTTTGGCCACTTTTCTGGAAATAGGAGGTATTGATTTAAAAAAAAGAGAGAGAATAATATGAGGAAATATGTTTAGATCATGGAGTGTTACTCTTGGATCTTTAGTTTAATGTGGTCTGTTATAGACCTATCACTGGTTTGAGACCTAAATGTATCCTGAAGGAAATCCCCAAAGATACTACATTATTTCTATTCATTTGATCTGTACTGATATATGCATATTTATTGTTTTTTTTAAGTTAAACATTTGTAAAGTATCATAGTTTGTAATTTTTGAAATTATACAGCTGTTGTTGAAATACTCAAGAGTATTTTCATAATGCACCCAGAAACATCATGAACCACAAGAAAATTAGAGCATAAAGGACTAAATATGAACCTTAGAAAAAAGGGCTCAAACATTGACCATATATCTTTCTGTGGTAACTTACTTCTGTCATCAATTTTAAATAATCAAGTTCAGAGCTGCCAGTGTTCAAAATAATGAAAGTCAAGCATGTATTAGCATGTAATATATGGTTATGCAAATTTTGTCTCTGTTTAAATATCACTTCCTTTCAAAGCAATAAGCAAAGTGTCAGTTCTTGGCATTTAGAGATCACATACAAGAATATGTATGGAGTGACCAGCAGAGAACCAAAGGCTATGTGAAGTTAGGCATTGAGTCAAAGAATTTGATAATGGATTATAAACTTTACTTCCAGTCCTCATCATACTGGACTAGAGCTCAAAATACATTTCAGCTCAAACAATTCATCTCCATTTATGGACAACAATCAAAGATAATGCCTTATGTCATAGAAGATAACAATAATAGTGACTAGTAATACTTTAAAAGACACATAGTACACATTCTATTCTTGATATTTTTTATAACATAACTTACATCTCACAAGGAACTCAGTAAGCACTTTTAGGCTATTGTTTCTATAGCAAATTGTCATGAAATAAATTGCCAGAAAGTAAAACATACCAATTTCTTAGCTTACAACTTTGTGATTGATGATACAGGGGTAAAAGAACAGCATCAAGAGAGCTCATTCTGTCCTAAAGGCTTTAAGGGGTTGTCCATTCTTTGCCCTTTCTAATATGAAAGACCTCCTATAATTCTAGCTCGTGGACTTCAGTCTCCATTTTCAATGCCAGTGATGGTAACCTGATTCCCTCTCAATTAGGACATTCTTTTAATTTTCTATATGACCAGAATCAGGAAGGCTAGCTTGGCTTCAATGAACTGTGGCACCTACCCAGATATTTCAGTCTCATATTCTTACTTCTTAAGTTCCTTTACTAAATCATATCTTCAATGGCCTTTCTGTCATATTAAATGCTATATTCATAGGCCTTGGAGATTAGAGAGTTGATATATGGGAAACTATTAGTTCAACAGATGAAAATTTGTGTCACTCATCATGATATCTTTGACATGGTTATTATGTTACAGGATACACAAGAAATGACAGATGATAGATAAAGACACCATGGCTACCTTGGATGGTCTGTTAATTAACACTTGAACTCAAGTAGCTTCAGGGCAAGGAACTTTGTGAGTGGATTAGTAAAACAGCAGAAATGAGGTGAATGGTCTACTGAAGTCATCAAAAACTTCCTAGTCTAGATGGACAACCATCTACATTAAATAAATTTACATTTAAATTGCACACATATAAACAAAACTATTTTAGTTGTAAATCTATTACTCGATAAGTTAAAATATAGTTAAAAAATTATACTTTCATAACAGTAGTTGATATATGGGAAACTATTAGTTGAACAGATGAAAATTTGTATTTGAAATTGTTATAGTAACTTATCAAAACTTAAATACCTAAGCTACCATTTTAATCTGTGTGGCTCCTAAACAAAGCATGATATTAAGCAGATATTAATAGTAGAGACACAATGAAAGACTCATAAACTTAAATGATCACTGTAATTTGTTACCGACTCTAATACTAGTAACATTTTTACAGTGAATTTCCAGTAGAAATTTTTCTGCCTCACCATGATACCTCAATGTGAATTCAATTCTAGCATTACCTTGAGGATATAGGTAAGTTCACAGTTATTCCTTGAAGATGCTTTGAATCCCAAGCTAGTCAAGGGAGGTACAAAAACCTGTGTTTAAGGTACTCAAAATTCTACTGAATCTTCAGAAACAGTTAACACACACACACACACACACACACACACACACACACACACACACACAGAGTCAGCTCTAGCTCTCAGATTCCAAATGTACTTAGGTAACCTGTGCCTTTTCAGACTTCAC
>LR749502.1:2104749-2119777 GCA_902729485.2 Mus minutoides
AAAAAAAAAAAAAAAAGCAATTAAATAGATGAATAAATAAAGTTAAAATTCAAAAAAGAAAATGCAATGTGAAAATAAGCATATTAAACAATGTATTTTCTCATTGTTTCTTCTCATAGTATCAGTAAATTACTTATTGGCAAAAGAACTAATAGATAAATTCTGGGGTTGTTCTTGAATCTTTTTCCTTGTCAAAAAGTCAAGATCTTAATCTTGTTTTTTTATGTTTACTTGGCATGTTTTTGGAATTGTAAATACTGCATTTAGAAGCCCCTCCTTTAGTTTACCAGCCCCCGTTAAAACTTCTCTAAGGAAAAATAAATATGTAAATTAGTCAGTGTTAATATCTTTATTAACACAAATATCAGAAGAGACTTAAACAATTCGCTGGGTGATTGACTAAAATCAGGTGTGTAATCTTTAGTTAGCCACAGTTTTGATTTAATTCCACCCTAAAGCCCCTTTGAATATTCTAATAGTCCTGATATCTTAAAACAACCCTATACTAAAATGATAGCTCTTAAATAATTTTATATGCATCTTATTACACGTTTTTAATCTAATTAGCTACATAAAGTAAAGAGAACTGTGTAGAAGATAGCTATCATACAAAATTTCCTTTTGAACATAAAAGCAGGAATATTAAGAAGGTTTTCCTAACATTAATAGCATATTGCTTCTGCTTTTTATCTTACTGTCCCAATGGAATAAATTGAAGATAGAGAGGTTAAGATGAAAATGTCTGACTCTTGGAAAACCTAACTCATAAATGGCCAGTCGCAATGTCACCAGTGCTGCTGGAGAGCATTTTGCTTCCTAAAGTCTGGCAAAGAGAAGTACAGTAGACAAAAAAGTGCCCAGCATAAATATGTGAATGCTGGTTGTTCCATACTGATTTTCTCAGATGCTGGAGTAAAATGAAAACCTTCCTTATGTTTTATAAACTATATTAATGAAGATTTCAAAGCCACAATTAGCATGTGAAGTAATTTGCTTACAAAAATAACCACAGAATTCTAACATACACACTTCAATTTTCAGAAGTATTTAGGCTGAGATCTTATCACTTTTAGAAAATACTGTTGACTTAAAGACAGAAGTTTTCTTCTCCTTTCCAGTTTTTATGACACCATCTTCCCTTATACTTGCTTTTGCTTAAGCCAACCAAACAGTCCATTTGAAAAAAAAAGTTTGCTTTCCTCTCCTTAATTTAGCAGGGGAGACAATGCCTCAACTATCAATCTTTTGCCATCATGTGAAACATCCGGTGCCAGGAATGGGTTCCATCTAGTTGAGTCATTGGGCAAAAGGACCTCATAGAAACCCCTTAATATCACACAATATTGCCAAGGGGATTGGTTGCTCTCTACAATGGATGTTAAGGCCTTACTATTAAAAAAAAACTGTCTCAGATGCAGAAAAGTTGATTTGATACATAATTAGAGCCTTCTCACCTACTGAAGAGTGCTCATGGTAGTGAAATGTACTCTGCATGTAACTTTCAGGGTAGAGCTTTATTACCATTTTATCTATAGGATATTCTGATCATATTCCCAAATAATGATAAGTATATTGGAGATACTTTTCTCTGTTTTGAAAGTCATTTTTCTTCATGTGGCAGTCCATACCATAGTTTACCCATCACTCATCATGATATCTTTGACATGGTTACTGTGCTACAGGATACACAAGAAATGACAGATGATAGATAAGGACACCATGGCTACCTTGGATGGTCTGTTAATTAACACTTGAACTCAAGTAGCTTCAGGGCAAGGAACTTTGTGAGTGGATTAGTAAAACAGCAGAAATGAGGTGAATGGTCTACTGAAGTCATCAAAATCTTCCTAGTCTAGACAGACAACCATCTACATTAAATAAATTTACATTTAAATTGCACACATATAAACAAAACTTTTATTTGTAAATCTATTACTCGATAAGTTAAAATATATTTAAAAAATTATACTTTCATAATAGTAGGTAGTCTTTGAAACATCCCCTGGGGATTGAAATGTGCCTTGTTTCCTTCCTCCATTAATTCACCAAATATTTATAAATCTTTTAATCTGTAGTGCACAAGTTATATTAAAATTAATTAGAGTCTGCCCTTTAGAGCAAGGAATCATTTCCTTTCTTTACATCAAACAACCATAACCACCTTTTGATTTATTAAAGAGAATCTTTCATATAAATGCATTTTCAGGATATTTCATTTATACATAGTGTAAAGGACATCACACTTCACAGAAAATTAAAAAGATTAATTAAATCAAGAGACATTGATTTGTAGATGACAGTGGTTTTCAAATGCTAAAGTAGTAGATAAATGTCCTACAATTGTAAGGATTATGTTCTGTATAGTATTGTTCTAGGAACAGAAGTGCATAAAATTACAAAAGGCCTTTTCTGATTCTTTATCTGCCATCTTGGGATGATGATGAGAGCTGGCCTCAGTGCCCCACTACATGGAGCGCTCGGTCTGTAGTCCAACTAACCCAACAATGGACAGCTGTGAAAGGGAAGTCCAAGGATCATCCTTAGCTCCACGCCCAACCCCACCCCACTGCACCCACTCCCTGGGACCTGAAGACACTCAATGTTAGGCTCATCTTCTCTCACTGAGGCCAGATCAGGCAGTCCTCTGCTATATATGTGTCAGGGACCTTGAACCAGCTAGTGTATGATGCCTGGTTGGTAGCTCAGGTCTGAGAGATCTCAGTGGTCCGGGTTAGTTGATACTGCCAGTATTCCTATAGTGCTGACATACTCCTCATCTTCTTCCAGACTATCCCTAATTCAAACACAGGGGACCCCAACTTCAATCCATTGGTTGGGTATAGGTATCTGCATCTGTCTGGGTCAGTTGCTTGTTGGTCCTTTCACATGACAGCCATGCTAAGCTTCTGTCTGTAAGTGCACCACTGAATCAGTAACAGTGTCAGGTCTTGAGGCCTCCCCTTGAGCTAGATCCAAATTGGAGCCTGTCATTTGACCTCTTTTCTCTCAGGATGTTCTTCATTTTTGTCCTGGTAGTTCCTTTAGATAGGAATAATTCTGGGTCAGGGTTTTTGACTGTGGGATAGCAACCCCATCCCTTCACATAATGCCTTTTCTATTGGAGGTGGACTCTACAAGTTCTCTCTTCCCACTTTGGGCATTTCATCTAAGGTCCCTCCCTTTGAGACCTGAGTGTCTCTTACCTCCAAGGTCTCTGGTGCATTCTAGAACATACAGCCCCTCCTACCTCTAGAGGTTGCCTGTTTCCACTTTTTCTACTGGCCCCACAGGGCTTCACTCCTGTTCCTCTTCACAAAACCTGATGATCTTCCTCTTTTCTACTTGCCCTCCCTTCTTTCACCCATGTCCCTCCTTCCCTTTGCTTCCAAAGTGGAAATAAAACATCCTCATTTGGGTCTCTGAGCTTGTTAACTCTAGAGAAGCAAATATCCATATTAAAAAAAATGGGGAATAGAGATAAACAGAGCATTCACAATTGAGCAAACTGGAATGGTGGAGAAACATCTAAAGAGGTGTTCAACATCCTTAGTCATCAGGGAAATGAAAATCAAAACAACCCTGAGATTACACCTCACACCATCAGAATGGCTAAGATCAAAAACTCAAGTGACAGCAGATGTTGGCAAGGATGTAGAGAAAGAGAAATACTCCTCCATTGTTGGGATTGTAGGCCAGTAGAACTACTCTGGAAATCAGTCTGGCAGTTCCTCAGAAAATTGAACATACTACTATTGAGGACCAAGCTATACTTCTGGGCATATACCCAGAAGATGCTCCAACATGTCATAAGGACACATGTTCCACTATGTTCATAGAAGCCTTATTTATAATAGCCAGAAGCTGGAAGAATCCAGATGTCCTTCAACAGAGGAATGGATACAGAAAATGGGGTACATTTACACAATGGAGTACTACTCAGCTATTAAAAACAATGACTTCATGAAATTAACAGACAAATGGATGGATCTAGAAAATAGCATCCTAAGTGAGGTAACTCAGTCACAAAAGAATAAACAAGAGATGAATCTTGAATGTTAACTCACAAGAGATGAGTCTTGCATATTCAAAGTCCTTAGTCATCAGGGAAATGCAAATCAAAACAACCTTGAGCTTGCACCTTACACAAATCAGAATAGCTAAGGTCAACAACTCAGGTGACAACAGGTTTTGGAGAGGATGTGATAAATGAATGTTAGACAAAGAACATGGAATACCTGGGATACAACTCTTAGAGCACATGAAGCTCAAGAGGAATGAAGACATATAGGTAGAACAACAATATGAACTAACAGGTATCCCAAGAGCTCATGTCTCTAGCTGCATATGTAGCAGAAGATTTTGCCTAGTCAGCCATCATTGAGAAGAGAGGCCCCTTGGTCTTGCAAACTTTATATGCCTCAGTACAGGGGAACTCCAGGGCCAAGAAGTGGGAGTGGTTTTTAGGGGAGCATGGTGGGGGAAGGGTATTGGGAACTTTTGGGATAGCATTTGAAATGTAAATAAAGAAAATATCTAATAAAAAGATTTAAAAAGAGTGAATGCTTCAGTCCTACTTTGAAGAAGGAATATAATCAAAGGAAGTAGAAGTTATAAGGGACTTGGGAGGAAGAGAGGAAGGGGAGGGGAAGATTCAGGTATGGGAAATGATGGAGGAGATATACTGAAGGTCAGGAAATTGAACAGGGGTATGTAGCAATGGGAGATGGGGAACTTGGGGTAGCAACCAGATGTCATGAAAGCAAGAGCCTCCCAGGACCCTATAGCAATGACATTAGCTGAAATACCCCACAAAGGGGAGAGAAAACCTATAGAGATCATATCCAGAGTTTAGTCTTGGCTCCCCAGTTGAGGGATAGGTTCATCCAACCATTTCCAAAATGTTAACCCAGAATTGCTCCTGTATAAAGGAAATACAGGGACAAAGAGTTGAACAGAGCCTGAAGGAAAGGCTATCCACAGACATGCAAACACTAAACCCAGACACTATTGCTGATGGCAAGAAATGCTTGTTGTCAGGAGCCTGATACAGCTCTCTCCTGAGAGGCTCTGCCAGATCCTGATCAATACAAATTCAGATGGTCTCAGCCAAACTTCAAACTGAGCACAGGAACCCCAGTGAAAGAGTAAGGGAAAGTACTGAAGGAGCTGAAGGGGCCTTACCTGGCATCAATGGAAGGATAGACACTTGGACCTGTGAAGACTTGATGTCCCAGTGTAGAGGAATGCTAGGCAAGTGAGGTTGGAGTTGGTAGTTGGGAGGGAGAACACCCCCATAAGAAGCAGTTAAGGGGGGATAGGATAGAGAGTTTGCAGAGGGGAAACCAGGAAAGGGGATAAGATTTGAAATGTAAACAAATAAAATTTCCAATTTTTAAAAATAGGATATAGAGCTAAACAGATAACTCACAAGAGATGAATCTTGAATGTTAACTCACAAGAGATGAGTCTTGAATATTCAAAGTCCTTAGTCATCAGGGAAATGCAAATCAAAATGACCCTGGGCTTGCACCTTACACAAATCAGAATAGCTAAGGTCAACAACTCAGGTGACAACAGGTTTTGGAGAGGATGTGAAGAAAGAGGATCACTCCTCCATTGCTGATGGAATTGCGAACTGGTATAACCAGCTCAGGAGGAGATCCCAAGGCCTGACTCTATTGCTGAGGCCATGGACCACTCACAAAAAGGGACCTAGCATGACTGCTCTCTGGAAGACCCAACAAGCAGCTGAAAGTGTCAGAGGCAGATAGTTGCACCCAACCAATGGACAAAAGCAACTGACCCCTGTTGTTGAATTAGTGAAGGCTTAAAGAAGCTGAGGAGGGCAACCTTGTAGAAGGACCTGCGGTCTCAATTAATATGGAACCCTGAGATCTCTCAAACACTGTACAATCAAACAGGAAGCATATACTAGCTGATATGAGGCCATCAGCACACATACTGCTGGGTCTTTGTTCATTCAGAGGTGATACACCTAACCCTAGAGAGATTGGAGGCCCCAGAGAGTTTCGAGGTCAGATGGTGTGGGGACATGGGAACAACCATGTGGAGATAGGAGTGTGGGGAGGAGGTGTGGGACATGGAGCAGTAGGAGGGTAGATGGGGAGATAAAGTATGGAGTGTTAAAAATTTAATTAAAATAAATACATAAATATATTGAACCTCAAAAACATATCAAAATTTTAGTAGTCATTAGAATAAATAATTGGCCGTATTTCACATGTAATTTGAAACTTTACTGTATAGGAACATTTTTTGCATTGACTAAGAATTTTGATGTGAAATATAGTTTATTGTCTATTGGTTAAAGTTCAACCCCTGAAGACTGATTTAACTTAAAAGTGTATGTCTCTTTAACAGGACTACAAATTGCTGCTAAATAGACTTTTAAATGACAGTGTTTCATTTTTAAAGCAAAAGAGTTCACTGCACTAACTAGGCAATCTTGTTCAATCTTCAGTTGTGATGTGTTTCTACCCTAAATGGATCACTTGTCTTCATTTTGCCAAGTTTATTGCTCCAAAAGGATACCAAAAGGGCACAAATTGCTACCTGTAACAAATGTTCTAGAAGATTTAATATCACCAGTAAGGATTGTTACTCTAAGGAAAAATCATCCTTTCAGTTTGACTTTCTTTCATTTCTGAAAACTTATTCAAGCCATTGAATGAGACAACTTAAATACATTGAATGGAAACTTATATAGTCTTTTACTAATGAACACATCAGAAACTGAAGCCTGGGACCAATGATCTATACACACATGACCATTAACACCCTAGGAAGCATTGCTGTCTGTGTCCTGCCTCATACTGCACACCACATCAAACTGTAATTACAGGATACAGGCAACTATGCAAGGGAAATGGGCAGGAGACATAAAGGTGCATAGTATTCAGGGGAGTTTTGATTAGTAGAAGATGATGTTAAAAGAGAAGAAAGAATATTTTTTCTCTTGGATGGTTCAAATACTGGCCTGAAATTTTAGGAGGATAAGGTCACTTAGTAGCACTTAACGTTTTCGTTTTATGTATCATCCAATGTGATGGAAATTACCAGAGGTCCTATTTACTTTTTACAAGATAAAATTGATTGGTAGAGGAATAAAAAGCATAAAAAGGTCTTGTGAGGTAATTCAGGGAACTGTTTTGGAAGAATGATGGGCAACCCCAAAATATTAAAATCTATGTATTTTCTGTAAGTGAAGATCATTTACTTTATTGGACATTGCCAACTACTTTTTCATCTATCTATCTATCTATCTATCTATCTATCTATCTATCTATCTATCTATTATCTATCTATCTATCTATCTATCTATCTATCTATCTATCTATCTATCTATCTATCTGCCTGTCTCCCTTTTGTTCATTCTGTCTGTCAGTAGTTTCTTTAAACTCACAGTTTTCTTTTCCTCTTCAGTGGTGAGATTACAGGTGTACGCTATTGTACTAAGTCAATTTGATTTAATTTAAATTTCTGCCAAAGTTCATACATAGAAAAAAACGTCTTTCATGAAAAATGATATAATGCTAATTTATATATCCTTTTGTTTCTGCATAGGTTTTCTGTTCTCACCTTTAAAAAAAAAAATAGTTTCCTGGCAGGGCAAATGTGACCCT
Organism: Mus minutoides; assembly: GCA_902729485.2. Lineage (NCBI taxonomy): Eukaryota > Metazoa > Chordata > Mammalia > Rodentia > Muridae > Mus > Mus minutoides. The sequence continues at coordinate 2,112,393 of LR749502.1, forward strand.
ACCCATAAGGTTCTTTGTTTGAGCTCATTTGGTAAATTCTGTATTTTTAATGGGAGCCATTTTGTGGCATGCATTTGTTTAGTAGCATTTAGCATAAACTTCAATTCAGAGCAAACTAACATGTTGACAAGTAAAGAGTTACTGTGGAAGAAGCGTTAGAAGGCTTTCTCAGTGCCTTCTGTCTACTGGCAAGGTCACCAAAGAATTAAGAGGGAAAATATGGGCTTGTCACTTTTTATGAGTTTTGGCAATCGCTACTTACTGTTTTGTTGAAGGCTATGTCTCACTATGTAGTGTAAGCTGGCCTCAGATTTACTACTTAGACCATGCTGGTCTCAAATACACAGCAATAATCCTATCTCATTCTCCATACTCCTTGGGTTATAGACATGTATTATCATTTCTAGTTTGGGGCTGCTTAAATCTCATTAGTAATTTTTGAAAAAAAATTATTTTGAATTATGCACTTATATTTGTGTTTGTGTGTAGGTATGTGTATGTGTGAGTACATGTGTTAGTAGAGGCCAAAAGAGGATGTCAGATCCCCTGAAGTTAAAATTGTAGATATCTCTGAGCTACCTCAGATGGATGCTGGGAATTAAATAATCTCTGCACCCACTCTGTGTATTTAGTTATAGCAATGCAAGTCTTTAAAATAAATTTATGTCTCCAAGATTCACTTCACTATCTATATGATAACACTTTAAGAAAACATAACTTGGTTTTGTAGCAAATTGATATGTAGTTTGTTCTGCCTCTGTTGCTTACTTACTTCAATCTTTACTATTAACACTTACTATTGGTTTGGAAAAGTAAGTTCCTAGTATTCAATTTTAACAAAGACTCAGGATCCAGAAGATGTGGAGAAAACCTGCTAGCTCAGAGAGGCAGAGAACGCACCCAGCTGAACTGTCTACTCCACAGATGACCCTGAAGGAATAAGCTCCACCAACATCCCAGAAGATTAAAACAAACAACAAAAAACAAAACAAAACAAAACAAACAAAAAAACCAGCCTTCTTCTCCATGCTGTCTTAAATACCCTTCAACACTATGTCCCTCCTTTCTATTTACTTCTGTTCACTCACTGTCCAATGGTTGCTTGCTCTGCCTCTTGACATATTGTTAACTTTATTTAGTTCTTGCATTAAAAATGTGTGCTAGGGCTTAGCCACACCACAGCTACTTGTTTTCAGTAAGCCATACCATATTAGAAACATATTCTTACACTTCACAATCTCTGGGGTTCACAATGTGAGCAAATATCCTGAAACACCTAAACCTCCATTCCTTTGTATGTACATATAGTGTAAATATTATTCAATAGAGATTTGCTATGAGCCTAAAAATGGTTCATTCAGTATTAAAGACAGAACTGTGCCTCTATGACAAGGCAACATGAAAGGACTTGTATTTCATTGGACAAATGCAAGAATGACGCTAGGAGATTACTGTGGTAATTTTCTTTATAAAGATGAGGAACCAAGCTCAGACACATTACATTACTTTCCCAAGACAATATTTGATTTTTCTTTTCTTTCAATGCTACCTCTTCCAAACATCTACTCAACCGAGAATTCACTCTAAATTTAGTTGTTAACATCTTTGCAACAAATAACTTGGGTTTAAATATTTTGCTCCTATGCTAGTTTCATTTTTAAGTTGCCACAATTAAAGATACAATTAATAATCATGCTTTGTATTGAAAATAGATATTTTTCCTTATATAATGTATATTAATTGTGGATGCCCTTTCTTGTACTGCTCCCAGTTCCTTACCGCCTGCCCTCCAATTCAAATCTGTACCCCTTTCTGTATCTAATTAGAAAATAAGCAGGCATCTACAAGACAATAACACAATAAAATAAAATGAAATGAAGTAAATAAAATAAAACAAAAGTACAAAAACTGAATTAGAACAAAAACGGCATAAAGGAGCCCAAGAAAAGACACAGGAAATACAGGAGTCCCATAAAAATGAAATTGGACATTATAATATGTATTCAAAAGACCAGCATGGTAAAAAGAAGAAAGAAAAAAATTAAACACACACACACACACACACACACACACAGATATGTATTTAAACACATAGATATTTAATTTTAAGTATATATTTAATATACATGTGTATATATAGTAAATATATAATTCCATATGCATATTTATTATAATAAAATATAAGATTAAAAAGGGAAACCCATGACATAACATTATGAGATAAGGAACTTCCAAAGATGCTATTGAGTTCATTTTCTATAGGCCATCTAATGTTAGTAGTCATGTCTATTTTTTAAATGAAATTAATTAATTAATTAATCAATCATTCCATTGGTTTACATATCAAATTATATCCCATAACCAATTTACCCCTCCAAAAAACCCCATCCCACATCTGTCCTCTTCCTTTACCTCTATGAGGGTACTCCCCTAATCTACCATTCTCTCCTGCCTGCCCCACAGCTCCAGCATCCACCTATGCTGGGGCATTAAACCTACACAGAACGAAGGACCTCCCCTCCCGCTGATGTCAAACAAGGCCATCCTCTGCTACATATGTATTTGGAGCAATGAGTCCCTCCAGGTACGCCCCTTGGTTGGTGGTGTAGTCCCTGGAAGCACTGGGTGGTCCAGCCAGTCGACATTGTTCTTCCTATGGGTTTCCTCCAGTCTCTTGAGGGTTAGGTGCATCATCTCTGACTAAACCCAGACCCAGCAGTCCTCCACTATATATTTGTTAGGGACCTCATATCAGTTGGTGTATGCTGCCTGGTTGGTGAGCCAGTATCTGAGAGCTCTCAAGGGTTGAGGTTGAGACTTCTGGTCTTCCTACAGGGTCACCCTCCTCCTCAGCTTCTTCCAGCTTTTCCCTAATTCACCCACAGGACTCAGCAGCTTCTGTCCATTGGTTCCATGCAAATATCTACATCTGACTCTTTCAGCTGCTAGTTGGATCTTTCAGAGGGCAGTCATGTTAGATGCCTTTTTGTGAGTGTTCCATAGCTTCAGTAATAGTGTCAGGCCTTGGGGCCTGCCCTTGAGCTGGGTCCCACTTTGGGCCTCTTACTGGAACTTCTTTTCCTCAGGCTCCTCTCCATTTCCATCCCTGTAATTCTTTCAGACAGGAACAAATATGGGTAAGAATTGTGACTGTGGGATGGCCCACCTCCCTCATGTGATGCCCTGTCTTTCTACTTGAAGTAGGATTTACAAGTTCCCTCTCACTACTATCGTGCATTTCATCTAAGGTCCCTCTGTTTGTGTCCTGGGAGTCTTTCACCTCCCAGGCTTCTGGTACATTCTGGAAGCCCCCCCCCCCCCCCCCCCTGAAATTGCCTGTTTCCATACTTTCTGCTGGCCCTCATGGCTTCAGTGCTTTTCCCTCACCCATACCAGGCCAGGATCTCCTCTCCTCCCCCATTCACCACCCATGCCCACTTTCCCTCCCAGGTCCCTCCCTCCCTCCCTCCTCACTTGTGATGCTTTCTTTTATCTCCAAAGTGGGACTGAGGAATCCTCCCTTGGGCATGTTGCAGTAAATCTCTCCATTCCAAATATGCCCCAGCAATGAAAACATGGCTCAATTAATATGAATACATGCTGTGCACCTAGATTGGACAGATCTACTGCTACACTACCATCTTCCACATCTATGAAACCCCTTATAACTTTCAGAATCTCCAGGACATGTGATTCTGCTCTGCTTTTCCTCTTCCTCCTCTTCTGAGTCCTCTCCCTCTTCCATTTTCTCCTTCTTCTCTTTTTCTACCTTCCTCTCCATCTTCCCTTTTATCTGCTGAATCATCAGCTCTCCTTTATTTTACAAATTAAGGTCAGAAGCAGGTTTACAGGAAATCACCTGAGTGCTGCCTCATTCCATGTTCTCAGCCACTCACAGAAGAATGAAATTAACATCAAAGATAATTAGGCCCAGGGCTATCCACAACATGGACACTTCAGCTTGTTAAACTTTTTTAGTTCTGTGGACTGTATCTAGGGTATTCTGTACTTTTTTTTCTTACTAATATCCAATTATCATTGAGTGCATACCATGCGCATCCTTTTGGGTCTGAGTTACCTCATTCAGGATGATATATTCTAGTTCCTTCCATTTGCCTACAAAACTCAGGATGTACTCGTTCTTAATAACTGAGTAGTATTCCGTTGTGTAAGTGAACTACATTTTCTGTATCAATTCTTCTGTCCTTGGACTTCTAGGTTGTTTATAGCTTCTGGCTACCACAAATAATGCTGCTACAAACGTAGAGGAACATGTGCCCTGTCGCATGGTGGGGCATCTTTTGGGAATATTCGCAAGAGTGGTATAGCTGGGTCTTCAGGTAGATTTATTTTCAATTTTCAAAGGAAACTGCAGGTTGATTTCCAGAGTGGTTATACTAGTTTGAAATCTTACCAGTAATGGAAGAGTGTTCCTCTTTCTCCACATCCTCTCCAACATGTGTTGTCACCTGAGGCTTTGATCTTAGCCATTCTGATTGGTGTAAGGTAGAATCTCAGGGTCATTTTGATTTGCAGTTCGCTGATCACTATGTACTTTGAACCTCTCTTTAGGTGCTTCTCAGCCATTTATGAATAATCAGTTGTGAAAACTCATTTTAAATCAGTACCCCATTTTTTTATTAGGTTGCTTGTTTTCTTAGTGACTAACTTCTTGAGTACTTTATGTCTTTTAAATATTAGCCCTGTATTGGATGTGGGGTTAGTGAAGATTTTTTTTTCTCTCAATCTATAGGTTGCTGATCTGTCTTATTGACTATATCCTTTGTCTTACAGAAGCTTTCCAGTTTCATGAGATCGCATTTATCAATTCTTGATCTCAGAGCATGAGCCTTTGGAGTACTGTTTAGGAAGTTTCCACCCTGTGCAAATGAGGCCAAAGCTCTTTCTGACTTTCTCTTCTATTAGATGCTATTTTATGTTGAGGTCCTTGATCCACATGGACTTGAGCTTTGCACAAGGTGACAGATATGGGTCTAATTTCATTCTTCTTCAGACAGGCAGCCAGTTAGACCAGCACCATTTATTGAAGATGCTTTCTTTTGTCCATTGTATATTTTTTGGGATCTTTGTCAAAGGTCCAATATCCGTAAGTGTGTGGTTTTATTTCTGGCTCTTCAATTCATTTCCATTGATCAACCTGTCTGTCTCTGTACCAATACCATGAAGGTTTTTTTGTTGTTGTTGTTTGTTTTTGTTTTTGTTTTTGTTTATCACTATTGCTCTATAATAAAGCTTGAGATCAGGGATGGTGTTTCCCTAGCTGTTATTTTATTGTTAAGACTTGTCTTTGCTATTCTATTCTGGTTTTTGTTTTTGTTTTGCCTTTCCAGATGAATTTGAGAATTGTTCTTTGAATGTCTTTGAAGAATTGTGTTGGTATTTTAATGGTGATTGCATTGAATATATAGATTGTTTTTGGTAGGATGGCCATTTTTACTGTGTTAAGTCTGCCAATCCACAATCATGGGAGATCTCTCCATTTTCTGGGATCTTCTTGGATTTCTTTCTTAAGAGATTTGAAGTTATTGTCATACAGGTCTTTCACTTGTTTAGTTAGATTTACCCCAAGATGTTTTATATTATTTGTAGCTATTGTGAAGGGGGTTGTTTCCCTAATTTTTTTCTTAGCCTCTTTATCAGTTGTATAAAAGAAAGCTGATTTATTTGAGTTAACTTTATATCAGTCCACTTTGCTGAAGTTGTTTAACAGCTGGAGAAATTCTCTGATAGAATTTTTGGGGTCATTTATGTATACTATCATATCATCTGCAAATAGTGATGCCTTTATTTCTTCTTTACCAATTTGTATTCCCTTGATCTCTTTTTATTGTCTTACTTTTCTTGCTAACACTTCCAATACTATTTTGAATAGATATAGGGAGAGTAGGCATCCTTGTCTCATCCCGAATTTCAGTTGGATTGGTTCAAGTATGTCTCCATTTAATTTGATGTTGGCTGTTGGTTTGGAGTAAATTGCGTATGGCTTTTAAAGTAGGATCTGATTTTTTTTTTTATTCCCTCCATTCCTGTTGTCATGTCTCCCTTTTCAATTCTGATTTTGTTGATTTGGATACTGCCTCTAGGCCCTTGAATTAGTTTGGCTAGGGGTTTATCTATTTTGATGATTCTCTCAAAGAACCAGATTTTGGTTTTGCTGATTCTTTGTATTGTTTTTTATGTTTGTTTGCTTGTTTGTTTCTATTTGGCTGATTTTGGCCCTGAGTTTGATTATTTCCTGCCTTCTATGTCTCTTGGGTGAGTTTGCTTCTTTTTGTTCTAGAGCTCTCAGTTGTGTTGTTGTTAGTGTAAGATCCCCCCCCCCCAAGGCACTTAGTACTATGAACTTTCCTCTGAGCATGGCTTTTATTGTGTCCCATAAGTTTCGTTATGATGTGTCAAAATTTTCATTATATTCCCAGAAGTCTTTAATTTCTTTATTTCTTCCCTGACCAAGTCATCACTGAGTAAAGAGTTGTTCAGTTACCATGTGTAGGAAGCGGCAGTTGCTCAGGAATGGCAGTTGCTCAGGAATGGCAGTTGTTTCGGAATGGCAGTTGCTCAGGAATGGCAGTTGTTTCGGAATGGCAGTTGCTCAGGAATGGCAGTTGCTCAGGAATGGCAGTTGCTAAGGAATGGCAGTTGCTTCGGAATGGCAGTTGCTCAAGAATGGCAGTTGCTCAGGAATGGCAGTTGCTCAGGAATGGCAGTTGCTCAGGAATGGCAATTGCTCAGGAATGGCAGTTGCTCAAGAATGGCAGTTGCTCAGGAATGGCAGTTGCTCAGGAATGGCAGTTGCTCAGGAATGGCAGTAGCTCAGGAAAACCCAGGCTCCCTCTTCAGGCCCTCCTCAAGCAATAGCCCCTCCCGAATGGGCAATATGTGAATGAGGCGTGGCTTGTGACACCAATGAATGGGCAATATGCTAATGGGTGTGGCTTGGTGCACCAATCCACATCCACTCCCTGGGAGAGTATAAAAGTAGCAGCTCTGCTGCTGTCCTGGGTCCTGGGAATCAACTATCAAGGTGCTCCAGAATAAAGCTGACTGAGAAGATCCCGGTGGTGGCGTGACTTTCTTGCTGGTCGACAGAAGCAGGGAGGCGCGCTGCAACCATGAGTATGTGGGCTTTCTGTAGGTTTTGCTATTTTTGAAGACCAGCCTTAGGCCATGGTGATCTGATAGGATCCATGGTATTATTTCAATCTTCTTGTATAGGTTGAAGGTTGTTTTGTGACCAATTATATGGTTGATTTTAGAGAAGGTACAACTAGGTGCTGAGAAGAAGTTGTATTCTTTTCTTTTTTTTTTTTTTTTTTTTTTTTTTTTTTTTTTTTTTTTTTTTTTTTTTTTTTTTTTTTGTTTTT